>JAWZYV010010921.1:0-600000 GCA_038373885.1 Cheiracanthium punctorium | reverse complement strand
ATTTCATGACCAGTAAATGAGTTTAATAAAGATAAATAATTAGGTATTATAAGAAAATATAAAACTTGTATTTTATTTGTAACTTAAAAGCAAAAAAATTAAAATTAAATAAATTAAGTAAAACTACAATTTTTAAAAGTAGAGGCTTTTTTATTGTGGAGCCCTTGTGGATTCTTTTGTAAATATGTGCTATAAATGAATGAAAGTTTCAAAACTAAGAAAACTTTTGCAAAAAATACAGAAATTTCATTTTTGCAAGAGATGAAAATTTTTAAATGTTCAAAATATTTTTAAAAACATTCGAGACCTTTGCAGGACAGATATTAATGACTAAATAAATACCTTACAAGTAAATACCCCTCAAAAGGGAATATTGGTCTCGAATGCTTTTTAAAATATCTTGAACATTCAAAATTTTTCATCTCTTGCAAAGTGAAATATCTATATTTTTCTCAAAAGTTGTCTAAGTTTTGAAACTTTCATTTATTTATAGCGTATCTTTGGAAGAATTTTTTTATTTTATGCCTTCTAGGGCACCACAACAAAAAAGCTTCTACTTTTAAAAATCATATTTTTACTTTCATACATATGTTTATTTCTTTTTTATTTTAATGAATCTAAAGAACCCTCAAATGTCGTACAACAATCAAAATATTTTATGAGGTCACATGTTTCCATATAAGATTTGTTTCGATGCGCGATGATTTGCTCGACATATTTAGAAATAGTTATCAAGCAACAACAACAAAAAGTAAAATCTCCAACAGTTTATAAATTCTTCTGAAAAAATTGAAAACATAGCTTTAAATGTCATTTTTAAACCGTAAAGTTTTATATAAGATAACCTTTTCGAAAAGAAATTCACGAAAATATTTTCGAATATAAAGAGATCAGTTGTATCTGCAAACATCGTCTCAAATTTCATTCCGGCACGATTCTGTTAAAATGCAAACAGTGTGCTTCATATTTAAAAGATGCCTTCTATTATTATACACAGTAGAAGAACTCTGAATTATGAGAACGGGGTCAGATGATGATGAAGTTACTCTGAAGAGACCTTAGAAACCTTGTTCCTCGACTTCGATAGAATTTAGGGCACCAAAGTTGCTCCGAGAGCATTGAAAACCCATTACTTAAAAGGGCGATGAGAGAGAAAGGGAGGATTTCTTGTTGATGCTGTTTTCTCTTGTAGATTAATGTTTCAGATCATTTGAGAACGCGATGAGGAAGAACGGATTAATTTCCCAGCTCTTTCAAAGATCTTTCAAACAAGCGAAGACATGGATTATCCTTATAATTTCGTTGCTAAACACAGTTATCATACACGATTTTGATTCTTAGGTATTCTGCTACAATAGCTTATATAAGCGTTGCTAAATAACGTTTAACGAAGATATAAAAGAATGCCTAAAAATAAATTTTCCTAAAAGATATCACTCGCATGAACCGATTGCTTTTCCTGATGGATCAATTGTTACATCGATTCTGATATCAAAAAACTGTTCTCTTTCTCTCTCTCTCTCTCTCTCTCTCTCTCTCCAGCGAAACCAACTGAAAAACAAAGTAACTTTACAGTTAAAAAAAATACAAACAAACAACAGATGCGAGAAATGTCAAAATTGTTTTTTTTTTTTTTTTTTTTTTTTTTTTTTTTCAGAGGCTGAGTCCCTCCTCCAATCTCTTTTTTGTTGATGATACGACATATGGTAATCGATACGATATCGATAAAGAAAGATATGTACTTGAAAGTTTTTGCATGTGATCTTGAGTGGTGTTTTTTCAGTTAATATATACTGTTTAATTGCTACTGTTTGGCTAAGAAAAATTCGGCTGCATAGCATGTTTAGCTTGCTTAACAAAAAGTACTGTAAATTTACTTCGACGCATCATAATATAAGAAAAAACCTATATTTATAATACTGGAAGCCCCCCCCACCCAAATAATAAAACTATATATCTGAAAAAAAAAAGAAAAGTGTGCCGCCCTGTACGGAAAGAATTTGATTGTCTCTATTTTCTACTTGATTTCCCTCAAAATAATTTCTTTTTCTGTGGAGGTTTCAGAAAGTCTGGTATACACTTACCTGGGAAATAAAGCTCCTTGCACAAATTGACACCCACTGCGCAATTATCCACTTAACTTTAGCATTCGAAAAACATAGAACAATCAGTAGTGTTTATATAGATCAAAGGAACTGCCAGAAACTTTCAACACTGGTTTATTAATTGTACTATGTATGCTCAGCTAAAGTTGAAATTTTTAGGATTGTTCAGCAACGTAAATTAAAAAGAGTATTTGAAACTAGGAAAAAAAACCCATATTCAAATTGTGTTTCTTGGCATACTTGACAGACGATTTATTGGGAAATCCACATCCACATACATATTTATAAAAGGTATGTTTTCAGCAGATTTTGATGAAATAGGAAAAATGAGTTCAAAGTACAAAATATTGTTTTTCAAGTAAGTTGTCCTAATTGATCTTTAAAGAGTACAGTAAAATTAATAAAAAATTGGAGGAGGTAAAAAATCGAGGTAATACCTGGAGGTCATGTTCTGTCCTTGAGTATGAATGCATAAGACATCAATGTATATAACAGCCTTCATTAATGAAATGTAACTCTAAATTCCGTTTCTTTTTACCAAAACATATCCAAAATTTCTTTTAAATTGGATTCCCTTTCACTCAGCTATTTAAGCGGTCTAACAACGCGGTGTAACTTGATAAATAATGTACAAAAACATAAAAGAGAGAAAAAAAGAATTTTTGCGATAACTAAACAGTTAAGAAGCGAATAAATATGAAACGGAAAAGTAAAGAAATTAATTTTGTTTATCAAATGTATATACGCTGTGAAGAAATAAATCAAAAAATAATTAATTTAAATCAGTTGGGACACAAAACAACAGGAAATACCAAAACTAAATTCATTTCATTAATAAACACTAGTAAAAGAACAAATAAATGAAAGAAAAAGAATTATAGTTTATTCATTCATGGTATAAATATTAATAAAATTTACTCATGAATATTTTCTGATTCAAAGTAACATTTTTTAATTTAAGAGAATGTTAAAATTTTAATATGTCTGAAATTAATAAGGTTTTAATACACAAACTCTCTTTTACCTAGAGTACGGGTTTTGAAATATAAAGCACTGCTTGAGAAATCTCTGGAAAGACAAAGATGCTCAAGCGATCTTAGCAACACTGACACTATTTTAAAGAAAAATGATCATTGAATATGTAAGTGACAGGACATCTTCGGATGAAGCTAACAGACTTCTTTTTAATCCTTTTTAAGTACCTTCATATCTGACGAAATGAAAGTTTTTTTCCGTAGAAACTGATGAATAGTTCCTTTACTTTGAATCCATAACTGTATATTGCTATCTCAATATACGTTCCTCGAAGTTTGTAAAATATAAATTAACATAACAATACTTGATATATTCTGAATACATAAATGAATTATTATGTATGTCGGCTAAATATATATATATTTCTATCATAGCATATGCATTTCGATTTCTTACTGGGAAAGTCGGTTAATTCTGTTTGGTTTGCATACTCCACTATCTCACAGATCTGACGTTTATTCTCGAAGCGAAATTGCATTTTGTTTTATGATGGTATGTCCTAAAATAAAAAATCATTTTATTTCCTTGGTATTTAATCATACTTTATCTAAATGGCATTCTCTTATCAGTATAAATATATTGAAAAGATCACAGCATCTGTCAGAAAGCCTTTGTTTGGTTGAGAAATAAGAAAATTTATTGTACTGATTGAAAGTAAAAAAGTCGTCGCTTTCTTTATGAAAATGCAATCTTTTCGACTTTCCCCCCTTAAATTAGGTTTAGGTGAAACTTGACGGATGAGCTTTGGAAGATAGCTGAATGAAAGAAATTTTTTAAAACGATTAGCGAGCATGGGAAATCTTACTTTAGTGAAAATGAAATTAGCAAATTTATGAATAATTGCTGTTATTTCACAGACTTTCTTAGTTCTTCAGCGAAGGACATAGCCAGGATTTGGGCCACGGGGATTTTTGTAAAAAGGATGTCAATGATCAAGCTTTTTTTTTTTTTTTTTAAACAAATTCTACCTTTTGCATCTTCTGGGCCCTCCACGAAGTGTATTTTGGGCTACGTGCTTGTCTTCAGCCTTCAGTTGGATACAATAGAAAATATTGCTATTCACACTAATTATCATTGATAATTATAGGAAAAGGTAGTTTACTTGCTAGCAGCACAAATAAGACTACAATAATTTGCATTTTGGGCCTTATGTCGCATTTAGTGATTAATATTCTTTTATGATACATAAAGAAATGAATAATTAGTTTCTGATTTACCACCGCCAATGACATCTATTTCTGCGGCATGGGGAACGCACTTATTTTATTTTCAAGAGTGAAAACTCTCTGATGCCACAGCTGGTGATGTTTATCATTAGACACAGGTTCGATAGCATTTCACATTTTACCAAATCATTAGATTTTCAGCACTACTAAGGGCTTTGATATCGGAGCATTTTCTTGCAGCTGGAATTTAATTTTGCGAGTAAAGAATTTAAGAAAAATATTTAACTTTGCGGGTGCTAATGGGAGAGAGTTCGATAATGCGTTGAGATTTACCCAAATGCAAGTAATAATAGTAATTTTGGTTATGCTAAATTTAGTGAGTATACAGTGAAAAACGCTTAACAAGAAAGTTACGAGACTGAAATATTTCTCCTGCTGAATGAATTTCGTTTCAAGCGATGCATTCGGGGAAAAAAAAAAAAAAAAACTGATATGTCGTCCAATTTACGTCTAAGTCTACAGGCACACATATCATACGTATCTCTCTATTCTAAAAAAAAGTAAAGGCCGCTGGCGCTGTCAAAGCTTGTTGGCCTATCTCCTCCTAAACCGTGAGGATTTCAGTTTCGACTAAGGTGCCCACTGATTCGAAAAATTCCGAGGAACCTACTAAGCTGACTTAAATTTCGAAAATCGAATTATTTTAGAAGATATTAATAAAAAACTGAAAAAATAAACAGAATGGTTGCCAGATTTGGCATAAAATCATTCATTCCTTTGCAACAAAGCGTTTCCAAGTATGTAGTATCACGTGAAATTGTCAAACATGAAGCAGAAATACACCCATTTTACGCCAAAATAAAAACTATATGAAATAAGTAACTCAAAATGTGTTACACAAAATTGACAATTTTTAAATAGTAAGTTCGCTTAGACAACAGGAGTTTAGAATTAGCGATTATCCGTTTTTCCAAAACAGAATAACTAATATCTTGAAAATGAAAAATAGTTAAAATGCAGATTATTTTAAAGCCGGTTCGGTCCAGCTGGATTATTTGCTACCAGTAGAAATATTTGACGGCGTTAACTATGCCATTATAGCAGTTATAGTACACTTTGGATATTTGCTAGCTCGGCGAGATGGTATAATTCGTGGTGCTAAGTACGCCAATCTGCAAACGATTATGTAAATGAAAATATGGATAACAGTTTTCCGGTAACCTTAAATGAACAGTAATTATATGTTGTAAGCATGTGTAAATCGCCAAATAATGAAAAGTCGCCATTGGTGGCAAGCTATCCTATCTGTTCCGTAGCTTTTATTAACTTTATATGTACGCAAGTCGCCAAATAATGAAAAATCGCCATGGGTGGCAAATTCGCAAGGTGTCCAATAGGTTTTACATTATTAAAAATACAGCTGAAACTGATGTTCTGATTTTATTACGCTTTAGCTCCTAATTAATATAACTTTTGAATGGCAACATTAAATATCATTCTGTTTCTGAGGAGTGCAAATAATTTTAACAGCGAATATAAGAGGAGTCCGCACTCCAGGTACGTACGTACCCGTACAACACGAATTCCCATAACAAAATATCTTCCGTGTTATGAGGGGGAGGGGTCTACTGTAGTGTGAAGTTTAAATTTTTATGTACCAATGAACATGCAAGAACCAAGCAATGTGTAGCTCAGTAACAGTCTATCTAATCCAATCTTCGGGTTTTGTTTGTTGAAATTATGTCTTTTTTACGAATAAGCCTTATTAGGGGCCGAATGCCTCATACGAAAAGCGAGCGTAGTGAGTCTGGGGGCCTTGGCCCCTAGTATAATATATAAATGTAAATACGTGTTTGCCTTTTATACAATGCATACCGTTAGATAACCGGCCTTCAATCGTTTTCTGAAGATCTCTAAACCGAAGCATATAAGGTGAGTGACTTTAAAATTATAAAAAAATCACCTATTCCGTGATTTTTAGCGATTTTTCAAAATGTTCTGTCCCAGAAAGCTCCCCGATCTCTAATAGATGCAGAAGTGAATAACATGTGTTAAGTTAAATTAATCATTTATGAAGCAAAAATTATTATAGAAGCAAAGCAATTTCGTAATTTTTGCGATTTCAGTTAGTATGGAGCAAATGTTTGAGGTTACCAAGATTGATGATTGACGTTTTTTGCAAGAACAAAATAAATAAAGGTAAAACATTTCAATGTCTTTTTTGCATAAATGATGGACAGAGGATATAGATCTAAGATCTTAGTTTTCCTAAGAAGCTCAATTTTAAATAGCAAATGAGAATACAGCTGTTTCATGTTACGATTTTAAATCTGCCGTAGGCTACTCTTTTAGGCTTGAATCTGACTATGCGCGAAATAATTTTTCAACATTTGAGAAATCTTCAAATGTCTTAAATATAGTCCCGATACATATCTCATAAAATCCAGCCTTCTAACTGTTACTTTTAAGAATTACGTGACAAAATGATGATGGTGACGTGTTATTCATAAGACGCTAACGCAGAGCTGGCCAAATTTTAGCATACTATTAGCCAATTTCTTTCACTATCGAGGTCAAATGTACCATACACTAGCACCCTTTTCACTGCCTTGCGTTTACAGTTAAGAGTTTGAAAATAAATTGGAAACCAAGAATTGAGTAAAAGTTTTCCGCTATTGGCAAGAAATCGCACCGTTTGAGAAAAAAATATTAAATAAAATGATCATCAGCCTAATACGTATGTTAGCATGCCTGGCTGATTCTTATGTTAGTATGTTCTTATGTTAGTATGAGCCGACAGTTTCATTTGCGTTACTTGAAGCTGTAGGCAGTTCAAGGTTCTACAAAGCAAAATGAAGTTTATTCTTTTATGTGTATAGATTAGCTACTGTGATGCAAATGTTATGTTATGAGTGAAATAGATTTCGAGTTTTGAAAATTATATTCCAATTGGATTTACTCTGATTACGTGAGTTAGAAAAATGCCTGGTTTTTTCTTCCGTACAAAGAACGGATAATCAGAGCTAGAACTTAATAAAAGCAAGACTTTCTCGGAAACAGATATTTCTTTTCAATGTTTTTTCAACATTTCATTCAGCATCATCTTTCGTTATATATATATATATATATATATAACGAAAGATGATGCTGAATGAAATGTTGAAATATATATATATATATATATATATATATGATCTCCATATTATTTTGCCGACACTGTACTATTATTTCGTTTCAACAGACTTTCCATGTTAAACAACTTCTTGTTAAATGTTTTCACTGTGTATTAGATGGCTGTTAATATCTATGTGCCATTTCTATCTAGAATGAGGTAATGCATGTTCCACTTGAAATATTTTTTCAGAACTCGAGTAACTGCGAAATCATAAAGCTTAATTGGAGATGTTGCTAGATCGGAGATACAGCAAGAATCAGAAATGGAGTATTAGATATGGACTCGCATAATCAGAATGTACAAGGAGAAGCATTAACTTGTGACTGAATGGATGATGGTGGTTTGATATGGTAAGTTCAAGCCTTATATACTTTTATACTTTGAATGTCCTTGTCAAAATCCAAACACACTCATACGCGCGCGTGCACACACACACACACACCAAAAAAAAAAAAAAAAAAAAACAGTCCTGCTAAGTTTATCTAGATGGGTTTTAGATCGAGGATAATCAACGCGTACATGATTGCTCAGAGCATGTTTTACTGAATGTTACAAGGATACGAAAGAGAACTCCATAAAAGTCCTCCACTATGACATCGCTTAGTGTAGTCCGATACCATTACGCCATTGCCTCTAAATTGTAAAGCAAACCAACGCGATTTTTTCAATTCTTAAAAAATGCTGCTTATTTCTGAAAAACGAGCTTTTAAGCCCTCTATTTTGATGGGTCTTCGAAACTGGATCAGACAGATAGAAGCGCATAAGTTCTGAGCAGTGAGAGAACTTGTTTTTAACAGTTTTTAATCGTTATGGCAGCCTTGGAAGATTTTCAACCTTTGACTCCAGAGATCCATAATGGATGTAAAATAACCTCCTTGGAACCAACTCCTATTTTATTTGCAACATATTGTGTGATTCATGAAGTCCTCCTACTCCTCCATCCTACATAAATTGGCAAGTGTTTAAAAAAGAAATTTTAAAGTACCTTATGAATCATAAATAATTGAAATAAAAAGAGTTATTTTGAATGTAGAAGTCTTGGCTTAAGTTTTGCTATTGCATTTATTCTCATATGTATCTTTTTTATTCTGAAAAGTTTTAATGAAAATACATTACAAAATATCTAACATATTTAATTTAATTAATTTTACAATGATATTTTTAAAAATCTAAAAAGTATTCAAAAGCATACACTTTTGTTTAGGTTCACGCATTTTTTCATTTTTTAATCAAAATATTGAAAGCAGCTTATTCAGTTTTTTAGTATAAACATATAGCTTTAGAGCAGTGAAATTTTAAAGAAAACTAATTTTTATCTAAGAAAAAATTCAGAAAAAATTAAAAATTTTTATTTATCGTAAAAGTTAAGAGCGTCATTACTTAAAAAAAGAACATTAAACATTTTTAAAAATTGAAACTCTAAAACAGTAAATATTTATCACATATCTTTACATAAAATTTTTCATAAAATGTCTAAGTACTACATAATTAAGTATATGTATATTGATATACGACTTATTATAATATCAATTTGATGAAGTTATGGAATACCAGACTTTTATTTAACCTTATGGACAGCTGAGAAAAAAAATTCGTTTAGAGAAAAAACTTTCAACTTTTGTTTTTAGTTTCTGAATTTTGAAAAACGTTTTAAAGTTCATTTGTAATTTTTGTTCTAGTAATTGTATGATATTGGTTTAAAAATTCTTAGAAATAATGAAGATTTCAAATGCAATTAAATTTGAAAAATCGATTTTGTTTAGCGCTTAATCTTCCCAGGACTCTTTAAAGCACGTACTATTTTTGCTAAGCCTTATGTCTGAGCTTTTCTCAGCTTCCGAAGTTCTCCTTTCTATAAAATAAAGAATGGGACTTTTTTTGGCAGTTCAATGTACTTGATGGTTTTAAAGTATGTCCAATATTGTCGCGCCCCTTTTCCTCTGAAGGATGATTTTGCCAAAAGTATAAACGATAGTCCGGAAAAAAAAAGAGAGATCGTATAATTCAGACAATCTCAGTTATCTGAACTACCTAAGCAACAAATTCAACGTTAGGAGGAAAACCGCACTTATTTCTTATTTCAAAACATTCGATTAAAATAATTAAAACATTTGAGTATTGATCAATTTTTTTTTTCGAAATAGGGTGTGAATTTTTAATAATATTAATGATAGTTCATATCTTATTTTTTTATGAATTTCGAAACTGATGGAGACAATATAGGGACTAAATAAACAAGGACGAGCTAAGGGTTTCCGAAATTTATCCAGAAATTATAAAATCAAATCACGTCCCATATTTTTAGGGTCTCTCCCATTCGAAATGTTTTTATGGCTAGGCGCTGGGCTATTATATTCTAGAAAATACGCATTTATAATGCTCTGTTCGGATTGTGTCACCGAAAGCCGTAGACAGGGGAGGGGAATCATGGTGATTTGATCCCCTCCGAAATTTCAGTCAGTGCATCAGCAGTTTTCTATTTGCGTGGATTATGAAGATCAGTTAAAGATTAAAAAAGAAAAGAAAGAAAAAAAAAACCACTACATACTCCCACCTTCTCCTGACTGTACAAAACTTTAGATTTCTCAACACGATGTATTGCATTCATCATGGTGAAAATTTGAAAATGATATATTAATTTTGTTTTTGTTCAATATTTTAAAAATATTTCATTGCATTTCTTTTACTCATTTATTAATGTATCTACGAGGTTTTAATGGATTTGAGTATAAATTTCAACGAAGGTATATCCTATAAAACAAGAAACGTTGCAGATGACCTTTTTAAATGTCCAGAAAGTACTAAGATATAAATAAAGATTTGCATTTTGATTTTTTCCCCTTAAAAGTTAAAGAACAAAAAATTAATGGCAAGGTTTAGACTCATTAAAATATCCCTTTGTGTGAAACAAGAATTCTGACTGACGCAACCTGTTCTGTAATACATGAGTTAAAAGAAATGGTCGCATAAAAAAATTGATAACATGTTATTATTTTTTTTTAAGAAAAGCGAAAAATAAAAAATAAAATCATAATTAAATTCCCTGCGTTACGATCATTCAACTTTCAAAAACATGAAAGATTTTAATAAAAATAGATATTTTTTCTTTGTAACACACATGTACTATTGAAAACAAATGCAACAGCCGAGCAAACAGCACTACAACTGAAAAAATTCGATCAACACATAAAGTCACTACATGAAGAAAGCAAATAAACAAACGAAAAAGAAAAATTATAAGTGAAACTAAAAGTTCTTCCATTTCAAAAATAGGCCAAGTTCCGTATATGGCATCTTTCAGAACTTCTCGGTAGCACCTGTGCGCATGCGTGCGATTGGATTAAGCGAATGCCGCGAAAGTTTTCTACCTGACCATTGGATGCCTAAACCTCGGAGCAATCAACAGGTAGTAAAAAATTTGCAGCAAGATTGTACAGTTTAGTGTCAATTTAAAAGAGAGTGGAGAGTAAATGGACTGTAGAGCACGAGGAGTATTAAGCTGACCGTGAAATAATGTTAAGGATTCTTAACGCCGGCATGTGCGTGTGTGTGCTTACGGACTAAAAAAATACTTTTTTTTTGAGGCATTTGAATGTAAGTATTATTTAATATTTTTCCTGTTTCTTTTGCTATTTGAGCATTGTGAATTTTTGAGCCTTGTTTAAAATATATCAAATATGTGAAAACTATGAAATGAAATTTAAATATGGCTCCTATAATTTGCAAAGAAATTATTTTTCTTCAATATTGTGTATGCATATAACTTTGCAAATTACATTGAAAATTAATATTCTGTTTCTCACCACTTGAGCATTATGTTAGTTTAAAGACATCTTATCTTAAAAAGTGTTTAAAAACTATGATGTTAATTTTTATAGCTGAAGTCTTGTAACATTTTGCACATATATGATTCTGAAAAATCTATTTAAAAAGTTTTTAAATGTTACAAAAAACGTGCATACTTCTGCCTTAAAAATATTAATGTACTTTTTTTCTGTATCATTTGCACATTTTTTTTAATGTAAGCCAATTATGCTGAAGCATGTAGTGCCCAAAGATTTACTAATGTTAGTGTCGTGTACGAGCTTTTGATGTTTTTCAGAGGATTTTTCTTTTATCATACTTGCATGATACTCCTTGCGTAGATAATGTTTTAAAATTTTAGTGACTATAATAAAATGTTCCAGAAAAAAAGCATGCATATGTTAATTTGACAAATTCATTTATTTTTATGCCACATTTTTAATTAAATATACACGTATTACGATGCAACAAATCCATTTAATAGGATTAAGTAAAATAAAAATAATTATTATGTGCAGTAAATTTATAAAAAGACATTTTACTCTTCCTTTTATAAATTTACCACGAATAATAATAAGAATAATAATAATAATAATAGTTTGATTTACTTATGTTTAATTTTTAAGTTTAATTTAAAAAGTTTTATTAGTTATTAATTTTATCGTTTTATTCGCTGCCAGTATACTTTGGATTCAACGAAGTATTTTCGCTTAAATATGAAATCCTGTGCCTTAAAAGTAAAAAAGACGACTGAGAAACCAGAAGAAAATATTTTAGTCAATAGTCGCTGTATCAGTATTATAATTGAAAATTTTACTCCTTTCAACTAAATATGCTCAATACTTTCGTTTGATTTCTATCTTTAAAAGATCAAAATACAAAAAGAAAATTATTGCACTTAGGTATTTAAAAAGATAACTTGATTTTATACATCGCCAAACTTATATTTTACAGAGGTATTAATCCGAATTCTCCCCAGGTATTGCTTAAACGCTCACAAAAAAATCTCTATAAAGCTTATTTGTTTTATAAAAAAGTCTGTAATAAAAATTAGTTATGCAACGAAAATCAATTCGGCCGGATACCGGCTACCGAATATACGACCAAACTTTCAACCGGATTGGTTGAAAGTTGTTTTGGTCGAAACATGCTGCCGTCAGCAGCATGTTTTTTCAATTTTTTTTCACTAGTTTTCATCGATCACTTTTTCCCTTTAAGTTTTCTCATTAGTTTCGAATCATTTAATTAAAAAATCAGATTTTTTTTGGGATTGTCTCCATGAAATTAAATGCATTACTGCGACATTTAAAATGTGCTTATTTAGAATTCTGCGGAAGTTCCAGAAAAGGATTTATGACATGGAAATTAAGATACAAATCTTGTTGCAGTACGTAGAATAGTGCCTTCCTGCTTTATGTCTAGTTTTACTGCAATTAAAGCTGATTCAAATAACATGCCATGGATGTTCTCCTTCAAGAGTTAGATAAATATCTTAAAAATCATTTCTGATATCTCCATTCAACTGTTGGCAAATCAATGTAACAAGTTTTTTTACTTTATCAAAATTAAGGGGGAGGGGGGGGGAGAGAACACATCTTATCTCCAACCAGCAGGAGTACAGCAAGTACACTATTCGCATAAGCAGGGTCAATTTATAGTGGAAAAAAAGGTAACCGAATTCTTACAAAGATTGAAAAACAGTATGATTGTGTGATTATGGCAACGCTACACTTGGGCGATCTGCCAAGGGGGGTGCCTTGGTAGGAGGACTTTCTAAGGGGCTCTAACGCGTATTCACGTTACATCTGGAGAAAACCTACCAAAACTCCAGACCGTTAGATCGACAGCCGCGCGATGGGACCCCAACCCGGGACCTTCACACTTCGGCCATCTACCATTTTCAGTGGCATAACCACTGTGCCATGGTAAGGCCCGAAAAACAGTGTTTTTGTGCAATAATTTCTTCCAATAACAATTTACTTCAATCTTAAAAAAAGATAGAAGTATTTAATTTTTTCCCCCATTTTCTATGCATGAAAAAACGATATATTCTAAAAAGTATTAAAAACAAAATATTTTCACAAAACTTTGTTTTTCTCATTTTTTATTATTGCAGTTTTTAGAATTTATTCATTTATTATGTTTATTTATGTTATTTTTCAGTATATAATTTTAGGCCGGATATTTGTAATATCCGGCTCCTGCCAATTATCCGGCTTATTGGCCAAATAGCCCGGATGCTGTATGTTTGCCGGATATCCGTTGCATACCTAATAAAAATGTGTAAAATAATTTTCTGTTTTATAATTTTCTGTTTTATAAAATTAATTTTTTTTTCTGACATTAAGATCGTGAGAAAAGCTCTTTGACGATTTGAATAAAAGCGAAAATTTATTCTGCATGCATACTTTGTCATTTATGTTGTCATTCATGAAATATATTTATTATGTCAATCATTTAATCTGTCTTTAATGGAGTTTTTTGCTAACTACACAAACTAACATGCGAGCTGACTTAAAAATATTTGTTTTCAATATTTGTGGAACCAATGGAAAATTATTGACATATTCTGAGACTAAAGATAAATATGCTGAATTAAATGAAATTATTACGTTTTTCTGCGTTTAATTTATATTATGATTCGGAAACTTTTTGAAGTCTTGGCACAATAGTTTATCAAACTTTTCTGGTTTTTCTGTATGAGCAAACGAGCTATGAACAAAGTACCCGTTCTTATAAGTTACGACAAAAGGTATTTTCTAATAATTTTTCCTAATAGCAACATTGCTGTTTTTTTTCATGATTATACATTTTAATCATACAATTTTCATTTATATGAACACAGCGATAGTAAACTTTATTTAAACTTCTTAATTTTTTAAAAATATACTGGATAATGATTTATTCTACCTTGAGTAATTTTTTTTATTTGAAAAATCCATTTTGTATTCTAAGCTAACTTACATTAAAATTTACTCGTAAAAATAGTAAAATAAGTTTTATATCTTCTCTCAAGTATTTTTCAGATTATCTATATTTTTATTTGGAAGTCTTAATTCACCGAAACTTCATGAAGCTGCTATGAATAAACTAGCTTCTATTTTTTTAAACCCTTTCAGAAAGTTATAATTTTGCTTTAAAGAAGCCCTATCATATTGTCTACTGTACACACAGTAAAACCTTTGTGTAACGATACTCAGCATTTCTCTTATTATAGCAATACTGTGGAAATTCCAAATTATGAGAACTCCTTCTCGATTTTCGTTAAAGAGACTTATCGCTTTAAAGGTCACTTATGGTTCGCCCATGAGTACTCTTTATATCAAAAGTCTATTAGATTTATAAATGATCTATAGATTTCAACATCATTTAAAAGTAAATTAATTTGTTTGACTTAATTAATTGAACTATAAACAGCTGTTGGCATATAGACAATTCTTTCACAATTCTGTATACCTGATATATCTGGCGCAAATAAGGATAAACGCATTTAGACGAACACTTTAACTACAGGGCAGTTTTTCTGTACATAAAATTTGATCTTACAAGGATAATCCTTCTATAAACAAAGATCAAAGCCCTTTTTTTTAAATACAAAAACCGGTCTCTCTGGCAATCACTTGTCAGATTCAAATGCATTACTGCGACATTTAAAATGTGCTTATTTAGAATTCTGCGGAAGTTCCAGAAAAGGATTTATGACATGGAAATTAAGATACAAATCTTGTTGCAGTACGTAGAATAGTGCCTTCCTGCTTTATGTCTAGTCTTCAAGGAATACGATTAAATCTAGATGTTTACGGAAGCATATTTTACTTTTCAATAAATAAATAATTTAATTCTAACTTCCAACAATCTCTTTCAAATTATTTTTTAAAACTTATTTCATCGTTATTTTAATCCTGATATACTTCTTAATAGTGATGCCACGGATATCGACTTGGCCGGATACCGGATACAGAATATCCGGCCAAACTTTCAGCCGGATATCTGGTTATCCGGCAGCAGTATGTTTTCTTCTTATTTGTTTTATTTTCGCTAGTTTTCTTAGATCATTCAGCTATTACTTTTTTCTTTAAATTTTCTCATTAGTTTCAAATCATTTAATTCAAAAATAGAAATCCTTTTGGGATTGTTTCCATGAATTTAGTACCAGTTTTACTGCCATTAAAGTCATGCAAATAACAATGTCATGGTCCCTCTAGAGTTAGATAAATATCTCAAAAGATCAGTTCTTGAAAGAAAGACATCTCCATTCAACTGTTGGAAAAATCAATGTAACAAATTTCCTTACTTTATCAAAATTAGGGGAGGGGGGACATTTTTCTCACCAGCCAGTACTTACTACAGCAAGTACGCTATTCTCATAAACAGGGTCAATTTATGGTGGAAAAAAAGGTAACCGAATTCTTACAAAGATTGAAAAACAGTATTTGTGTACAATAATATCTTCCAGTAATAATTTACTGCAATCTTAAAAAAAAGATAGGAGTACTTAATTTTCCCCCCTTTTCTATACATGATAAAAATACATTCTAAAAAGTATTGAAAGCAAAATATTTTCACAAAACTTTTTTTTCTTTCATTTTTTTATTATTGCAGTTTTTAGAATTTATTTATTTGTTTTGCTTATTTAGGCTATTTCTCTGTATATATTTTTAGGCTGGATGTAATGCCGGATATTTGTAAAATCCGGCTACTACCAAGTATCCGGCGTATTGGCCGGATAGGCCGGATCCAGTATGTTTGCCGGATATCCGTTGTATCCCTACTTCTTAATGATGTCTTACTTTTTCATTCTCCTGATAAATTTCTTTTATCAAATAATTCTTCGATGAAGAAATAAATATAAATTTCAACTTAGTATATTAGTTAAATCATGTTTCGAACATAAAATAGAGATAAGCTTTTGTTTCCATTCAAATCATATTTCAGACATTCAGCATGCATAAATTTACTCTTGTGTTTTTATTTAAATCATCTCTCAGGCATGAAACAAACATAATATTTCAGGTATAGGAAAACGCAAATTTAGTATTATTTTTTTGTGAAGAATTTGTGGGATTGAGACCAAACTTGCGGTTTCTGCATGCCGGATTTCATTCTTAGTTTTAGCTGAAAAAACAAAATTTAAACCACAAAATTACCGCAAGCCACAAAATTATAGATTTAGTGATTGGCTGCATATGTTTAATTTGAGCAATTTTGTTATGACAAAATATTTTTCACGAACTCTCATTTTAAATATTGTGTCGCAAGAAAAAAGCTGATTTAAGATTGCAAGCTTTCAAGTGCGTAGTTCTCTAACGAAGCTAGAGTTACATCTCAGATCATGGGCGTAGTGTATTGAAGATTTGGAGAAGGGGGCACATATCGAATTTAGAGCAGAAAAGAAAAGTTTCTTTTGAATTTCTAAACAAAGTTGGGTGTGTGTGTGTGTGTGTGTGTGGGGACCAGTGCACCCCTATTCCTTGATGTTACGCTTATGTGTCACATTAAACTTCTAATTTATGTAAAAATTGTCTCTTTTATTTCACACAAAAACTAAAATAACGATATATTTATGTAAAAAATAATGCTTTAATTTAGAATTCAAAACAACTTTCTCAACTTGGCTAGATACGTGAAACATTACATCTCCCACACTTTCATTTCGCAAAATACCATTTAGTTAACTAAAACCTCCACGCTTTCCTCGGCAACTTTCCATGACCGTTTCCTTATTTTAATGCGCATTTTTGAAATTTTCTTTTTCGTACAACGCGTTGTACCAACCTACACGACATGAGTGCCACTCCCTCGAGAGTGTGATTCACGAGTGATTTACATCAAGAAATGGCAAACCTTTGATTACAAAACGATGTCAAAGCATTTGGCATTGGCCATTGTGATTGTTCAGAACAGGAAACTACGCGAAAAAGAAGACGCAAAAGCAAACAACTAACTAATCAGTAGTCCAGTTTTACTTTTTTTCAAATTTGGAACGTCATCCTGACGTATATATATTTATTTATCGGAGTGGTTCTTCCGATAACCTTGTAAGCAGATTAAGCATCACATTTAGGTTTTTTTTTTTTTTTTTTTTGGTAGTAATGCACGGTAAAATTTCTCATGCAGACAAAATTGCCGTGGTTTTACAGTTCTACATGAAAGTGCTAATCGAGGGAGAGATCCAGATGTAGGGGCCTTCAATTATCCTAAAAAGCGGCGTTTATTTGAGCTTTGTAGAATAGTTACTTTTATCGAAATCTTTTCAATTGTTTTTATTTTTTGAATTCAAATTTAAGAAATTTGACTAGAAACATACTACGCTTTAAATTTTTTGCTGTTTTTTTTTGTGTGTGAATGGTCACGCTATAATAATTTTTTAAAAAAATTTGGTAAAATTTCTGGTGTGAAGTGTGTACATGAAATTACTTACCACGCAGTAAATTTTCGCATTTATAATTGAAACGTCTCAAACACTAAGTCCAAAACACCATTGCTAATCAGCAGCCGGAATGTCATTTGCCAAATAGCGAAGTAAAATTTGCCCTGTTGATGATTTTATTCCAACTGCTATGGTAGCGGACAATGTTAAAATCAATTCGCAAACGTCTAAATCCGTTCTAGTTTTGATTGCTTTGATTGTTCCAATTTTAATTGTTCAAGTTTTCATTTCATAAACCATTTAAGTCGCAGCTTTTAACAACACACAAACGCGTGGACTTTTAAGGAATTTTTGGGGGATTTATTATAGTGATTAAGCTTCATATTGTGCAATAATTTTTTATCAACACTGGTGTAAAAATATATTACAAAAATGCATTAAAAATGAAAATTACTAATGAAACATACGTTTTTATTAAGTGCATAAAAATGTAGCATGGTGCTTTTTTTTTTGTTTGCTTGTTTGTTAGGTAAAAAAGAATGTACCATTGTTCGTCTACAGGATAAATTTAGATTGAAAAAGCAAACATAAAAGTTCTTCGATTCTCATTTATGAAGGTCTTGATTAATTTCTTTTGATTGAATAATTGAAATGGTGTTTAATTTACCACGGTCACTGCAAGGAAACTTTAATTTTTAAAAGGTTTTTAAACAACACTTTCTAATGCTTATAAGAACAATGACTGTTTTCTTATATAGTATGAAATAATATCAACCGCTAAAATAGTATAACTAATATATAGTAACAATATCCAATATTTATAAGAATAATGAAATATTATACTAATAGATATTTGTGATCGTCACGTTGTAAATGGAAAACTAAAGAATGCTTCGCATAATCCATAATCCGCCCTTGCAGCTTGCAGACAAATTTCGCCTGCACTTCAAAACTCTCTTTGGTAGAAGTGTCTGTGAGAAATGACAACGGTGTTCCACTTGTTGGCCTCTTCTTATTTGTGTGACGCGATATTAATGAAAGTAGACAAAAGTTAATTATGAAACTTCGCATGTGCTCTCGCGAGGAAAGTAACAAACAGAAAAAAAAGCAAAACAAGGATTAAGAGAAAACTGCCGAAAGGTGAAAGGAAGACTTGTTCACAATTGCAACACAATTTCGCTGTTTGTAACGCAAAGCTGAATATAGAGGTTGCCTGTCAGATGAGTTTTGTTAGATGTTCATTAAGCTATTTTAGGAAACGCTTTTGCTTAATAACGCACTTTCATATTATCATTAATGACATATTTGTTGATAATACAAACGTTTTGCTATTTGTGTAATTTAATTGAAATGTTAACATAATCTCACTGAAAAAATTATCTTAATAGTCGCCCGTATTTAGCTTCTTCCTCTTATTTAAGTACTACTCGTAATTTATCAAAATACAGTCGGTTAAAAAATGGTCTGGAAAACCACTTGGAAAAGAAATATTATAGCTCTTTTACAATTTTGTTTTAGCAATTTCTTTACAATTTTCTTATTTCTTTAAATTATTTCAACCATTTTACTCTCCCTGTGGCATAGAGATCAATAAAGTAGAATACTGTTTCAGATGATGCTAAAAATTAGTCTTTAAACAATATGGTCATTCTTATATGCTTGCCTGTGACTAACTAAAATTATTTTTCTTTTACTTTTTTATTCTTTAAATTTAAAATGTAGCGGCATACACCGATCTTAATCTTGAAAGTCTAATAGCTGCTGTATCGTCTATTTAAAACAAAAATATAATAACATCTAAAGAATCAGTTTTCATTATTATTACGTCGAAAGGCACAGAGCCTTTTTTTTACATTTTAAGTATAAACACATAAAAAACTATAAAATGGAAATAAATCAAATAAGAAAGATGCTTATTCCTTTTATAACAGAAAACCATATTGAGGCTCTTTTCTTTCCGGCGACTTTCATCCCTAATGTACCAAATTGGTGTTGTTTCTTTTTGGGAAGGATATTTTCTTTCTTGGAGCATTTTAAATTGCTTCAAGGGAAAAACCATGTAAAATGACTCGCATCTTCGTTTGTTCTCTTTTGAAGGACAATTTTTTCTAAGAGTGTAAATTCAAATGCAAGTCAAACTTTTATTTTCACTCCCGAGTAGAATTCATCTGTAAAGATGCACAGTATTAAGATTAAAATATAATTTGAAAATTTTTCTTTTGATGCAACATTTGTTTTATACCGAAGTTTAATTCAAGGATGTACACGAATTTTCCCCTTTTCCTTACGACAGTAAAATATTTAAATATGAGTGATGGGTGAAAACTGACCACGAATAACAATACTCTAAAAAATGTGTGAAATGTAGCATTAAACTTTTGAACGCAATATATTTAAAATCATGCCTTTTCTGAAAATTTGGTTTAACGCAATCATTTTCTATCCCCCACACCCTATTATTTATAGGAATAATTTTTAGAATGTGACAAACACAATTTTTTTCTGAGAAGTAAGACATTGAGCAATATTTCTCAAACACTATCGATGTTTTCATTACAAAATGAAGATAAACAATGATAAAAACTGCTGATAAACTGGAAACTTGGTTTGCATTTTAAAATATAAACATTTGATTGCATTGCAATTTATTCAGAGATTTCATAAAACGGAATTTCAGTTTAAAATACATAGTGTGGATTATTTGCAGTCATTTCTACACATATTCATACTTTTATTATTACATAAAATTTGAATTGCAATAAAGGTAATCTCAATTAAAAAATTTATACAATAAAAGAAATATTTATGCAGTATAGCTCCAATTCTGATTTTCTGATAAAAACAATCAAATATTTAATTTTTTAATAACTAAACAAATTATAAAATTCAAAAGATTCTATAATAAAATATGCAAAAGTTATTAGTAAGGTTAAATTAACTAAATGTTTTTTTGTTTTTTGCGGTTATAAAAGCTTTATATTTTCTTTGAAAATCAACAAAAGTGATAGCACTTTGAATGAGAAATTAATTTTATTTAGCTTCAATTTATCTAAAATTTTTATTTGAAAATAGATTAATAATTGACCTAAACTAAGAATTGATGGCAGTTCTGAATAAAATACGTTCAAAACATTCTGTAAAGTTTTTTGAGTAATAAAGTTTTTAGTAATAATATTTTAATAATATCGAAAAATAATGAATACAGTAAATGTGTTAAAATTTCATATAACATTTTCATTGTGTATATTTTTCAGCTTTTAGGTACATCTTGACATTGTCCTTGGAGTTTCTGTTTTAGTATTATTTATTTTCTTTACCACTGTCACGCTTCAGTTATTTTCTCTTTTTTTACAACAGCTTTTTGTTTTTCTTTCTCTTTTGTGTGGCCTTCCTGTCTTTCTTCTGACATCACAATCATCTCTCCATTTGTTGCGCGTTTATCAAAACCGACGGTACGTTTAGCGAAATGGACAATTGTGTACAAGTGCTTAAAAAATAGTTTCACACTAAAAGTTAGCTATGAAAATGGGTTTTAAAGGTCGATAATGCAACTTATTTCCGTAGTTAAAATATACTGAAAAACATTCCTACTTACAGAGTTGTATAAGTCTGTAATTTTATTTCGAGATATATAATACACAGATATATTATTATACTATTTTAAATAAAAAAAAGCTTATTAGACACTTATTTATTGGAAAAAATTAACTATCGATATCAACGAATACTTCTACAAAATGTAGGGGAAAATGAGGGCACGCATGAAACATGTTTGACATTCAAAACAGAGAGGAAATAAATATGCACAAATCAATACTTGTGAATATTATCCGATTTGTTTATCAAAGAATTTGTATTTAAACTGATTAAGAATGTGTGTTTACGTTTTCTTTTATAAAGTAACAGACAAAAATAGTTCCCTTAAAAAAGGTGGATTAGATTGTGAACATTTCTAAGATACATGCCAGTAAATGATTATCTACCCCCCCCCCCTTAAAAAAGAAAAGAAATGAAATGGAAAAAAAAGGTTATTTCAAAAATATTTTTATTTTAAGGAAAAAGAACAAATGATCACGGATCCTTCTTGAAAGACTTTTTTTTTTTTCAAATTTGTTTTTCTATTAATTTGCAAGTTTAAAAATTATGTCATTTGTTTCTGGCTAGTGTTTCGAAATTTGCAATTGAGTGCATCCTAACTTTTTCTATTTCACCCATAAGTTGATGCTAAAAATTAAATTCAGCAATAAGATAAGAGAAAAACAACTTCCTTATTAATCGTAGCATATCTAAGAATACTGTTAATCCTTTTAATATACTCTATACAACTTCTTTTTAGCTCAGCAAAGAAGTAAAATTACTAACAGAAGGGGTAAAATATACACTGCTCAATAGAATTAAAGGATATTGTAAGTTTTATATAAAATAAAGATATAAGCGAAAATTTTTTTGCCGAAAATGGAAGAAGAGAATCACAAATGCAAATTTTTCTGATTTTCAAACTGTGGAGTATGATAATTTTGAGTTCGACGTCAAAAACGTCGCTTCAGCGGCAGCGAATGAAATTGGACTTTCAACTGAATAAAAGACAATGAAGACAAGGATGATCGGCATTCAGTGACTGCTTTGTTTCGATGAGTACGATGTCTCAGCGAAGTCATTTAACCGATTCAGAAGCTTGGAGAGTTGTCGATAGGTTAGAAGGGGGCCAAACTCAAGCCGAAGTAGCGCAAGCCATTGGAGTGTCACAAAGTGTGATTTCCAGGATCTGGAACCGGTTTTTGGCGACTGGAAGTGCAGGCCGAAGACCAGGGCAAGGTCGTAGACAGGCAACAACGCCCAATGAAGATCGTTATTTAGTGTCAACGGCTCGGAGACACCGGAATATGAACGCTACTCTTCTCCAACAGCACCTTCACTCGGCTACTGGCACCACGGTTTCAACTCAGACTGTCCCAAACCGGCTCCATGGTGTAGGTCTGGATGCTCGCCGACCGATGGTATGTGTTAGAATAACATCAAGGTATCGTCGCGACCGCAGGGAGTGGGCAACCGAGCATGTGAACTGGAGGAGAAATGAATGGAGCAATATTCTTTTTTCTGATGAGTCCCGTTTTCAGTTTATCCTGGTAATAGGCGTATTTTCATCTGGAGGGACCGTGGAAGTAGGAATAATCCTGCGTTCGTGCACGAAAAAAAAAGGGATATCGGGATATATCCCCCCCCCCGAAATTTTTGGATTAGTTATGAAATTCCGTCTATTTATACACATATAAGTTCATATCTCCCCCCTGTAAAATTTTCCAGGTGCATATCCCCCCCCCCGAAAAAATTTCCTGGCTACGCGCCTGTGTTGGTGTATGGTGGCATCTCCATTGACGGGCACACAGACCTCTACATCATTCGAGATGGACCTCTCACTGGTCGCCGATATAGGGATGAGATTCTCAGACCTATTGCAGTCCCTTACGCTGCAGCAATCGGAGATGACTTCATTTTAATGGACGATAACTGCAGGCCACATCGTGCTAGCCTGGTGGAGGATTTCCTTTTCGAGGAAGGAATCGTACGAATGGAATGGCCAGCGTGTTCTTCAGACATAAATCCAATAGAGCACGTTTGGGACGCTCTAGGAAGACGAGTTGCTGGCCGCCAACCACCCCCACAAACTCCCCAAGAACTGGAAAGAGCTCTTCTGGAAAAGTGGGACAGAATACCCCAACTCGTGATTAATAGCCTCATTGACTCCATGCCTCAAAGGTGTTCAACGTTGCTGGCCGTCCGTGGAAACCATACCCCCTACTGAAAATGATTTCCTTTGAAAAAAACACCTTTTCTTATTCTTTTTTTCTCATATGCACAAATTGTGTTTTTTTCCTTTTCTACACAATTGCGCAATAAAATGCATTTTTTTCTGCCAAACATGTGTAATTTATTCTCATATAACCTACTACGTCTGTCGACCATGTATCAATCGGCTAAAAAGTTCCCCATCCACAAGATCCACCTAAAACCGCAATATCCTTTAATTGTTTTGAGCAGTGTAAATAAATTGCTGTTAATAAGACAAGATAATTAAGAAAATTACCAGTTCTTAAGTGCGATCAAAATACAGTGCGTGTAAACTTTATAAGATTTTGATTTCAAGTGATTTAAATTAAATATACGTTGCTTATTTTCTCACGCAGTGCTTCCCTTCACGCCAGGATAAAGATATAAAAGTATTAAAATTATATTAATCATCATTATAAAATAATCTGCTCCATAAAATCATTTCAAAAGTTATTAACTCCCTAGCATGAGGTTAATTTAATTATGCAATAACCATTCTCCAGCACTTTTACAATAGGTTAAAATTAATAAATAAATAAAGAGAAATATGAATCTGACAGTACTACTTGAATTATGACAAGTGTGGGGCATATTTTCAAAGAAAACATATTATTTATTTCAAAAATGTAGAAAATTAATAATTACTGTCGTCAATTCCAATAACTGGGAAAATGTGATTGTGATAATCATGAATCAGTTACTTGAAGATATCTTCTTCCATAAAATGTTATTCATTTATTTATTTTTATAAATTTAGTATAATTTATGGATATAAAAACTTAATAAATTGAATTGTTTAAATATGCACAAAATTCGCTTATATAGATTTATTTTGGAACAATTAAGAAATTTTTCTGTGGTAAAAGTTGAATTCAGGAAATAAATACCTATTTTATAATGATTCACGCATAGCAGAAATTTTCAATTATGCGTAATTGTACTCTCATAATGGTTGCGCGCATGCAAGAACCAGACAAAATGAATTTATGCATATGACAATACATGAAACAGATCTGCACCACAAGACAAAAATATTATAAACACAATAAAATTTTAATGCTTTTTTTAATCAATAAAACCTAAAAGAAATAAGTTCCCAGTTAATAAAAAAAAAATTACAAATGTCCTCAGCTAGAGTACTTGCAAGTCAAAAAAGTACTTGCTTCGCGTTCCGTTCTAGTCAGCGTCTTAAAACGTAGTCCTGCCAGTGTCCAGCTGTAACCCATTTTAAATTAATTTTTTAAAAAGTTCAAGCTACAGCGATTTTAATGATAATAAACTCATAATAGTGTGCTAAATTTTTCAGTAACAGGGACTCTGCATTATCAACTAGAGAAAGATCTGGCTATGTTAAAGTCATTTCTGAAACCCAACGGCATAATCGTTTTTGTAATGTACAGCTGCGGAAAAAAAGGCCCACTTGTACATTTTTCGGCCGTCGTTCGTCGCACAGCAAAGTTACAGATACCAATCGTTTACGATTGACGCACACTTTAATTTGCTATGCATAAAAATTGCATACGGGGCCATCTACATATTAAAATTCGCACCAACTTTTATTCGCACCAACTCAATAGCAACCCCTAGATTTCACTTCATATTTCAAAAATGTAGCTCATTTAAACCCCGGACACCAACTTTCAATAAATTTGGACAGAAAATGAGTGAGTTATGAGCACCCAAAATCCCCCTCCCCCTATGTTAAAATATTTTTTCATACTTCAATTCATATCTCATATAATATTGGTAGTAAGAAGCTGATTTTTATTCGTACTATAAGAACTAAACGACCCAAACATAATTTAATGTTATTATGATTTTTAATAAATCATTAATATGAATTATGAATTATTAAATTAATATTCAAAAAAATTATGAATAGCGACCTAGCCAAATTTCGATGGAAATAGATGCAGAAATTAATATTACATGGCTGTGCAAAATTTCAAATTTTTACGTTCAGTAGTTTAATTTATATTAAATAAAATGTGTTATTTTCATGAGTTAAGGGACCATATATAAATTTATTAAGTGAAATTTTTTTTGAAAATTTCATAAAATAAATGTAAATTAGATTTCTTTTGTGGAAAAACAGTAAAAAAATAGCGGTATTAAAAAATATCAAATTTTGAAGCAAATAAATTAGAGGTTTTTACAGTTTGTTGGGGATTCTATAAAGCGTGTATTGTTGCGTCCGCTACCATATTCCCCCAAATAAAATATTTTCCAGCTATAGAATTAGATGCAGTAGATGTATGTCTTCTAATACAACGTCCTATTTCTGAAAAACTAACATCCTCAACTTTCCAGGCATGAATGTGACCTTTTTTAATATCGGAAACATTAGGTCTTTGGAATTCCGCATACTTTATCAAACATTCAAAATCACGTTTTTCTGTAAAAAAATTTTCATCTAACTATAAATTAAAATACCGCCAAAAGTCTTAAGAATATTGCACATTGCAGGCGATAGTATTAAATGAAGAAAGTGAAATAACAAACACAGTGATAATATTGGGTCGGCAAAAAAGTAATTGCGTTTTTTACATGAAATTCAAACAAATAAATTTTCAATCATGAAACCATTCTTTAAGTTCGACCATAGCTGAGTCGAGCAATATTCATGCTTGTAGTCAGAAGAGCAGGGAGCAGCCTCTAACTCCTGCCAACATTTCAGCTGTCTAAGAGAAACATCAAGGGAAACACTGAATAACAATTTCAAAATTACAAAGATTTTCAAAATCCTTAGCAGTCATTTTGCATTTTTCCCTTAAATCATGTGTACGAACCAAGGAACTTATGAACTAACTCACGGGTCATTTGGACCACAGACTAAATATTCTATTCTACTCTTGATATTCTCAGTACAAAAAACTTTAAGAGAGATGGGAACAATATTTTCCTTGAAAATAATATTAATTTCTTTTAATTCTCGTGAGCGAAATAAATGAAAGACGAAAAGTTCGGAACCTACAAATAGCGTTTTTCAATTTGCAGAAAATCCCTTAAAAACGCGCAAAAATGAATTCGCAATATCTCCGGAAATTATCGTAGAAAATTGGTGAAAATTTATATTTAGGGTAATTTGAAGGTTTTCTTTCGTTTAATAAAGTCAAAATATGGGGTTGCCATTGAGAAAAACGATGTTGATGCAGAATTAAATATGAAGACAGCCCCTTATGCAAATTAAATTAATAGTAAATTAAAGTACGCGTTATTTGCAAACGAATGGTATATATAACTTTGCTATACGACGAACGATGGCGAAATAAAGAGCAAGTGGGCCCTTTTTTTTTCGCAGCTGTACAAAATATGTAAAATCCTCGTTGAGAAATACGCGCAAGTAGAGTATGTTCATATCGTGGTTCAAAATTTTTTACTTAACTGGGACTTCATTTGTTCAAAGTTTCCAACTTTGTCCTACATTTCGTTGCAAAATAGGTAAAACGATTTTATCTTGCTTATTGGAGTAATAAAATTGAGTGTAAAGTAAAAGTAATGAGTTTGATTATAACATACATAATTTTTTTTTTGTGTGTATGCACGTGGATTACATGCAAAGTTACTTATTTTCGTTTTGATATTATAACACCAGTTTTGAGTGTTTTTATTGAAAACTGAGTGTAGCAATTACAAAGTCTTAATGCTTCTTTCTTCCAAAATATAATCTTCCTAAAAAATGTTTTATGTTCCTCTGCCTGGGAGGGGGGAAAAGGGATTAGAGATTTGATAATATCATTCTTAGCCCAATGGCATCAAACATTGCAATTGTTGTTAAGAATTTCCGTTTACAAAATTTATTATGCATTTATAAACATCCAGTTTTCTATGTAGAAGCTTTTGTTTTCCCTGTTTGTTTAGCAAATCCCAAAACGTCTTAAACCAACTACCGTCTTCCATCATTTACTGACATCCGAATAGTTAATTTTAAATAAGTTAGAAAAACAAGAACAAGAACTGGAAAAAAAAAAGTACTTCAATCAAACCTATTTGCAAATCAACAATACCCCGCTCTCTCAAAAATAGATTTAGATAACAATTCTTTTTAGAAAACCTATTTTAATCACAACAATCCCATCGTCTCTGCTGAGAAATCAACATCACAATAGCATATCATAACCCTTTTAATTTTCATCTTAAAAACCCCTTCTCCTGCTATAAAAAAAAAAGCAATTTCGATTTTTAACTGAACGCGGCGTGAGCTAGCTCTAAAATCGTGTCATTTCAGCCGGAGAAAATAATTTCAGCGTTTTGTTACGAACCTTGAAAACAAGATCTCGACTGGGGCGGTCAGTCCATTTTTCTCTTCCTATTACTGCTGAGAGAGGTGGCATACATTCGGGGTCATTTACACTGTTTTGAGTGGTGGTTAAAAAAAGAAGAAAAAAAGAAAATAAATACTTTCCCAAGTCATCGGCCCCGATTAGAATGGGATGGAGAAATTACTTGATGCATTTCCAGGTGCATGGTGTAAGTATTTAGAATCGATTATAAATGACTTGAATTGACTGGACAATGATCAGGCTAAGAAGGGAATGTTGGCGCATTCTCGACTGCTGCTGTGAATTCACGTCTTTCTCAATTCTATTCCTAGTTGCCACTCATTTGAATTCATAATTACTGTCATTTTTACTTACTCATTGCTGCTGTCGTAAATTGTCATATTTTTGTGTATTAATTCGTGGTGGCAGTTGTAAAGTGCCTTGTTTGTCTTTTATTCCTATTCTAATAATCCAGTCTTGTAAAAAAAATTTATATATATCCTAAAATATTGTTGCATTTTTGCAACTGCTCAAGATTTCTAAGCGATAGAATGCTACAGAATTGTTGACTAAGGCCAGATTTTATTATTATTGTTGTTGTTGTTATAAAAACAAATGTGGGAGAGCTTCCGGACCCCAGTAGCACAGCAATATTGGCCAATTTCGAAAACACAGATTTTGCAATATTGGCAAAAGCTGGATCGGCCAATATCGAACGGTTAGCCTTTTGCCCAATATTCGAGATGGGCTTTGGCCATTATCGGTAAAGGCTGGACGGGTTTCAAAGTTATTTAGTGATTTTTGTCTAATTATATGAAGTGATTATTTTTATTTTAGTGTTACAAATTGCTAATAAATATCATAAATAATATTCGTACCTGGAAATAATTTTTCAGGCAACACTTAATTATTCTACCAGCTTGGGATTCGAACCTCTAGTCATAGGCGTGGCAGTAGAATGCTCTAACCACTAGACGCCATGGGCCTTTCTCCAGAGTGCTAAAAGATTGAAGTCAATATTTTTTAGTTTCGGAATGGGGACTTAAAAAATATCTCGCTCTTTTCCCTTTTGGATGTTGAGTCACTAGGGAATATTATTTTTTGTATAAGGTAATAATGAGCTCCTTTATACAAAATGCCGTTCTTAACGAAATTGCCTGGAATTACTTTTATTTTGTGGAATATACGATGTTAAAATGACGTTACGTTATGGGCTTTTTTTCTAATTAATGAACTTTACAGTTCAAAAACTACAAAAATGCTTTTAATACAATTTTAATATTTTTATCTTTTTAAAAAATAAATAAACTGAAGAACATTAACTATCTGACTTTGTACAAACTTTTAATGTCACAAAATCAGTATTGGGTAATATTGGCCGAAATCGTAATAAAATGACGAGAAGACGCGTGCACCCCCTTCCCCCCTGCTGTTCATGGTACCGTTTTTCGGAAAGATCGACCAGTATTGCCCGATGTCGATCTACGGATCTTTCTTAATGGAATTTGGTATTAAAATTGTTTTTCAGCTTTCCCCTCAGAAAAAATAAAGTATCAATCAAAAACAACAAATATTATAACTATGTGATATGTCGTAAGGAAAAAATCCCAAAGATAATACTGGAAAAGGAACGTTTTGGAATGTCGTTGTTTTGCGAGATCGCTCAGTACTGCCCGATGTCAGTCTGCATGTTTTGTTTTTTACGAGAGATGAACGAAATTTAAAACATTAGTTATATTATTTATAACCTCTACCTAAGATAAATAAACAGAACGTCCGCTTAAAAGATAAATACAAAACTTTTTTGTGACTCTAAATATCGCAGTACCAATATTGGGCAATATATCGCGAAAATCGAGATAAAACGACCGATTTGAGCCGATCTATGCCTTAATCACTTTAACATTGGCCAATACTGCTGTGCTACTTGGGTGTTTGCTAAAGGAAGTTGGTGCACTAATGTTCCCCATGCTCAAGTGTTATTTTCGGTGGTGTCAATACAAGTGCTAGGTCTCTCATCTGAAAATGGTTCGAAATAAGGAGACCACTGATAAGAGGCAATGTGTGCCTGCCTACTAGGTACCCTCATAATCAAATGACCGAAATCTCTGGCCTTCATAGCCCCCAAGCTTATAGTCGATATCGAATTCGGCCATTAAAAAGAAAAAAAATATTGAAAATATTTCTGGCTTATAACCCACATTAGACAGACATTAAAATTATGCAGGATGTCCTCCCAATGTATAATTCACTAATAATGACAGCGAATTAAAGTACATGTCAAAGAAAAGGTTGACTCGCCAGTGTTATCGCAAAATAGACAGCTAATAAACTGCAATTATAATACCAGCAAAGTGCTGCGACAAATATAGTAAAATTTGTTCCTGATGTATTGGAAATATGTGCAACAAGTATACACCCCTTAATGATGACGAAATATTGCGAGCTAATAATTACAGAGTTCATTTACTCATAAATCTTAGCTGCTTTGTTCATTTCACATAAAACATATATCACTGGTATCTCTGATAAAAATATGATGTTACGCATTTTTCAATTAAAATTTATAAACACGTTTCTTTAAGTGAATGTTTTCGATGGTTTTTGACAGGAAAGATGTAACATTGCCATTTTTTAAAAATAGTACATTATCTAACTAAGTTCTTGATTGCCCTACATCCTACATATGTTAAATGATTCGCAAAAATCTTGTTGCAAATGAATTCTTTAAAAAGCCAGATTTAAATGTATTACCTTCATTTAGATTCGAAGATCATTTGTACTTCGCACAAAAATGAATATTTTTAAAATGTAAAACATTGATTTCAAATATACGTTTAACAAACAATCGAAATTTATCGTTAGTGTAGTCTACAGGACTTTACGTTTTGAAAGTATCCTCATATATTGGAAAACATAAATAAGTTATGTTATGCCAATGTTTATGTTATGTAAGTATTTTATGAAAAGAAAGAAGATGTGTGTGTGTGTACTCGTAATATCTTACCTACATGATAATTTCAATTAACATGAAACTGTATTCTTATTGGAATAGTTTGGTAATAAATTTAAAGAAAATTGTTTGAATTCATATCATAATGATAAATTTTGAAAGAAAAACAAGTTTGAATTCGTAATATCAATAATTTTCTAGATGATGTAAAGGAAATTAAATTAATACATTTATTCTGTATCGCGCGAGATATAAAATTTAAATACAACCAGACAAAACATTTCAATAAGATAAGTTCATGAAGAATTAGTTCATGATTTGAATCTGAAACTAAAAATCTTCTGTTATCTAGCTGTCTTAACTAGTCGACTGTCTGAGCTTATCGATGTTTCCTTTATTCCTTTTCATTTATTTCTGTAAAATTCAACAGAAAGTTACGCCAGCTTTAGTTGATCCATAGCAGTGCTCACTATTTACTTAGGCCATATATTCCCAACACGTAGTAGCATTCATCTATATTGACACATAGTTAGGAAAAATATTAGCATTTGAATAAGAAGTAATACTTTAATTAAAAATCTTTTGCTCGTGATTCATCAAGGACGTTTTGACACCTAACTTAAACGATCTAAATGTGGCATTCCATTTTAACGTAAAGAATTCTTTTTTTTTTTTTCCTGAGCTGTCTTAAAGCATTGTTCACTCTGAAATGAATGCTTTAAACAACTTAATTGCTATTCAGTTTTTTCCTTATGAGCTTTAATCACTTTTCCCATTAGCTATGCTCGTCTCAGTGCCAAACAAGTATCTGCTAATCAGTAAACAGATCATGCAATGTGCTGTGGGGGTCCTTTAATTCACTGTCATTTTGTAATGCACTTTGGAAAATTTTTGTATTCGAGGAAAATAACGATTTTGAGGTAATGGACCTATCGGACGATCTAGGGCAGGAGTTCTTTCAGGAAATTTTAAAAAGGATAAATTAATCTCGACAGACGTACCGATTAAGAATATCATTCTAACTTCTTTGTTTCAGCTAAAGCAAATGAAATGACGTCCCGAAAAAGAATTTTTTTTTTAAAAGTCCTTGTCCAGTAATCTAGAGTTCTTCTGTAAGCTCATATGTAAAAGAGCTGTCTTGAATCACAATAATGCATATTAATTGCACTTTGTTTGATTAATTTTTATATGGATCATGAAATCAATAACATATAAACATTTGAGACAATCTATGCATAGTTACGAAAGTTCATGAACGGTAGGATGGGCGGATAGACAGACAATCCAAAATTAAAATTTTTTCAACTAATTGGATAGTGTTGAAAAGGAACCCGCTTAATATTTCTAGGATAACCATTAAGAATATAGATACTAAATACTAATTCTAAAATTATCTCCCAATCCAGTTAATATAGAAATTATTTCTTTTCTAAATATGTGTTGGCTGCATTATAATTTTGACTGTTAAAATTTCTCTCAGAGTGGAAAAGTTGCTTATAGGAGGACTTAAAAAATTTTCATATGAGGAGCTTGGAGTACTTTTTTCATAAACTTTTTTTTATATTCTGAAAAGTTTTGTTATAATTTCTCCTTTCTTCGAATAGCCATTATAACTAAACGAAATACACGAATATGCATAAAGAATCAAAAGTATAGTTTCAAATTACCCTTCCGAAAACCTTTTATTTAAAGGAAATAATGATGAATGGTAAAAATGTGAATTTGCCCGACATGCAGTGATTTGTCCTTTTGTGCTTGTGAAACTTTTGACGTTTCTTAACTGACTAAATACATTTAACGAAATTTTTGACCTTGGGAAGATCTTTCAAAATTATCTTTTTCAAAAGGCTTTCAGGGATATTTGTTGAGATAAAAAAGAGGAAATCTTTTAAACAATGGTCAGAAAATGGTCCATTATTTAATGGTTTATTTTTCTAGAACATTTTTACTGTGAAAATTAGCTTGCAAATGACTGTACGGAAGACATTTTGCTTTTAAATTTATTCTCCTTTCCATGGAGGAATGCGATAAAACACCCTAAAACAATAACACCTGTGTAAATATTAGATATTTTTCTTGTGACAATGAAAGAAGAAATAATGGAATACAAAAGTACTGGGAACAGGTTTTCCTTTGGTAAAAATAATATATTTTATTGCTTTGCATAAGACATGTATATTGCTTCACTTGTTTGCATGGGTCATTTTGAATTCCGCACGAAACTGTAAAATGCAGAATGGACTTGCTCATTTCAAATGCAGAGACTAAATATATTAAGGTTGTGACTTGAAGAAAGAAATATTTTACCTAAAATACAAGACATAACCACTCACACTCGAGACAACGAAATTATATCTTTATGGCTGTATGTAAATCAAACGTTATAAACGGATCAGCATATCTTGGCTAAAGCTGAAGCAATGCTGCAGCTATTGGTAATGAAAAATTTTATACTGTACTGAAATTTATTTTGTATTAAAGTGCTTGTACATTTCTAAGACGTTTCTATAAAAGTACTCTAATGGACGTTCTAGCAAAAGTAGACTAACTTTTGAGTACATATTGACTGAATCACTAAACTTAGTATAAAATGTAAGTTGATGCAATTTAAACAGTAATGTTTGCTAAATTGATTGTAGGATTTTAGTGTGAGCTAATAGGTTAATGTCGTCTGTAACATGTACTGGGCGACATTACGGGCTTACGGATGATCTGTTTTTCTAGCCTTTAATATAACTAAAATCAATATAACTATTCTCTACCAATAAGTTAAAATTAACTTTTTAGTGGAATTCAGTTTACTATATTTCAGTTTTTTAATTATTCACTTTGTGTTTTTAAGTATTAGGGAAAAAAATGCCTGCGTTCTCTGTCGAACTAGCGTTGTGTCAAGAAGAAAAGCTTATTTTGACCGTGTACTTTAGCGCCAGTTTTGATGCAATCGTAAAAAAACTGCCGAAAGTGGTTATTATGTGGTTACTATTAAACAATAATATTTTTAATAATACTCGCCACAAACGCATGTTTTTAGTTTTAATTCAAGTGCTTTAATTTGAATTTCGACACTCAACTACCAGTTTTATAGCCTTGAATTTTGTTCTGGTGTTTTGTTGCTTCAATCGTGTGTTTACTTGGTGGTCTGGCTTTAGAGACGATATCTTTACATCAATGATAATGCAGCACATTTTTTTAAAGGTAACTATTGGCTTTGATGAGTTACTTTCTGTTGTAACGTTTACTAAAATAAGATATTTTGCCTATAACTTTGAAATTCTTGAATAAATTTAGTAAGGAAATTGTATCAACGCTCCTACGGCCTGTCTCGGCCCTGGCTGGCCACCCGGGTCACCTGATCTGCCTGTATGCGATTAATTTTTGCTGGGAACCCTTAAGTCTAAGGTGTATCGCAACAGCCCTCATAGTCTTCAAGAACTGCAGCATTCAGAACATTTCTAATGACATTGCAGCAATTCCAGCAGTCCAGCTTCGATCTGCCTTCAGCAACCTGTTGATCAGTGCCCAAAAGTACCGAGATCTGAATGATAGTCATTTTCAACATCTGCTACAGCTATAGGCAAGTTAGTGAACTAGGTAGTATTTCTTTTCATTTGCTGTGTTTCTTTGTAACTTGAAACTCTATTCTCCGGTTCGGGCCACTTTTATATTTGCCCCACCCTATACAAGGCTTTTTACTTCAAAAGAAGCTGTTTATTTTACTTCAAAAGAAGCTGTTTATATTTTTACGTTAATCGTGTCTCTATCTTTTTTTCATCCTCCACTTTCCAACTAAACAGTTTAAGAAAGCTATTTGTAACTGTTTACCTACCTAATTTACTTTTTTCTTCAGTTTCTAAATGTATTATAATTCATTCTTATTATTATTCTAAATGATTAGTTTCTTTTGTTTGGTTAACGTTATTGTGATATGAGACGGTTGACAATGAAAGCAATTGTTGTCTTTGTAGCTTATTATTCGCGATGGTGATTAACAAGTTAAATTGTTGTATCCTACTTGGAACAAGATGTAGGATTGCAGCTTTGGGTCATCAACAGTCTTTGTTGGAAAAGAATCCATCCAATATCCTGAAAAATCATGTTTATCTGTGTTGCATAGCTTAATCATCTTCAAACTACAAATTGATTGGAGAAAGACTAAGACAGATGACAACAATAAGTAAAACTCTTTATACAAGGAAGAAAAATTACAGCTCTTTGGTTAATTATATCTTTATTTATGTTCGAATGTTCAGAGAATGTTCTATGGAGCATGTTCTTTGTTACAAATATTTTGTAAAAGAGGACCATATTATTGGAGACATTGACCAACCATTATACGACTTCCAGAAAAATCCTAATAATACGCATATAGGATATTTATGGCATATGTTCAGTGCACATTACTGCTAAAAAGTTTTTGATTTGTCATTTTGATGTGTTAGTTTGCGAAACGTTTTGGGAAGAGAATAATATACTTTGCTTGTTGCTAAAGGCGGATTCTTAGAATATTATTGCTCATCTGAAGTATCTCAGTATATCTGAAACTGTTTCAGAGAACCCTATCACAAAATGTGAAACATACCTTCCGGCCTATATAATGGACGTTCCTTAAAAGTTATTATGGATCTACTTTGTAAATCCTTGGAAAGCGTGAAAACATTTTAATCTCTAAACTAACCTAAATAAGACAAGAAATTGGAATACGTCAGTAAATCATAATTTTATTATTTCAGGAGTCACTTGCAGTTTTTACACATTTATAGAGTTAGATGAAAATGATGAATTAGAATAATTTTCTTTCAGTTTCTTTTGGAAAATTTAATGCCAAAATTTAAACAATAAATTCTACTAGTAGACATTATGATTATTTTTTAAATTAATTTTAGAGAGAGGGGGTTGCTGGTGGTGGTATATGTTAGATTGAAGATTGAAATTTCAATCTTTCCAAATATGCTAACAAAAATTCAAATCGAGAAAGCAATCTGCTTTGCAAAATGTATGCATAATTTGCATTACATTCTAAGGTGCTATTATCCTTATCTAAAGTTTGCGGTTATCATTTTGATTCCCCGAAAATTTCACAAAAATTCTTCTTCACCACCCACTTCCCACAATGGGTCTTAGAATAAAGCTCTGGCCCCAGCAGATTATCAAAAAACTCAAACTCGGAAGCGACAATGATCACAGAGGAGAAATCTTCCCCGTGATGTCTTTTCAATGATTGGAACAAACAGGCGAAACTGTTTTAATGTTTGGCAAACAGGGAGTTTGGAAAGACTGCCCCATCTTATTACAAAAAGCCATACTCATTCTGAAAAGATGTTTCATCTTAATACTTATTTATTACCCCCTACATGAAATATTTCTGGATTTTCCACTGATTTTTCTGTCGAATTAGAAATTTTACCTTTTGACTGCTTCCTTGAATTACGCAGTTAACACACTTCCTGGGGAGAGAGAAAGAAAAGTAAAAGTCATATAACTCCTGTTTCCGACCAAAACAAAAAACGAGGTCATAACCCACGCCGCAAAACAAAAGCCTCATATTTTAAGCCCTCCTTCGAAAAGGCACCATTTCTTTTTCTCGCTGAAAAGGAACAAAACATATTGAAAGACATTTAACGAGTGGGTTTCGTGCAAGCGCTTTTTTATTGCCTCACGCAACCTCCGTAAAACAACACCCGTACATTTTTTTTTCCTTAAAGGCATAACATGAGGTCCTAATTCGACGCTATTAAGGATAAGCCAAAGAGTTAGAATAAGGATAATTTAATGCGTGTATTAGGGATTTCGAATTAGCCTGAGTAACAACTCAGAAATATATGTATATACCAGGATGTTTCAGAGAGGTGTTTGTTGTAAAGAATTGGTAAAAACGCCTTTTGAATGGCTATGTGCAAAGGTTTTCAAACGGGAACGAAAAAGAGTCAATAAATCGAGCACAAATATATTTGTTTAAGCCAAAACTTTTTGGAAAGGCTTTATGTAAGCTCTAAAGCAGTATTTTACTCATACGTAAATAATGCAACAGCCAGACTAGCATAAAATGCATCCCATTCTGCACAAGCCACACATTTTTCCCGCGGAGCAACAATTGAATCGGTGAGTGCAGAAACCACCTCAGTCACAAAAAGGAAATTTTTTTCAGGAGAGAGAAAAACCTTCATAAAACTTCATAAATTAGGTAATATTTGCATGACAGAAATATAAATGCATGTTATGACAGAGGAAAAAAATAAGTTTAAATATTTGAAAATTTGGAGGAGTTAGGAAGCTTTTATTCTCCTATGAAAATAATTTCCTTTTTGTGACTGAGGTGGTTTCTGCACTCACCGATCCAATTAGCAGAAGCATTGGTTTCACTGTGGAGTGGTTGATTGCAACTGTATTGACTGAACCAATTATATAGCATACAACATTTTTTAAGATAGGATTATGTTCATCCATAACAGTCCAATGTAAAGAAAAAAGAAATTAACGTAGGATTTTGTTCCTCCATAAATACGCTTGCCAGACGTCCCGGTTTGACCGGGACAGTCCCGGTTTGCAGACAAGATCCCGGTGTCCCGGCCGGTTTGCTTCCCGTCCCGGTAAAAATTGAATTTGATTATAGATGACCAAAAAAGTCTAAAAATAATTAACTGTGAAGGATTTTTAAGGATAATTACTTTGTCATTTGTTTCACTGTACTGTATAAAGAGTGAGAACTATCGAAGAGTGGTGGTGTGCTAATAAGTATTGTTCAAATTTTTATTCCTCATTCAAAGTGTTTCTTTTTACTTAAGCAACTTATAAATATTAGCATGTAAGAAATAAAATGTTTAAATTTATATGCTTGTGTCATTTATTAATACCCCTGGTTCAGGTTCTTAATGAGTAACCATTTATTCATTGCATTGAGAATAAACTATCCTCTAAAACACTCCAAAAACCCGCCAAAAGTGTGTACCCTTGAGGGGAAAATGTAAATGTAGTGTTACGGCCAGGAATCTGTATCGAGGGGAGGAGATTTCCCTCCGTGGTGGACTTTCTAAGGGATCCTAACCCGTATTTACGCGAAGTTTCGTAGAAATCCACGGGAAACTCCGAACGGTTAGGTCGGCGGACTCAACCTGGTTTTGAAACAGGCATCTTCCGTCTCCCAGTTGAGACGCAAACGCGTTCAGCCACAGGTCGGGCAAATGTACCCTTGAATACCCGTGACAGGGGTGGCATTCCGGTGTCCCGGTTGAATATTTCAGAAATTTGGCAAGCCTATCCATAAATGACCAATATAAAGAAAAAATGACGTAGGATTGATTACGTTCCTCCATAACGGTCCTGTGTAAAGAAAAAAAAATAATGAAGGATTACGTTCCTCTATAAATGTCCAATGTAAAGAAAAAGAAATAACGTAGGATTACTTCCCTCCATGATGGTCCTGTGTAAACAAAATAAAATTAATGTAGAATTATATTCCTCTATAAATAACCAATGTAAAGAAAGAAAAAAGAAAACACGTATACTGACGTTCCTCCATAACGGCCCAATATAAAGAAAAAAAAATAACGTAGGATTACGTTTCTCCATAAATGTCCAATGTAAAGGAAAAAAAAAAATAGCGTAGAATTACATTCCTCCATAACGGTCCAATATTAAAAAAAAAACTGAACGTGGGATTATGTTCCATCATAACGGTCCTATGTAAGGACTTTTTTTTCTAAATTGTCGTCGTCAGTTGTAATATTACTCCATTAGAAAGCTAACTAGATGAATCAACTGAACTAACTGAGGTTTCTTTAATGGCAGTCCAAAACGTGACGTCATAAAATTGCGTGAGATTGATAAACTCTCTTGCACAGTTTAGGTCATATCAGAGTAAATTTGTAATTTGTGTGATTTTAAACAGCTTTTCTAGATAAGACAGTTTGCTGTTTTTCACTAGGTTAAAACAAATTAATTATTTTCTTCTGTTGAACAACAGAGGAATAAAAAATTTAAACTGGGCATTTTAAATTCCGCATGATTTTTTTTTTTTTTTTTAGACACGAATATAATTTACTGATTGTGTTAGTTATCTAATGGCAACATTAGATGGGATATTTTTTGCTATAATATGGATTAAAGTACTGTATGCCATGTTAATAAATATTTTATGTATATTAAAATAAAAGTGATTGTTATATTCGCAATTTTTCAAGGAGGGCCTTGCAACTAATTAAACAAAAAGTAATCTTAACGTTAATATATACCGCGATAGTTTTAACAGGAGAAATCACCTGAACTTTTTTTAGTGCACAATTTTTAGCGCCATGAGAAACACTTCATCGCTCAAATCACTACGTACTCACGAGGTTGCCTCCCAGGCAGTGTGCAGAACTATTTTGACATGCATCATTTTTCTAATTAATAATTTTAGAAAACCTTTAGTCTCCATAGCGCATTGTTTAAATTGCTTAACGCTTAGATATGTTTTGCAGAATAAGCTGAAAATGCAGGGTTTCACAGGTTAATTATATTCCAAATGCTTGATATAGATTAATAAAAAATGTTTACACTTGCAGTCACCGAAGTCTATTATGTAATGAACTTAGTGGGCTATCAGACATTCTATTACTTGAAATGATTGCGTTAGATTTCGAAATTCCCCCATCATTAACGCGACAGCGTGCACTTGAGAAATCTTGTAATTATAGGTCCCATCTCGTTGCATCCATTAGAAACTGCACCCATAGAAACAAAAGCTGATTCAGTTGCGCAAAGAGCTGCCGTAAGTGACACGTTGAATTTATAATGATGGAAATAGCTTGTTTTTTTTTTCCACAAAAAATGAAGAATTTTAATGGAGAAATGTGTTCTTAAAATGGATATTTTCATATTTTTAAAGCTTATTATGAAATAAGCAGCTTCATTATTATGTCTTAAAGGCTTCTTATTTGTTGGAAAGAGGAAGTGTTAGTTGCAGGATGTTTCCGGCTTTTATTTATTGAAACTGAAAACTGTGTTTACGAAATGTGAATGAAAACATGTTTTCACAGTCGACAGTAAAAATTGAACTGCTTTATATTACTTCATTAAAAACTTTATTAAATATTGTAAAATGCTTTTATGGCAGCCATTGCCATTACTCGACTCAACTACCAGCAAAGTATAATTTCTTGAAAGAGGATTGATTGCATGAGGATTGAGGAGAGGACGTGTTATAAACCGAATTAGAAATGTCGACCAATCCTTTCATTGGCTAGCTTGTGGTATGAATTCTTGCAATATGAGAGACTTGACTCTCAATTAACTAAATGCAACTAAAATACTAATAATGATTAACTTCCTTGATTAACTTCTTTCTGTACATATTTTTTAAAGTGTCTTGTAATCTGTATTTAGTTCTGTGACTGCTTATATATTCATTTTGTGCCTCGATTTCAAAGGAAGACTCTTCTAAAATCTACTATATTCTATACCAATTTATGTATAAATGCAAAGATTTCACACGAACTGCACAGCCAATCGTAATACCTTCTAATTACCGCTTATATCCAAAGGCAATACTTATCAAATTTACCGATTCCTTCCAGTTATCTGTGGCAGTAAATGAAGTGGTTACTTCTCGAAAACTTTGTTTATTTTTACTCAGCTGATTATTAGTTGATGCGAAGTTTTACGAAGCTACGGGAAATTTCCTGTCACTTCATTTGAATACTCGAAACAGAAAAATTATCAACATGTTTTTACGTTACTATTGTGCTGCTATCACTTTCGTACTGTGAATCAGCGTAATCTATTGACACCTGTTTGAAAATTACAGAAACAGTTTTTACTTATTTATTTATTTACTTTTATTATTATTTTTTTTTGTGATAAAAGGTAGCTTTTAGTGTTAATTCAGTGTATAAGCCATCTTCTTTCCAAATTTTTCCAAATCCGCCCAGCCGTTTCAGCGTGAAAGAGTGACAAACATATCCAACCGACAAACTTTTGCTTTTTTAATATTATTATAGGATGGGTACGAGAAAATAGAATACATTTCCACTTTAACTCAATACTGAGATCATTATATCATATCGGTAATGTTAAATAGCTTGAAGTTTAAAATCTGATATTTTTATCTGCATTCCAATATTATACGGAAATTAGTGAAAATAAATAAAATAAAATGTGAAAATGAATATTATTTGCACAAACATTTGCATATAATTACGTGTTAATGTATGTATTAAAATGTTAAATCATTTAATCTCATTAAAAATGCATATTTTGGTACTATTCTCTCTCTCTCTGACACATCTTTTCAGCGCAGATCATAATTCTTTAAAAAGCATGATGCATTGTGTATCTTTTTAAATACACCGTCTCCATGACGACCGGATTACAAGCGTCAGAGAGCCCATGTGTTACCAGCGTAGCATGAAGTGAAAGTGATATCACGCTATCGATTAAAGTGTGCCACATGAATGATTTCATCATGCATTGAAACAAAACGCAAGATTTATCCACAGGTATTAATGATTTAGTGGATGTCTAATGAAATCTTTAAAGTAATAAAACATTTTAATAGCTTCGCTTCATTCAAAAAGAGGATGAAATGAATGAATCTGATTGAATTATTGCAGAAAGTCAAAATGAAAGTAATCTTTTAATTTAGCATCTAAATGAGTAAAGTTGTGTGTGAACGAATTGTTCGATCGATAATCCTTTTCACTAGGGAATAAGTCCACTTGAATTAACTTTTAAAAAAATCAGGTTTTCAGTTTACTTTTCTTTTGTAAATGTAGACTAGAAATATAAAAAGTAAAAGTGTCGTTGACCAAATTTTTCATAAAATTTACCATAAATAGATATAAGTTACCATTGTTTAAGTTTCATATTGACATTTCAATTGCAGTTTTACAGAAATTTCCATTGTTCAAAGAATATATTTTCTTTTCTGATTTCACGAAAGCAACAACCAGAGCTCTAAATAATCTTCGGTTTTTTTTTTCCCTGAATTAAGCACCCGCTTTCAATGTTATGCGATTTCTTATGATTCAGAAGACCATTTTTGTTTAGAAATTTGAATTGTCTTTTTACATAATCTCTGAGATAAAAGTATTTTATTTATTTTTTAATTTTTTGTTTACTAAGAAAATTAGTAACATAATTGAATTTTTTATTTGTAATATTTCAGCATTAGTCTCTTTAATGTATTTATTCTTTTTACAACTCAAATGATTTATAAAATGCAGTCACTTCAATGACTTGCTTTTCTTATGCATTCATAGTTTTGAAAGTACTTTGGACGTACATGTTTAATCACAGGTACATAATTTTAATTCGAATTTTTTTATATCTCAAAAAGTGTGTTTTCGCTTTCAAATTTAACTATACTTTAAGCGTTTATTTGCTTTGGTCCCATTGTGATAATTTTATGCGATTTAGTAGACCTGAGGGGACTATTCCTAGCAAATCGGAATCCGGAATCCTGAATTCGATAAGATTCCGCAATTCCATGACAGGAGGAATTATTTTCGCATTGTATATGGCAATCTTTGTGCAATTGCGTTTGTTTTTTACCTTGTCGCAATATCAACAGAATTCCGCAAACACCCGTATTCCGATTTTCCTATAATATTAACGTGACCATTTATTTTTTTTCCTTCAAAACGGGACATCTAGTAGTTTTTTGGCAATAGTGTGTTTATTTTCTTCCTCAAAACGGACATCCACTGTTTCTAAGGTAATAGTGTAGGAAGACTGAATTTACAGGTCTGGGTATCTTTTAGTTGTTAAGAAAATGCGCAAAAAAACCTGTGTTAATGTCAATATCAAAATAAAATGAAAAAAAAAAAACTTTGCTGACACACATATACTATAATAAATAGTGCAACACGTACGTTTCGGGTGGTACAAGGGGTAGGCCCTTCTACGACCAACACAATCCATAAAGGTAGATAAGTGAGAAATGTAAACAAAAAGACACACAGAAAAATGGAAATTGTCATTCAAAAGGAAAAATTTTCTTAGAAAACCAGAGTGAAAAGGGAAAATAAAATGGAGATCGGGGGAGAGGGGGGCGGAAATAAGCAAAAGAGGAACATGAGTTTAGCACTAGATATACCAAAACCAGTCAAAATGACTGGTTTGTGACTATTTTTTTCCTTTAAAAAATTCTTCGGTATATCTAGTTTAAAAAAAAATTGAAATAAATTGAAATAGTTGACAAAAAAAAAGAACATTAAAAGAAAAAGCACAAAAACAATACATCCAACCATCGTTTTCTTTGCGTCTCGAGAGGGGAAGGAGGGAGGTTAGTTTTTTTTTTTTTTTTTTTTTTTTTTTTTTTTTTTAAAACAGACACTGCCGTAGGATGATTTTAGATTTTTAGCGCCCTTTTTTGCAATTGTTACCGTGGGTTGCTCTCTTTCTAAAAACGGGACATTTCAGGGGACATTTTCTAAAAACGGGACATTACGGTGTCCCGAAGCTGTGCTTGGGGACAACGGGCCAAGCCACCTAAAAACGGGACGAATGGTCACCTGATGTAATACCCACCTGGATCTTTCTTTAGAGCCTGACCGATGCATGAGGTCTGATTATAACACACATTCTTGAGGAACAGCATAGTTTTGGCTTTAGTTTTGTATTTGTTAATTATTCTGTGCTCCCAATATCCGTAAATTTTTTCTGTCATATATTTTTGTTAATTTAATAACCTTGAATGCGTTATTGATAGTAATGTTGTCGTCCTAAAACAAATGTTGGGAGGACGGGATGCTCATTTTCTCTTTTGAGGAACCTAAACATGCAATTAATCATAAAACAATAAAAATTAAATAAATAATGAATACATAATTACATGTTAATTAAGTAAAATTAATTACAATTTGAAGTGATTAATTAATTGTTGATTATAAAACAAACTGACTGGATCAATAACAGCTTAGGTAGATACTTAATTTTCTATCTACTATCATCTTCAACAATATATTCAAACGACTGTGATTTTCCTTTTTAGATATCTACTGGAATCAAGAATATCACGGTGTCTCCCCGTTTTAACCGTTCGGGAAGACATCTTTTCGCCAAGAGTACGTTTGGCAAGATGAAACATGCATTCTACTTCTAAGGATAGCTGGAAAATTGTAGCGTTTAACAACGGGTTTACGTGCCTTACGATCTTCTTAGTTGATTCAAAAACTCTTTTTAGTTTCTTCCCGACGCAGAATCACCAAATGAAAATTTTAATAAACGCTCAAAACTCATTGAATGAGTTTTGATCTTCCCCTCCTGAAAATAAAAGGTGGTGGGACGTATAAGTTCAAATGAAAAAGTAGGGAAACGGTGGCCCCCCTTCGACTGCACCACAGGTTATTAATTTTCAGAATGAAGTGTGGTAAATGATGTACGTAACACTTCTAGATCTTTTGCAGGTGTGCACAGAAGAATTACTGTGTAATTACAGTCTGTAAATAGCAATTGTTTGAAATGTGTGTGTGTGTGTGACATTATTCACTTCCAATCAAATGTTATTGATGTTATAATAGCATATCCCCAATGAAAGATAATAGTAGTCAATATAGCATACATCAGAGTGAAATTTCACAGCAGAATTTCATACTTCAAAATATTATGTCGGAATATGATACGGTTGTTCATTTAATACATAAAAAGCATTAGAAATACAGGCGTAACTACCATTAGTTTATTTTCTAACACCCATCGAGAGATAGCAAAGGTTACGTCAACTGTCTTCCAGCAGTTTTTATAACTGTGACTACGATCTACAGCAGCCGTAAAGAAAAAATTCAAGTGCCATTTCAAATACCTCCTACAGAGCAAGAAGACGAAGAATTTTCTGCTTCTGGAGATGAAATCATGAGGCACGTGCATATATACGAAATACTCAACGCCCATAGCTGAATGGCAGATTTGGTCAAAGTAGGTGAGAGTAACATATATTAGCAACGGATGCCCGAAATTAACATAAGCATAAAAAACTACCAATTTGTAATGAACGCGTAATAAAAGGAACAAATATAGAATATGTTCAAATGGTGAATTCTTAATTTGTTAATTTGTTCTGACGAAATAAAATGACTTTCACCATTCTTTCAGTAGTAATTAATTTATTTTTACATATAATACTAATTAAGAACAAGCAAATTTGACATTTCTATCGCTATTGCTGTTGAACTAAGATGGAAATTAGTTTTTAAAGAGATATAGAGGGGGAAAAAATAAACTGTGAATACTTTCGTACTCACATACGCGAAGTTTTTTAAATAACATTTGAAGAAATGAAAAGAAGACCAATTTCGCATGTTTGAAAAATATTTCTATGTGCCAATGTTGAACACCAACTTTCAAGCAAGGCATCAATGTAAAGTCTTTTTAGAGAGACCAGTGCTAGCCGCTAATTACTGTATTGAAGCAATATTACACAAAAGAGCATTTAACATCATGTAATACAACTTTCTGATTACATGGCAATAAAAATATTTTTTTTTCAATTTTAGTTAATAAAATTGTATTACTCTATAAAAGTAAATGCATGTATATATTCAAATGAATAATGCGTGAATCACTACGCACGTTACAAATAGCGAGCAGGCTACCGCCACAAGTGTGTAGGAGCTAGGTTACGTCTGTGTATACTTCATCATTGTCTTCTTACTTAGCATTTTAAAAGCAGTTGGGGTTAGTGAACCATTCAAGGTTTTTTTTAGACAACTCGTAATGACTCTAAGGTGCCTCGAAAATAATCTTTGTCCTGATAGGAATGAAAAGCTGGGTTATTGCAATGTACGGGTCAAGGAAATTCATTTACCAAAATTAATATTCTTGATAGCAAACCTTAAAGAACAATATGGAAGTCTTCAAACTGTCAAAAATATCATGAATATTTTCAAGCAATTTATTAATGTGCGTGTGAGTCACGCTTTCTGAAATGCTAGAATATAAAGGATTTTGGTAAAATATTTAGGCTTTGTGGAGTTGAACACATCAGCTTCAAACTGAGTTTTTAACTATTTCTCATGCTGATGCTTTACATGCAGTATCTACTTTAGTATAAAATATTAAACGCTATATGTGCTTCTTCAATTAGATATCTTTTATAAGTACTTGTAGACATCACTGACAGTATAATTAAATATTTTGGTCAACGTTTTCTAAACCTATTTTTCACATTTCCGTTTTTTTTTTTTTAAGTTACAATTTCACAATTCACATTTTAAATACATATACGTCACACTAACAGAAATCGCCACCAAATTTCCGGTAGAAGGTAAAAAATCTAGGGCGTTTTGTTGGGAAATTTGTCGTCATTGTCATTTACAGTCATATCAATAAATCACCATAAAATTGTTACTTTTGACATTACTTTTCTTTAAAGCGATATTCTGCGAATTAAACTGCTGTAAAAAGTTGGTGGAAAACAGGAACTTTCTGCTCGTACTATCCATTTTCTCCCGTTCGAAATGGATAATTCAGATTTCATTCTAGATACCATGAAAATGTGGAGACAACACCTGGCGAAAAAGTTTACTAAATTTGAAAATGTTTAAAACATAATTTTAAAATGCCTGAAAAGTGACTGCACAAAAATAAAACAAATAGGTGATTTTGGAGTAAAAACCATGCTTATTTTTACTGTATTTTTCTATTTGTTACTTGGTTAACAATAATGATGAATAGTCGACAAAGTAATTCAAGTACGCAAGATGAGTTTTGCAATTTTTTGATTAAAAGTTTATTTTTGTTAAATTCATTTACGTACTCAGAAATGTAGAAAGGAAAAAGAAGAAAAAACCGTCTCATAACTAAGCTGTGAAATTAATAAGTATGTAGATTGCGTTCCCTAATCTAACATGAAAAAGTCGGATTGGCTTTGTCTGTCTTTATTTTCTGATCTTCCAGAAAATTGGGCATTTCATGTTAATAGCTGTCTATTTTGCAAAGAAAAACGCGTTATGTTGCACTCACTGTAGCGCAGTACTATCAGTATGAGAATGCCTTCTCATATACTGGGTGGCCCAGCGGGTAATATTTGAAACAAAGTCCAATAGATGGCGCTAGGTTCACGTGAGTGAAGCCAAACTTGGTGCGGATGCTCCGGTGAGTGGGCAATTGTAAATGTGATGCTCCTTCAGTCTGCGATGCGCTTTAACGCGCGATTCTCGTTAGTAATAATGAAAAAATATTCGACGGATGTTCGCGTCTTTATTGTGCTACAAATGGCCAGATGTGATGAAAATGTGAAGGCAGTTCAACGAGCATGGCAGGCGAAGTTCCATGACAAGAATTGGCCAAGCAAAAAGACTATGGAAAGGTGAGTCATTTTGTGCGTTTTACGGTACAAATGTTTTCCTTTTTGCTTCCATGTTTGTTCTGAAAAATGTGTTTCAATCCTCTTCCCTGTAGACTGTATGCCAAGTTCAAACGTACTGGATCGGTGGAAGACTATAAAAAAGCTATGGCTACAGCCACTGCGACTGTGGTCACAGACGGTTCAAAACAGGTCGTCGACGACTTTTTCGCTGCCGTTTCGAGCCGATCTGTAAGGAGAGCAGCAGAAATGTTGGGAATAAAGCGTACATCACTTCAGCGAATAATGAAAGAGCTCCAATTGTCGCCTTACAAAATTCAAGTAACCCAACCTCTCAACGAAGGCCATACACAAAGACGATTCGAGTTTGCACAGCTTATGCTTGAAAAACTTCAAACAGGTGAAATCGATGTAAAGAAAATTTGGTTTTCAGATGAGGCCTACTTCAGTTTGGATGGCCATCTGAACAAATTGAATTATCGCTACTGGGGCAGAGAAAGGCCGGAGATCACTGTTGTCCGAAGCCTCCACCCGAAGAAATTTCTTGTGTGGTGTGCAATATCCTCGCATGGTGTGTTTGGCCCTATTTTCATCCATGGAACTCTAAGCGCGGCGAAATACAGAATGTTCCTGGACGAGGAGTTCATCCCTTTTCTTCATGGTCATGACTTGGTCCAAGGTCATTGGTTTATGCAGGATGGAGCAAGACCACATCGTACGGCGGATGTTTTCGAGGTGCTCAATGAGCATTTTAGCGATCGAATCATTGGGTTAGATTACCCATCGCACTTCCAAGGTGGTATCGAATGGCCCCCATATTCACCAGATCTGAACCCCTGCGATTACTACCTATGGGGTTATTTGAAGAGCAAAGTGTGGCAGACAAGTCCTACGAACCTTCCAGAACTGAAAACCGCCATTACAACTGCTGTCGACACTATTGACAGTGAGGCCTGCTCACGAGTAATGGTTGGATTCCAGAACAGCCTAACTGCTGTCCTTGTTAAAGATGGCAGGCACTTCGAACCTCTTTATCATTAATTGCCCAATATGTCCATTCAATAAACGTCATTAAATTCTTCTCATGTCTCTTATTAGTTTTTATTTTTTCATTTGTTTCAAACATTACCCGCTGGGCCACCCTGTATATGGTAATTCTCATATTGCTTTTCTCCAGGCAGCTCTTGAAATTTCTAAAGTAAATTCATGAAAATTAGGCAGTATAACAAAATGACAGAAGACTATGAATATATCTAAATCAATAAATAACTAAACTAAATCCTTTCGACTTATTTAAAAACATATTTAATTATTTCATTCATTAACAACTGATACTTATTTGGAATTGGGAGTTTCCTGTCTGCATTACCTATCATGTGTCCTTTCTGTTTCTGTTTTTTTCTGCATGAACGAAGAATTTCGACTGTGCAGCTGGGTATTTAGAGTATGGAAGATGGGGCATGTGCCATCAGCGACAAGGGGGCGCAGATTTCCATTGCGACATCGACGCAACGGGAAACACTTAATCTGTTCGCTCCCATCGTTGCAAGGACGCAAGAGGAGCCATTCTACGTTTTGTGCACATCGTTGCTTCCTGGCATAGATCTCTGAATGCCTCTACTGTAGCTTAGAACTTACGCTCGCGCGGAAACACTGACCCTTGCCGAAAAGCAACGATGTGTAACTTCTACCATCGCGTCCTTGCAACTATTGGAGCTAACCTGTTAGAGTCAATAAGACATCATTAAATATTTATTTTGAATCACTGTCCTTAGAGCTTAAGTGTATGAGGGTTTTTCATTTGTATAATGAGCCCTGGCAGAAACCAATGTAAATGGTCGTTTTAAAGAAATACTAAGAATGGCGTTACTAACGAAGTGATCGGTGCCATACTTACTAAGAGAAAGAGCTTAGTTTCGCTGTCTGTCATGCGCGCTACTTTACCTAGGTACGCCAGGGCGACTGTGTTATCCTAGCCAGACGTATACCTAAACAAAAGCGAGTTTTTCCACTTTCCCACTCAGAAGTAAAAGTGACATAAAATCGCTGAGTAACAATAGACCCGTAAAACTGAAGAATACCTCAGTCGTCCCACAAAATCCTCTTCCCACGATGCACGAGGGTGAACCTGATTTACAACAAAAACTCCTTTCACACCCTCTTGCAATTTCCTAGTTGTTTATTTTTTGCTTAAAGAAAATTAAAAACCCGTCTGACTTTCTCCAGTTTCCCATATCTTTTTTTTTCTGAGCTGAATCAAATGTCGATTAATCAAAAAGTACATTTTCCCTGCCTGCAGACAGGTTTCAAAATTGCAGAGTAATTCTACTGCATTTACATAATGTACTAATATATTAAAGGTCCCCCCCCCCAAATAGTCGGAAAATTGGAAATAATTCAAAAATATTTTTTTTTTTGTGTGTGTGTGTGAAACTGATATTCACGGTACTCTACGAGTGAATATTTCATTCTAGTATTTTGCTTCCTTCATTGACAGTTTTATTCCCAGTGTGTGCTTTATTGGTTTCAAAGAAAACATAGATGTATCTTCAGTATCAAATAAAAATTCAATTTTTATTGAAGAAATTTATGCTTGGCCAGTATTCCGCAAATAAGTAACAAACTTTAACACTCCAGTATTTATTGAAAAATTCTGCGAGCCAATTGTCTTTCTACAAGAGTTGCATCCCAGATAGCATATTAAAATTATTGGACGGGATTTGGCCCAGAGGCCCCTATGAATTCGAGTCTCAATAAGAGTAATTAATGCGAGGATTATGCAAATAATTAAGGTTTATATGCTTGTGGTGTCAGTTTTACCTGATAATACTCGAAATGAAGCTTAACATAATACTAACAGTATTATTTCTCTACATATTAATTTATATGATTATTCTTAAGTTTCTTGAATTCACTGCCCAGTGCTATTCTTCTCTATCAAGTATTTCCATTGTATTCTATATCTTTCAGCAGATGCCAGTGCTGTTAAAAATAATCCTGACAATTTTACAAATAGTCGACAATTTTTACAGGGAAATGATGTGCTAAAAAGTAGAGGATTCTCGCGTAACTATGCCACCTTCAAGTATTTTTGTAGAAATCAAAATTATTCTTCGTGACTGACAACAGTCAGAACGTCAAAGTTTTGCGTCCTCACGGGCCGAGCGTTAAAGGGTTATGTATTGATATAGCCCCCTAGAGTACCAGCTCATATAATTTTGGAAGATTATTGATGTAGCTAGGGATATCAGATACTTTTGGCCTTATTTGATCCTTCTGCACTGATTTTTGGACAAAACAACAACAATAATAATCTCTTACTTTGATTTACAGCTGGTTATATAATAACGGTTATGGTTATTATGTTAAATGGTTAATTTCTAAAATACTCAGTTTATTGCTTTCAAAATCTTAATTTTCAAATGCTAACGTTCATCAATGATCTGTTGAACACGCTCTGTTGTTACAGATCCAGAAATTATGGAGCGAACAGTCATTTATGTGTAAAAAACCCCTCACGCCTGACTCAACTAACCTTTATACCACCTCTTCGCTATATAGCAATTAATTCTATTGCGTTATTTAAAAGTCTAGAACTGGTCTTGGAGATCATTATTCTTTTTCTTTGTTTTTCTTAAATAAGACTTTCTGTTGATCGGACACTGATGCAGCGCGGGAAAACTGGTTCTTTGGGCAGACTTTCCAATCATGAATTTTTTGTCAGTTTTGAGTCAAGGGAAAAAAAAACAATCTTTGATAAAATCTTGCAATTTTCTTCTGCGTTATATTCATACATTTATCGAGAAATCGGGAGATTTTTCGGGGGTTCTGATTTTATTTAATCCGACGAGCGTGTCGGGAAATTATAAACATGTAAAGTTATTTACATGCAAAGTTAAAACACGTTATTTTCATTTCATATAATGTTTGAGCTGCTGCCTAACGTAAAGAAAATGGGTGGTGAGATTTCGAGTTTAATACTTTCATTCAACCCATGTTTGACGGAAATTACTGAAGAACTTCATAAATAACGCACATGTATAAAAAAAATAGTATAATTTAAACCATCCAAAACGATCGTACTATTCTACTTTTATTTATGTGTGTTATTTATAAAGTTCTTAATTAATTTTAGCCTTTAAACACCATTCTATTTATTAGTCGTCAGTGTCAGACTAGTAACCGAAATGTTGCAAGTTCAATTCTGAATTAATCGCTAATGCTGTGCATGTGCATGCTGGATCAGTGGTTCCGATAATCCTTTTGAGGTCTCAGGCAGTTTCTAAGGAGTGACATCAATTTTTTTCTCTTCTTCTGATGAGGACATTAATTATGGAGGGAATCTCCACATATTTCTAAGCAAGAAACTCATGGAGCTGCTCTTTTTGGTTATACGCTGAACTGCTTTTGATTTTTTGATTTTGATTTATATTTTTTTTACAATTTGTAGAAATATTAAATCATTGAAATAGTCCGTATGAATCTAAACTTTAAGACGATTTTTAATTATCAAACCACATGGCACTTCTTAATATGTATTCTTTGCCCCCCTTCCCCCCCCCCTTTTTTTAAGTATCTGTCTAACGGCGAAACGTAGACTTAGGAAATCGGGCGACAAAATTTCCCTACAACGTTTTCATGTGCTTACGTCGTTTTATTTATCTTGTATCTTATGAGTGAAACTATAAGTAGGAACAGGTATTACAGATGGAAAACAATAGATAGTTCATACATGGAAAAGTAAAGAAAAGCCCAAAATGTAGGCCAAAACTAACAAATAGGCTAAAACCAAAACTAAACGTATGATTAGATGAAGAAATACTTTAAAAAGAAAGATCAAGAAATCCATGGAAAAAAGTACGTAATTCAAATTTTAGTTAATTCAAATTTTAGTTAGTTTAATTATAATAATTAGATAGTTCATACATGGAAAAGTAAAGAAAAGCCCAAAATGTAGGCCAAAACTAACAAATAGCCGAAAACCAAAACTAAACGTATGATTAGATGAAGAAATACTTTAAAAAGAAAGATCAAGAAATCGATTGAAAAAATTACGTAATTCAAATTTTAGGATGACTAGTTGTATCAATAATAGGATCACCATTAAGCTACGCTGATAAATAACAAAACAATTTAAATTATTACAAATCATACAAAAATATAAATAAAATGTACTGTTAATTATAAAAACGCAGCGAGTACAGTTTTAATAAAAATAGTTATAAAAAATTAGAGGAACTTGTAAATTTAAACCATGTACTTTTAACACATACAAGACTTTCAATATGGAAACTCTTAAAAAATGAATCCCATTTAGAAGAGCCTTAATTAATTCAAACACTAAAATCATATACCTTTTATTCTTAACAAATCACTAATTTGTACATAACGTTCTTTTGTCTTTCGGTTGGAAATATTTCTGATAGGTGCAAAAACACAAATCATTAAAAAAGAAAAGCATTACAACCCATATTTATTTCATTCTAGTTATAAGAAGAGGAAAAGAATTAAGAGGAATTCCTATTAAGAAGAGGAAAAATTCACTCAAACTAAGTTCTGAAACCCCCCACTTTTTTTTTTAACGAAAAAACAAAATTTCACAGAAAAATGCTAAAATGCTCAAGGCACAGACCGTTAATTAACTAAATATTTAAAAAAGACAATAATAGGAATAGTTTTTTTAAACTAGTGATTATTAAAAAGAATAATACTCGAATTACGAATTAACTGTCTACGTACAAGTTTGAATTTTTATTTATTTATTTTACAGTTTTTTTTAGATACAGATTATAACCTTTATAATTAGAACACATAATATTTACCTGATTAATTACAACTGTCAAATGCCCAAAACCGACCAGTGGTGGATACAGGGGAGGTTAGCCCAAGAACATTTAGCCTCCGCCCCCCCCCCCACCTCCCAGAAAATAAAAGATATTCCTTAGCGATGGCTTGCTTTATTTTGTTTAGGTCAAATAAGCCATTTTTTTTACTCAGTTCCTTCCTGAAAAAATGCATTGGTTTGGGATAGCATTTTGTTGTATTGTACGAGTTTTTAAGAGTCCAGATGATAAGTTTTTTCCCCCTTAATAAGAACTACCCCCAAAAAAATTCCGTATGTGCCACTGTATTATCCAATCAACTAATGCAACTGAGTCTCTCGTAATCTCGTAAACAGTTAAAAACTACATCACATACGTATTATTTAACCTTTAATTTCATTACTTGCATTAATTTACTTTGAATTGCGCCATCTTTCGTGTTATTTAAATTCATCTTGAAGATAGATATTTATTTAGCATGCGTTTCACTTTGTTCGTGATTGTATCGCACAGCAGTAATCTGAGCATTTTAGATTTTTGCTTTTCGTGATCGTGCACAAACATAGCGTGCTCGTAATACTTCAAATAAAATACTTGTGTGAAAAAAAATATGCCCTATTTTATTTTATTTTTTTCTGTCAAATTCGTGACTTTCAAAATTGACATAAGTGTACCAAAAACTGTTTCCATTGTGCTTTCTTCTTGTGAAACATCAAAGAAATGTTCAAATAAAACGCTTTAAAAATTGACTTTAAATTGCTCGAGGAACAAACGCCGGGGTATTTTCCTGTAAATAATAAGGAGACAAAGTATTGCGTTTTATGCTGTATAATCGTGAATGTGAGGCAAAAAGAAATTTTAGGAGGATTACATCTGCATCATTATCTTAAAACCACTGTCAAGGTTAATATCAGATCAGAAGTGGAACATATTGAGAGCTTTATTGTAGGGTGGGGGGGAGAGTAGGAATAAGTATCTTTTTAGAATTTACTTTTGTTTACTCTTCCTCTTTCTTTCTTTTCTTTTTCTTTTCTTTTTTTTTTTTTTTTTTTTTTTTGATCATTATTATGTATCAACTTCGTAACTGTTTATTACATTTTGTAATTCCAAAATTCATAAACTGATTGTGGTTTAAATTTTAAATTATTTTTTCTTAATATTGAGATTTCATATTTTTTATAAATCACGATTTATGTTATACAGAAAAGTATTAAAAAATGACTCACTTCTAATTATTTTTAATCGTGAAATTTTTATTTGATTCATTTCATTTTAGGATTTCATGCATTTCATTGCATTCATGCATTTCATTGACTTTCAATATGGAAACTCTTAAAAAATGAATCCCATTTAGAAGAGCTTTAATTAATTCAAACACTAAAATTATATACCTTTTATTCTTAACAAATCACTAATTTTTACATAACGTACTTTTGTCTTTCGGTTGGAAATATTTTTGATAGGTGCAAAAACACAAATCATTAAAAAAGAAAAGCATTACAACCCATATTTATTTTATTCTAGTTATATTAAGAAGAGGAAAAATTCACTCAAACTAAGTTCTGAACCGCCCCCTCTTTTTTAACGAAAAAACAAAATTTCACAGAAAAATGCTCAAGGCACAGACCATTAATTAACTAAATATTTAAAAAATATATTTTCGATTCAAAATTTCATATTTAATCTAAAATATGAAAAATAATTAGATGTTTGCAAGATGCACTGGAAAACGTATATTTGAAAATAGTATGACTGCTAATTCATTACATAATGGAATGATTACAAAAGTCACTCTTTTAAATCATTCAGGTTTTTATAACATTTTCTTTTTTTAAATATTTATAGTCACTTTACATTTCAAAACTGGATTCCAAGTTTTATAAGCAAGACATATGAAAGTTCTTTTTTTTTCTTGTAAGAATCTCCCCTTAAACACAGTACTATTCGAATTTTGCTTCTATGATATTACTCAAGTATAAAATATGAGTTTTTTTCTTATTTAGTAACTGCGAAAACTATTTAATAGTGAAACGCTGCTTTTCGCTGAGGATTTTTCAAAACACAGTTTCCTTCATTGGTCTACATTTTGAAAATGCTGCTATTTGTATGATGCTAAGATACGCTGACATATCATTTCAGATTTCTCTGTTAAAATTTTACTACATTTCGAGCACAATTTAAACATTTCTAAAAAGAAATACTCCGTTCTAATTTGGAGTTATCTTTTCTGTACAAAAATATATTGCACACCAAAAAGTATTCAACTGAATGTGAATTTTTAGTTCCTACTTCCAAGCTTTAAAATAACATTCACTACTATATATATAAATTGTATTGTCAGCGTTCTAATATTTCTTAATACTTCCGAATGATACAAAATTTAAAAGTGCTTAACTTCTTTAATAAAAATTGTATTATTTTGAATTTCGGATTCTCCTGTGTCGGTGGGTCTAGAAGAACCATCAGTACAAGAGATTAATATAACTTTTTAAAATATTTTAAAGATGTTTTACTTTTACTCAGGCTCTTATTTTTACTCCCAAGCATTGTACTTTTGATTCTTTCATTTGAAACACCGGGCGTACATTTGCACGTTCTGTGCTTAAGAAGTTAATAACCTGTAGAATATTTTAAAGAAGAAAATTATGTTTATTAATGCTGTTTTATAAATTTTTTTTGTTTGTTTTTGTAGTTTAATACAAGGACATTCACACTTTTTATACCCTGAAGAAAATACTAAACTAAACATTTTCAGTGAAATTAAACAATTTTACCTTCCAAAATGCTCGGGGGTGTCTTTCTCTGTCTGACTCTACTGATTTACAGGCTGATAAAACAAACGAATCACATTATCCTTCATTATACGAAACGTTCACAAAGATGTAGCCTATTTATTGAAGCCTAATTTTTGTGATTTCACGTTCAGTGGGCTATGACAAGACAAACGGTCTCACACGCAAGCTGTCGAAATGTAAAACATTTCAGTTAACTCATTGTTTATTCTGTTATTGCGCTAGACGGGGTTATCTTGAAAGGATCATCCAGAGGATTCTAATTTTGCAATATAGCTAAGTGTTACACCCTTACAGCGGTAAGTAGTTAGCCAACAACAGTTTAATATTTTCAATTTTTACTTATATATATATATTTGAGTTACATTTTTGTTTCATAAATATAGTCATTCTTATGATAGCATTTGATTTACACGTTTATTAAATATTTATGTCTCACATTTACAAGGAACTTAACATAATTATGCTTTTTAATTTAAGTAATTTCTTTAAAATATTTTTTAACTGAAACTTTTTTTTTATAAACTTTATTATACTTGATTGCCAATCGACATTTTTATATAATACCCGAAAGAAAATAATTTAGTGATACTTGGATGAAGAATGCAATCAGGTTTCCAGTTTAGCTGATCTGAACTCTTGGTTTTATCATTATCAGAATTTAGAATTATTATTAAAATTCAATATTTCTTTTTTTTTTAAGCATACAATATGCTTGCAGTTTAAGTACTTTTGAAAAATGTTTTTAATCGTTTTTAAAACAAAAAAAAAAACATGGTACATCCCTGATTGAAAAAGAAACATTTTCTTCTAAACTCATAATGTTATATATGTTGCATTTACACAAAATTGCTCTACTGAAGTTTATCTTCATGTCAATTTCAATTACTTATTACACAACCATTTCTATTTAATTAAATAAGTTTTCAGCTTAAATTAAAAATGTCTTATTGAATGGCATCGAGTTACTGTGAAAGCTAAGCAAAGCATTTAAAGTTTAATGTATTCCAGAAATATATTACCGCGAAACCACGAAACAAGTGCTTCAATAGAGCTAAAAAAAAAAAAGAATTAAAATGAAAATAAAGCGACTCAACTTGTTAGCAGTCAGTGAGCGAGACGATAAAGAACACAAGGTCTCGCAGCGGGCTGTCTCAGACTTGTTTGAAAAATTCTAAATGATGAGACAGATTTTCCACGTTCATATCTTTTCCTTATCCGGAGATGAATGCCTTATGGACCAAGTTTATGGGTTTATGGGAAGACTATGAGGTGGAACAAGCTACAGTGGTAGTTAGATTCGTTAGGCGTGTTCTGATAAGGTTTGACATTTGCATTCACGCCTTTGTGGTCGGAAAAATTTAACCATCTAATAAATTAAAGGGCATTTTTATTTTTTAAATGCTTAACTGAAGCTCAATGGCTATTTTTAAGCTTTCTTTCTGCCTATCTCAAAAGTGGAATAGCTTGCATTAAAAATAACATCCAGACTATTAATTTATTTAAGGAATGGTAAAAGAGAAATGCAACGATAAATCTCTCACAGTACTCGCGGAAGATTTAAAGCATGCTGCAGAATGTCAGAGTCTAGTTTCCTACGTTTTAATCAACGAATTAATATAAGAAGCACGTTATTTATGTTTTGTATTACAACCACGCAGAAAGAGACTAGTAAAAAATACCCTTATAAAAGTAGTAAATTTAAAAAAAAAAGCTTTATAGGCAGTAGTATATTACATCCAATTTGGTTTAAAATCGGCTGTAATAATCTGAGCTACGGAAATCAAGTTAAGAAGATACATTAAATTGGCATCAGAAGAAGCAAAACAGCATATGCGATTTTGTTATTGTTATACTTTTGGTATCATTATTCATGTCTTGGGTTGCTAATATTTTATTTATCCGGTTAACTAATAACTAACATCAATAACTGAAGTGTGTAGGATCTTTTTGTGGTTTTCTTCTGTCTTCGACATCAGGATTTGCTGCCCACAGAACAGTGGCAGATGGTGTTTTGCACATAATCTGAGGTTGCGTATCATTATGTGCAGTATCATATCAGGATACGACAAGTTTTAAGGCGAAGTGATTACTATTCAGAATCTCTGATGAGACCAGCATTTTATGAAAAATAGATGAGAGTTTTTACAATATAATTAAATTGCTGTTATAACACTGGGGCAATACTCTTACTGCTTATAATGCGCCTAAAATTAGCAACTGTAAAATTAAGTTTAAAAAATAGTAATAGAATATGATAAGTGAATTTCAATGTCTATTATAAATGTTAACTGAATATCCAGGGTTTTGTCCATCTTTAAAAAAAAAATATGAAGGAAACTATCAAAGATTTTGCAAATACAATATACTCGCGTAAGTGAAAATTTTCCGCTGTGAGATAGGGTATATGGAGGAGAGGAGGGTCTTATACAATCATCGGGAAATATGGAATACCGAGGTTTTGGCTGTGTTAGGTGCTGTTGTCACATGGAATAATACGAACTACTCAAGAAAGATTCTCGTGTCACAATGCAGTAAGAGTTGACCCTTTGTTGTTGCCGTATCACTCTCTGCAGAACAAAGTGTGTTTTGTGATTTTCAAGAGTTTTTGCAGATTTTCAAACATTTGAACCTACTAGTATACACGTGACTTGAACATTGATGTTATGCATAATGTACAGGGTGGCTATAATTAAACTGCAAGTGTTCAAGGGGTGCTGGAGAGAAAACTACCAGGAATATTCCAGTGAAACTTGGTATCTACACGTTTCAGAACATGCGCAATTCAAATATGCAATAAAAAAATCGCCATTTCACCCGATAGATAGCGCTATATCGTGTTTCAATACTTATGGAAGTCGTATATGCAAATTTTAAGCCCATTGAACAGTGTAAAAACAAGGCCACATTGAGTAATGGTCAATCATGACTCTGAATAAGAAGGAACGTGCATTGTTAGTGAAGATATTCTATGAGAATGGTAGCAATTATTCGGCTACTCTGAAAGAATACTGCCGTATGAAACGATTAAGAAGAGGTCCAGTGAGTGTCAATGAGAATGAATAATGGTTTAATTGTTTTCCAAAGCATCTTTATGAATTATTTGTGATCTTAATTTACGTTAATTTTTGATTACATGTTACTGTAAAAAGTTAATTACTGAAGCGAATTGTATGGAATTTTGATAAACTGTAAATGATGTTTTATATTGTTTATATGCCTCTTAGAATATCACTATGCTCTGCCTATCGGTTTGGGAAGTTGTATATGCCACCGGTGACCTTTGAAATACGGTACAGCGCCATCTATCGGATGAAAATGACGATTTTTTATTTTTGCATATTTGACTTGCGCATGGTCTGAAACGTGTAGATCAGTAGCGTAGCCAGAAAAAAATTTTAGGGGGGGTTTAGGCACTGATGTAACGGATAATCTACATTATGGATCGCATTATTCATGTCAATAATGGAACTCTGCTAAATTTTAGGGGGGGTTCTGACACCCAACCCCCCCTCGCTACGCCACTGGTGTAGATACCAAATTTCACTGGAATATTCTCGGTAGTTTTCTCTCAAGCACCCCTTGAACACTTGCAGTTTAATTATGGCCACCCTGTACACTAAAAGAATTATAGTTTGTTGTACAGTTTTTTGTTTTTTAGCTGACAGTGTTTTGCCCATCCGTTTAAAGGTTCATTTTCCTAGATTTCGTGTCGGGTATTATGGAATACTAGGTAATAGTGTAATGGATTTCATGCCAACAATTAAAGAACCGGAAAACGAACACACTGAATGTATCTGCTGTACCGAAAAATTCTTCAAAGATCAATGAGTTGAAATTTGGATTCAATGCTTCAGCTTTTCTCTGTGAGCTTAACTTGACTTGCCGGAGCAGAGAAAAAAGATTATGTCTGCGACTTATCTAAATAGAGACTCGAAGCAGAAATCGCTGGAGCATAGTCTTAAAAATATGATTCATAGTTAAAAAGAACTTTTATGAAGTATAGTTAGTTTTTCAACGGTTTAAATCACCTATTCCAAATTACCCGACTATTCCATATTGTACTCCATTCGTAACTTTTATTTAAAATAATTTTTTCTATAACAACAAAATCAGTAGTGTTTTCTTTACAAGTGATATTTCATTACAATTAGTTATAGTATGTACTCATGATGATTTTGGGTATTTTTTCAAAAACCTGTAAAGTTATAGTTGGAAATGTAAATGCTATTCCATAACACCCTCCTCTCCTCTCTACTTCTTTTCGAAACACATACACAATAATTTTAGACACTTGTAAGCACCTCTCTAACTGTTTTAAACTATTCCCTAGCCATATATTAACATTTACCGTTATAAAGTAATGAATAAATGAACGTTGGTGCTTCTTACTGTTGGGGGGAAATCTCGTGCTACGGGGCGAAGAGTAATATCCTTTATCACATGATAAATCGCGTTGTAGCGCGAGTACACTCTAATATTTTCTTAATCCATAAGATAAAATTTAAAAATGCATTTTAATAAAATTAGCTGTTACTCTGAAATTAAAAATTTTCAAACAAAAAAATAGAATAAAGTAAAAAATAAAATAAATTTATAACATTGGAGGATATAAATTTATCGTCACATATATATGTTTAGGAATATTTCCACATATTAAATAAATTTATACTTTATTTTTTTGTGAATCTTACTCCGAAAGACTAGTTAATGGAATAGAGTATATACAGTCTTAAAGGCACGGACAGTTTACAGTATAACAAAAACGCAAATTTTACATGGCAGGTCTAAGCAATCCAAGCGAATAAATCTTATTTTTAAGTCATAATTGTGAGGTGCAATAAAAACCCTTTTTCAGGTCAGTTCTTTCATCAAGAGACGAAAAATATGTCGTAATCACATTTAAAAATCCACTTCTCGATATCACAGTATTATATATAGTGGTCTCCAAAAGTTAAGATAGCAAATTGTTTTTCAAAGTTCAACATTAAAAAAAAATACTAGTTATAGTAAAATTCATTAGTTTATATAAATGATAGTTATAAACTTCAATGAAACATTCAAAAATTAATCTTATTTTTAAAGAAATGGACATTTATGTAGAAATAAGAGAAAAAACAAACTCTTAGTGTAACTTTCTGCATGATTGTTGATTTTCAATCATAGTTGGAAGTTTTACTGAAGTATGCAAGAGATCCTAGCAATGCCCAAATGGGGTTTATCCAATTACAAGTTGATGCTGCTAAACCTCTGAATGTGTGCGTAGTGTGTCCAGTGTTTGTGGGACCAATTTCAACCTTAAGATTATGTGTCTGAGGCTTGTTACAGTCTGACCAAGAATTATAACACCAGTGACAGTTTTTTTTTTTATCTTTTAGGACTGAGGAGGAGAAGTATTACTGTGCCTCAGCACGTTGCAGAACATTTTGGAATATTTAGATTGCTTGGGATTCCTTCGGATAGAAAAGATTGGATACCATCGGCAAAAGTTAGTTTTGAGGTAACCATTCATAAAACGAATCATTGCAGCTTGTTTTGTTAACACTTTCCAAAAGAAGAAATCATCCGGAATGATTTCTTCTTACCACCGGTGAAAAGGATTCAAAACTTAGTTATTCTGTTGTGTATTTACCAGTACAATTTCATAAATTTAGAATATGGTGAGGCAACGACCTACACATCATCAACATGTAGAATGTACCATCTGGTGAAATTAAATTCTTATTTTGTCCGCCTACGTAAAAGTTGTGACTAAAGAACCTTTTTATCACACTTTGTGCCCGGATTCGATTTCCGGTTATTTCAGATTACTTCATCAACAGATCTTACTTGAACATAAGCTTTACAATTTGGGTAGTCCTACCAGGGCTAAGTTGGTATCGATGAATCCAAGGCCGTTGACAGGAAAACATTTCAAGGGAGGGGGGGTGTCAAGTTTTGTTTTAATGTAGTACTTTTTTCAATACACTCACTTATAATACAAACACCTGAATAATTTAGAAGAATGACATTAAAAAGCAGTTTCCGGGGAAGATGGGCGGGAAGAAGACAAATATAACTCCCTGGAGGAACACTTTTCTTCCAAATTAAAAAAAAAAAAATCTTTTTAAACACACATTCCCCCTCTAAAAACATGGCAATATTATACACCAAACATTGCAAATTCTTTTCCTCAAACAAATCTTCTTTCGCATTGCATTAATTTCCTTTTTTATAAGCTACTGTCTAGATGTGCATTTAAGTAACCGAAAGTAAAAGCAAAATTTTAAAATTCCAGAGGCTTTAGGGAACAAAGAACATTTTAAAAGTATTTTAAAAGCGATTAAGCTGAAGACCGACGAGTATTATCAGTACACCGTATCTGTACTATTAATACTCAAATTTTTTTAGACGGGGCTGTGCTCCCTCTGAAAATTCTGGGGAATAGGGTGGACTTCGGAGAAGGCACATACCGCGTCTCCTAAGAATGCAAATTATATGTATGTCAATATCCATATCCTTTACTTTTCATAATAATGTTGTTTCCAAAAGAAGTATGTTGAAAAGGGAGGTTTTTTTAAAATAATATTTTATAATCTTCTAAAAATGTATGATTTATAGTAAGGAAACCCAACCAATTTTGTAAAGCATAAATCAAGTAAAAACTTTCAGTTTTTAAACGTTTGACCAGCATTAAATGACAAAATAATTACAAAAATAATATGCAATAAAATTATATTCTTTTCCAGATGAATAACTTCACATTATTTGGGAATTTTAAGGGAACAGAATAATGGAGAAATGTTATCACTATAATTAAATTTTTTATATGGTGTATCCCTAACTGTCGGAGGATAAAACACTTTAATTCACACATGTTTGTAGTTGCTTATGCCCTCTGATAGCCGCATTCAGTGCCAGATACCCCAGATAGGGAGGCGATGGGCAGATCGGTCGCCTTCCATTTCTAGTAGGCCCCAGTGGGAGGAAGTCCGATTTAACCCTTTGAGGCGCAACCCTTTCCCAATGCTGTAAAAAGGGCAGCCGTTTCCATCGCTCGACTTTTGACGATAGCTGGCTGTGCCCGCGCACAGCGAGCTATCGTCAAAAAAGGGTCTCTAGATCTGTGGCACGCGATAAACGTTTTGATCGTCCGCCATCTTGCTGGTAGTTAATTCGAGCGATGGCAACGGCTGCCCTTATTTCAGCATTGGGCAATCTATCCAGCTGTTCTCGCATTCTTCTATTTTCCAGCAGATGTCAGTGCTGTTAAAAATAATCGTGACAATTTTTTACAGGAAATGACGTGCTAAAATGTAAAGGATTCTCGTGGAGCTATGTCACCCGCAACTATTTTTATAGAAATCAAAACTATTCTTCGTGGCTGGCAACAGTCAAAACGTCAGAGTTTGGTGTTCCCAGAGCGGGAACACTGCGCGTTAAAGGGTTAAGCCTGGGGTCCCCTAATTTTGAACCAGTTCCAGAGTAGGGACCAACCCCCTGAAATCGGCACCCCCATAGGTAGCTTTAAACCTGGAGGACATAGGATCCACGGCAGATCCGTGGCGGGTGAGGTTGAACCCCCCAAACCCCCTCTTGGTTTTGGCTTACCTAGGTTGGTTTTGGTACCTAGCATCCACCAGTCTCGCCTATTTCGCGCGGTGTGTCACCTTTGAGTGTCACTTCTACCCCTATGCTACGAGTATAGACTTCAAACATGTGCAGAATTGTGTGTTATGATGAGGAAATTTTCGATACTTGAAGGAGATATGTTTTATATATGAGTGGATTGAATAAAATAATTCAGCACATACAGATTTTACATGTTAAAGATTTGCTAATCATTTGAGCAATATTAATAATTCGCTGTAGTTAATAATTACACAATGAAACATCGAGCAGACCTTCTTATGGGCTAAGTAATAAATTAATTTCCTATAAAAAGTATTCATAACACCACTGTGTGTATCATAGTATTATTTCTTTTCTTTTTAGAAAGATAAATATTTCTTTCCTGAAAATTCAGAAAAGCCGGAAAGAAAGTAACTCTACTTGTGTATTGGCTACTTTGCTTTCATAAAACTTTCCCCGAGATACAGAAACTAAACTAGCTCTCCTTTTCATCATAATTACGAGGAGTACCTAGCATCCACCAGTCATGAAACGCAGAAAACATTTACAGATAGCCAAATGCCGTAATTTATCTTTCACTACAGCAGTTCCTCATTACCTTAGTCCGACCACAACATTAGAAAACAATTATTTCGTGTCCTACACTTATTTTGGTCATTAAAAAAGCTACCATTATCTTGAAAACTATAATTTGCGCAAGATCCATTAATAGATATGCTGCCATACTTGGCTACTGATTTTCTTTGTTGTGTTGTCATCACTTACAGTCGAATAAGGTGGCTTACAACAAAGGGGACGACTGGCGCGTACAGCTAGCTACGTATGTGATGGAAATACTAATAGAAGAAACAGAGATTTGATAAAATACAAATATCAATTATCAACTAAACATATGATTTCTTCTACTTACGAGGCTAGTAAATTCTATTGCAATAAAAATACTACGTATGAATTCAAAATTTACTACATTTTTAATGAGTTCTGGTGTTCTTACGGTAACCCTATTTCATTGTTTTATTTAAAATAATATATTTTGTTAACCATTAAAAATTAATTATTTTAAATGTTTAGCTGAATTACTTTTTAGTAATAAACCACTTTTTTAAATTATGATCTCCCATTTTATTTAAGTTTATTTACAAATTTATGGGTTTTCTGTTGAGTAGTGGCAAAGTAAAAGGAAACCATGCTGTTAAAAATGCAGGACAAAATTTTTACCAAATTTTGAGGGCGAAATTTGGTCATAATTGAAATTTGAAGGAAACATTTTCATTTTTTAGTATTCAGCGTTCAACCTCTGTCTAAATATATTTTATACATAAAACAATGCATAAAATACATAATAGCATAAAAACATAATAAGCATAAAGCAATGCATATAAGCATAAAACAATGAATATATTCTCATTAGATTCATAAGCGTAGCGGGACCGAAGATGCTGGGAGTTACATAGCATGTTCAAGAGTACGAATATGGAAGTCCCTTCGAGTCTTAAAATAAGTGCTTTTCTAAATGAAGTTGGAAGAGCACCTGTCCCCTACCCTGTTCTCATACCCCCCTCCGTACGCAGTTCCCCCTACACTATTCCTATGTTATTAGAAAAAAAACCTATTTTTTGATTGAGAACCCTTTTAATGTATTTGAAAAACAAACTCACATGGAAAGGAATCCTGCATAAATAATTTAACGTAACAAAATATTTTGATTACTGATAATGCTGGCCTTGTGACTCTCATATCCGACTCTTTGATTAGAAAGCTTACAAAGTACTTTCCGTAAGTAGATTCCTATGTGAAAGCATAGTATAATCCTTTGAAGCACAACCATTGCCCAATGCTGAAAAAAGGGCAGCCGTGGCCATCGCTCGATAAGACTACCAGCAACATGACGGTCGATTGAAAAGTTCGTCGCAAGCCACAGATCTAGGGATCATTTTGGTCTCCAGATCTGTGGCATGCGACGAACGATTCGATCGACCGACATGTTGCTGGTAGTTAAATCGAGCGGTGGCAACGGCTGCCCTTTTTTCAGCATTGGGCAGTCTATCCATTTGTTTTTCTATATCAATGCATTTTCATCGTATTCTCCCGTTTTCAGCATATGCATGTGCTGTTAAAAATGATCTTGACAATTTTAAGAATAATCGACAATTTTTACGGAAAATGATGTACTAAAAAGTATTAAGGATTCTCGTGTAACTATGTGACCCTCCAGTATTTTTATAGAAATCAAATTTATTCTTCTTGACTGACAACAGTAAAAACGACAGAGTTTTGTGACTTCACGGCGAGGACACCGCGCGTTAAAGGGTTAAGTTTACAGTAAGCCGGTCAACTATTTGCAGCTCAAAACTAGACTGTAATTTATTTCATTCGTTAAATAATGTTTTAAGAAATTATTAATGAAAGCATTTCATTTTCTTTGGTATTTTCTTTGATACCATTTTCTTTCTATTACACAGTTTTTAATTGTATATTTTTAATGAAGTTACTTCTTTAGTTGTGAACAAAGGTACTGTTTGTTAGCGAGTAAGTCCGCTAATACAAAGCCGTTTTAATTGTTTACTGTTTAGCTCACAGCGACACCACTTATTTAGGTAGTGCGTGAGAAATTTTACAGTTTAATGGTTAAAATTAACTAAGTGGATTATTGTGTTTGAGTCGATGACCTTGGTCATTCAGAGGAAGCCGATTATTTTTTCGGTAATGTTTGCAGCTCATTCGCGTCACTTGCTGCCTTTTACTCCAGCTATTACCGCCGATTGAGTCACTCAAGGAAGCCGATTATATTACTTGTGGTAAAAGGTGTCATGCAAAATAGGTATTTTGTTTTCGGTTGTGAGGCCACATATTTGGAGACACCTACAGAAGGATACTGGAGGTTAGTATGTAGGAAGGACCCAAAAAGAGCGTAGGAAACGTCATAAGGCAAATGGTTGGCAACTCTTCTTACTTCTCTCTCTGTCTCCAACTCCTGTAGGTGTAGACTGCATGCATGCAGGAAGCCTTTTCCTGACTACGGCAGTGTTACGCCTTCTTGGCAAACAAGACACCTGGAAGCAAATTACGAAACACACACAACTTTTGACTGCGACCCTGATTAAGTCTTGCGACAGTCGGAACTGCTTTCGGAGTTGATGGAATGAGAAAGATCGAAGCTGTGCGAAAAGATGTGTGATGTAGATTTTTAGGGTGGTGCCCACGCTTCATTTTGTTGTCCGCTCGGATATGCTTGGTGTGGACGGGAGCAAACACAAATGAGGTAGGCCAAACAGACGGGAACAATACTGTGATTAGTCCGGTGGTACTGCATGGAAAATTATTTTTATTTGTGTTACTTCTAATAGTACTTCGTGATATTTTTAAAATTAGGCATATTATTTCAATTTGTGTAGTATGCATTGTAACTTATGGAGAGATACGATTCCGCAAGCAAAGTTACCAGAGGAAAACATAAAAAATAACTCTAATCAATATTCAATCAATAATTTTATGACTAAAAATGCACTTGTAATGTTTATAACAGCGTCTTTTTCACCAGACTAATTTCAATCTTTATTTTTATCAAAAACTTCCTATTTACTGTTTGAAGCTCTAGTTATTTTAAATTTATGATGTCATGAATCGGTTCGTTACTTCGCATAGTTCGGCTCAATTTTTCATGAGTTTTTATATTGCGTACTGCACGTCTAATTTATAATGAAACATTTAAATATAAACATATTTTTCACAGTTATTATTGTACAAATTATACATTAACTAACTTAATTAATTTATTATATAATTCTTCACTTGTGTATTAATGTTCATTTAACATTAGTTTATCAAGTCAGCAAATTATAATGCTCATCAAATTAAAATTAAATCTTTAAAACAAATAATCAAACACATATTGCATAGAGAAATGGGGCACAATTGATGCAGTTGCGTTTCGTGACATTTATGACCAGGAACGAATATTAGACATTTTAACAAAACGTAAAATTGCTCTTGTTTAATTCGATCATTTAACTTTCTAATTATAATATTTATAGTATTATTAAAATGATGTTCAATTAATTAAGTACAAAATTAAGGTTTTAAGTGCAAATACTTTAAAGAAATCAAACCATCTAAATATTTTAACATGCCATATGTGAAACTGAAACATTCCTCCCCAAATTTAAATTCTGCTTTATTCTTAAGTAAAAAAAGAGAAGCTGCAATCTACTTCATAAAAGTGGAAGATTAAGCTGAATACAGAAATCTTATTGATGACGCAGATCTCGATGAATAGATTCAGGTGTCTTTCTCAGTCTTATCATCTCCTCAATGTTCTCGATTATGCTGGCCAATGAAAGTTTTTGGCATATTTATTCTTTAAAAGCATTCGTTCTCTTTAGTAATTTTATTTATCTTTAATAATTTCATTATTTTTCAAACTCTTTGTTTTGAAATTCCGTTTTGAATTCTTATTCAAATAATTTTCAAAAAAATTTTACTAATGCTCATTTTAAATTTGTTATTTAACTCAAAACAGATAACATTTCGTGATACACAAATACATGTTGCGTATGTCCAACAGTAGACATTTGAATAGCAAAAGATGAAACCTGAACGTTTCATAGCAAGCTTCTAAAAACGAGAAAGGTTATTTTCTTGTAAATTGTATGAACTTAGATGACAAAGCTCCTTTTATTAAAAGCTCTACCCCCCCCCCCCCAAAAAAAAAAAAAAAAAAAACTAGGCTCATATTAAAATTTCTACTCTTTTAAGTTGTATAAGTTCAAAATTCTACTTTAATAGAAGATATCTAAAAAAAATTTCAATTTAGACAACGTTTTATTTTCTCCTTAAAAACAAAACAAAAACAGAAACTTAGAAATGTCTTAAGTGAAAAACTTTCAACGTGTGGATAGCATTGTATTTTTTTCATTGCCCTTTACACATACTCTAAAACCAACATAGGTCACTTCTAAGGAGTGAATGACAGCTAAATTAAGCAATGTCTAAAGGAATTATCTGTTCATATGTCAACAAATTAATGAACCGTCTGCAAGAAGTAAAAAGGTAGAAATTTACACGTTTATAAAATGACTATTTACCTTTTCCAAAATAATTTGGTTAAATGGAGTCACTTTTCACACTTTTGGAAATCGAGTGAATTCACACCTCTAAAAGGCTGGATGCTTCGGCTACCCTTTCACTCTTTAGGAATGACTACCCATTATTTTTGCCTTGGAGTTTTGGGTTAATTACTATTCAAAACTATATTCAAACGACTAGGTCAGATAAATGCTCCTAAGAATGATTCAGACATTAGTGAACAAAGGTCGATTACATGTTCATTTGGCTATCAGGTCAGTGATACTCTTTGAAACCCCGTTAAGTTATCAAAATAAAACTGAAGCATATTCAAACAAAATACTTCCATAAACTAGTTCAAGAGAATAAACAGAGAAGTTTATTAAATGGGCATCGTCTCAAAGAGCTTGGCGAAGATAAAAGATGGCCATTTTATTCTAAATACTTTCTCAATAAACGCATTGTAAAGCAAGTCTGTTTTCATTAATTTGCTTTTGGGTGTATTCTTCATTCGAGGGCGTAACGCAGAGGGAATCTTTATAAGGACTTGTGCTAGACATGCTTTGACTCGAGCTGTTTCATTACTCAAGTCTGACAGTGACATTTGAAAGCAAGGCCGTTAGCTGACCTCATCCATTTGTTTAAAAGCTGTAAAGTGATTGAAGAAGAACGCAGTCTGCTTCTTTAAGTCACTCATAGCATCTCACAGATTATGTTTATGTAAAGCGAACGACCAAAAGACAATATCTCGTCAAGTTATGGCTCGTTCAAAAACACTCTACCAATTCAGTGATCCGTAAATAACGAGATAGTACTTATAAGAAATTAACAAATTTTTTGATGAAAGAACTGAATTTGAAACTTCGGTGTTGTGGGTTTTCATTTCTTGAAACCAACGAAGACTTATCAATTACTAATTTGTTTTCCTTTAAACATGCATGTATTTTGTATTCTATATAATCTGTTTTATTAATATAAAACATAAAGGACTGTTAAAATCCTTTTATCAGAAATGGATATTAAGAGATTTTTTAAAATTAAATTACTATTCGAAAATATTTGAAAATAAAATGCTTATTTATCAGGCTTAAGTTAAGACATTTATGCCAACGTCAATTTTATACAACTAATATTAGAAATATTTTCAGTATAATTAATAGTACGAAATAGCGTGAAAATGTGTATGTCTTGATTGGAAAAAGAATCATATTTGATGTTATATTGAATACCTAGAATTCAGAAGGAAAAAAAAGTGCTTTTCTATCGGAAAAAAGTTGTATACGTGTTCTAGCTTAATATGCTTTCCAAATAGGTCATCATTATCTATTTTGTCAAAGAAGACTATCGGAAATATGTTACCAAGAAGCGTAAATATTTATCGAATTATTGAGAATTTGCCAGTACGTATTATTTATATATATATATATATATATATATATATATATATATATATATATATATATATATATATATATATATATATATAGTTTACTTTTATCAATATCTTTCTCAGCAAAAAGAAAAGATTCGCTGGAAAAGATTTTCCAAATTAAACTTATTGCCACTATTACTTATTGCAAACCTATTACCCAACAAATGTATGCATGATAGTCTTGATTATTGCATTTGTACCAGTAAACAAACTGTAACTTACCATTAATTAATTCATTAATTTTTTTGAGAATAACTGTAAATTAAAAATTTGTCAAAGTAATAATAACGGCTATAGTATCTCTATCGGTATAAAAAAGTAATCAAATAAAGGACATAAAACAAATTTTCTCTCTCGACATGTATAAAAACTTTCAGTGTTTTTTTTTAACTATCCTTATAGTTAAAATCAATAATTTTTTAAAACGATATTAAAATGTTCTCTCTCTCTCTCTCTCTCTATATATATATATATATATATACATATGTAAAGAATGGGCCTTACGCCATTCCTTGTTGAAATTATTGACACGACTCCATTGGGGTTCTAGGTTGAATATTTTATTTCAAAGTTCGGACAGAGGGCAGGAGTCAGGCCGGCGACCTTTTAGCTTCGCGGCTATCTTCGTACATCGCAGTCTAACAGCTAAAGCTGGAAGCTCCTGCAAGAGCTTCCAGCTTCTTCCAAACTCCTAAAAGCTAAGCTAAAACTCTAAAGCCCCCAAAATTTCCGCGCTCTTGCTTAAATACTCCTTAGTTACCACACCTGCTGGCAGGGTGCAGCACGATCGCGAAGGCGTTACTCTCAAACGTAATTAGATAACTAGCTTGTCAATCAAGACATGAGAAACACCTGCTTACCCAGGAGTTCTAAAAGCACGTAGTAATGAAAACCACAGAAAACTGAGGATATTGCTGAATCAACAATTTTCTCCTTATGGAACTTCAAAAAACGTCTCCGAGCGTAATATTTGTATGGCCGAGAAACAAACTTTACAGTAAGAGTAAAAGATTAAAGAAGCTTTTTCAAATAACATTAAATTAAATTAGGTTAAATTAGCAAAGTTTATTTTATTATTACATATATATATATATATATATATATAGATAGATAGATAGATAGATATAGATATTGAAAAAATGTTCAAAAGAAGGTAGGAAAAGAAATTACGTTAAGAAAAAATTCCTCTTGTTAATTTTCAAAATGTGACACCTACGAAGAAAAAAAAAAAGTCCAATTTGTAAAATGTGCCCCATACACTAATAAGGTGCTGTGCAAAATTTCAGTCTTTCATCATAAAACGCCTTAGAAATATATAAACATGATCGAGGGCTGTACATGAGTTTGAATGCAAACTATTACTGCTACAGTGGGAGAAAATGTTTTCTTTCTTAATTTCTGTACGACCCCTGTAATGCGATCATCTGACGTGATTTTTTTTTCTCTTCTAGAGCCACTAAAAAGTGATTTAACCCTTAATTGCATAGCGATGGATATTTGCATCGTATGTTTAAAACACGCTCACTACCGGATTAAAGTACGAGCCAAATTTCTTATGTCGAACTTACATATAAAATATAGTTTTATAGTTTCATAAAGCATTGAATACAATGCTTTATGTTGTGATTAATAAAAATATCAGATATTTCTACCAAACTGCGTGTTTTTCGAAAGATTAATTAGTTATTCAGAAAATTGACATAGGAAATTTAGCTTACACTCGTGAATATCCCATGATCGGCAGCGAACGTGTTCAAAATTCATGCAGTTAAGGCCTTCATATCTCTGATACTTTTTAGGATTCAATTTTCAAATTTTTTTCGCCATCTCATAAGTGTATGGGGCATATTTCACTAATTGGAAAATTTTTGTACGGGGATCATATACAAATTTAAAAAGTGGAACTTTTTGAAAATTAACGAGAGAATTTTTTTTTGTCGGCGTAGTTTTTCTCCACCAACATTTTTTCAATTTACATTGCGTACTTATCAATAAAAGATAAAGATATAAAGCGTGTTGCGACCTTTTTTTGGGATGCACTGTTAATTATAAAATAACTATTTACTGAGATTAATGATTGAATATCGAAAAGTTTACAGCTAGTGAATAAGTCTACAATTCTGGAAAGAATTTAAAGGCAGCATTCGAATGATATATTATAATAAATCCCAACGAACGGTATTTGTATAGTGCAGACGCAGGACCAGGGAATGCAATCCCGCACTTTTTTCGTTTTGAGGGATTGCGTCTGTTGTTGCGTACGCTACTATTTTCCCCCAAATAAAATATGTATAGAATTCAATGCAGTAGATGTATGTCTTCCAATATCTAGGAAATGCAATCGGGATTGGCATTTCAATCCAATAAAAATTAATTTCAATAGAGAAAAGTAGGAAAAAGCAAGATTGTAAGCACTATCAAGTTTAACTACTTTCTCTTATTTGATAATTAAAACAAAACCTTACATAAATATGAAAATTATAGTCGTGGTAAGTCTTACCGCGGGAACGGGATTGCCTTCCCTACGCAGGACCGCATGATTTAACATAATTGAAGATATACTTGTAATGTTTCTTTTTAGCCTTTAAAAAACAGATACTTTCATCGATTGCGGAGTTATTGCGTCAATTTGTTATTAACAACAAAGATACTGGAGTAACTCTTAAACTAATATAACTACGCCGACTAGTTGGGTTTCCCCGCTAGAGGGAGGGTATTAGAGAAGGAAACTTCAAACTCATAGTGAAGTGGCCTGGATAATGGAGACCCTGTTTGCGCATGACATAAACAGAGGTTTGTATATACCGGACAAACGTAGTTGTTGTGGTGGTTGATGCGTTTGGCGATGGTGGGTCTCCTTTTTGCATCTCTAAGGAATACTGGTATACTCTCTTTGTACAGCTTCTAAAAATCGAGAGGTTTGTACATATATCATGCAAACGTAGTTGGAGTTGATCGATGAGGCAGGTCTAATCTTACAATCACTGAGCTGCACTCAGACCTAGTGAGGACGCCAATATATTAGTTCATTGGCTGCTTGCGAGCCAACACGGAGGGGTATACGAAGAGCAATTGAGGCAAACATTACCACCTGAGTGCCGGCTTCCGCATACACGTGCTTATAACGGCACAATACAGTACTCGGATAATTTCATTTTTTGTAAATTTTGTTAGAATACTACTATTTTACTATAATTTATTTCAAGTGTTTTTCTATGGTTTATTCAGTCAAAACTTATTGTAAAAGATCAATCTTCAATCTTGACAATGTAAGATTATATACGGTATATCTCGACGTATAGCACGCACTTCGAAAAATTACATCGTTTTTTCGTGTGCGTGTTATACACCAAATATAAAAATACTGAATATAAAATATAAAATACATTGCTTGACATAGCCTAAATTTACTGATGCGTGTTATACGCCAGAGCGTATTATTCGAAGGGATATACAGTAAGTTTGTTGCTTGAGGCATATGCTGCGGCCCCTTCGAAATGGGTGGCTATCTTGATCTTGATAATCTCAAAAAGCGATTCCAAGTAACTCAAATCATAAAAATTAAGAACTTGTTTTGCTCAAGAAGGAATTTTCACTTTAAAGCCCATTAACATAATTAACCTCAGTTTCATCAAACTGATGTACGTCTTACGATATCTCACTTTTTCAGTGTCGCGTCGTACCACCATTGGATATTGAGGGAGATGAAAATTACGTAAAATCGCATAAAATGAGAGAGAAAGTGGATTTTCAGGTTTTTTTTTAAATAGCGCAGATTTTGTCCCATATTTTTTCTTTACCTAATTATGAAAAATTTCAAGCCGATCGCACCAACAGTTTGGATTTTATTTCTTTTTTAGCATTCATTTCATTGTTTTGGAGTAATAGCGGTTAAGTATTGTTTGAGAGAGGTATAACCCAGAATTAGTGCACCTAGACTTTTATTTATAAGGCAATGTTTTGAGTGTATACATTAACAAAAGATTTGCAAGAGGTATTTATTTCAAACGCATTTAATATCAGAGCATACATTTTGCAAAAATTTATAATCGCAGTAATCCTTATGATTCGGAAATTCATTAATAAAAATCGAATCACTTTTCAGGAAATTATAAAAAAAACTTCTCTCTTAACAATGGATTCACATGTTGTACTTAATCAGGTTAAATCCAGTTGTTGCAATATGTTAGAATAGAATACATTGTTCAGCATGTATCATAGAAAATTATCTCTAATTATCATAGTTTTCAAATTTTATCAGAAAAGAATAGTGACAGTTTTGATAAAAGTAATCTCCCCTAATGCTGAATTAGCATTAAGAATTATGCTAATCCTATTTTCCATATCAAAAACATTATACTATTTCGCGAAAGCCTCTTAAAAGAAATTGGTCTCATTGATTCACTGTTGTAACTCAACCGCGCATAAAGAACCCGAAAACATTTCCCAAAAAGCTTGTCTGAAACTGACAGGTTTTTCTCGCAAATGTTAAAGTGGACTTTTCTTTGTGGTTCTAGTTTTTCTGCTTTTCATCGGTATTGAAAATAAGGAAAACAATACTAGCATTAATATTTCATTATTTTTATACTGCGGAAGTTTTCAACATTTCACCAAGTTGGATTAATGCTCCTAGATTGTCAATACTTCAATGCTATCACAATATTGCAGAGTTAATATTTTAAAAAAATATAACCGATATTGGTGAGCTTTTCGCAACAAAGAATATATCCGATGGAGAAGTATTTCAGAATTTTCAAAATCTTAATACTTGTACAATATTTCAGGCCACTATTTTTATTTTTACCTTATGCTTATTATTGAAATTGAATTGCTTTTTTTCTATAATTTCTTATAGAATATGGGCGAATTTTCTTTGATCACTTGATCTCACACTTTCTAGAACGTTTCATTCTCTTTTACAATTAAATGGCCGTCAATATATTGAACAAAGGGATAAAAATGATCAACTCTGTGTCATTAAAAACTAGAAATAGTATAATTTGTTACTTTTATAACATACTTTTGTATCTACTATTTATGTGTAAACTTTTACAATATAGCTAAATGTACCTTTAACCCTTTTGAGGCGCAACCCTTTCCCAATGCTGAAAAAAGGGCAACGGCTGCCTGCAAAGGGCAATATGTCCAGCTGTTCTCACATTCTTCCAGTTTTCGCAGATGTCAGTGCTGTTAAAAATAATCGTGACCATTTTTTTACGGGAAATGACGTGCTAAAAAGGTAAAGAATTCTCGTGGAGCTATGTCACCCGCAACTATTTTTATAGAAATCAAATCTATTCTTCGTGACTGGCAACAATCAAAACGTCAGAGTTTGGTGTCCCCAGAGCGGGAACACTGCGCGTTAAAGGGTTAATAAATTCAGAGATATATATATTTCAAAAATTATATATATATATATATATATATCAAAAATTCTATATGCATGTTCTTTGACTATTATAAATGCAATCTTGTACCAATTTTAACGAAAACTTTAGATAACATGTCAAAACACAAACTAAGAATACTATTGAGGGGACTGAAAAGTAATGCCATTTTTTTTCATACTTCAATATTTAGCCTGGCCAAAACTACTGAAGCTAATAACACGAAATTTGCACTACATGAGCTTTTTAACATAGGTGCTTGATTAGACTGCACTTTTCCAAATTCGTGATATATGGAGGGGATAGGAGGCCAAAACGTTCTTTCAACGTATCCCGTACGATCTCAAAGAAGTTTCATCGATATATAAAATTGTTGCTGCAAAACACAATACTCACGAATACCTACAAATCAATTTCTAGACAGTTTGAATATCGTCCTCCAAGGAGGGTAGACTTGTAAAAGGGGTAGGATGATCATATTCCATGAAAGAAAAAAATATATATATGAAATTTTTGCTTTAAATGTAATAAATATGAATCCCATGTTTAGGCACAGCTTCTGTGTAATTAAAATTTTATCAAAAGCTTATTTGTTTGAATTTTATATAAAAATTATATTTCCGATATCCCTAATACTGAGATTTTTAATTAAACTTACGACGTATTGCTAAGAAAAGTAAATTAATTGCTTATGCTTGAACAAATCAATATTTTGAAATTTGGTTTAGACATGCTGAGAATCATAGGTGTTTCTCATGTAGCATAACGTTGATTGTTATTCTTTCGATTTCATCACTTTCAACTTGAATTGGTTTATAAAAGTTATTTATATTTTGTGTTTGAAAATTAAATAATACTTCTACATATAATTGGTCATTGTTATAAGAGCATAATTCATTTTTTTATGATTTCAGAGTACATAACACATTTACGCATATAAAAAGGCTTTCTAATTCAATTTCTTTCTTTTTTCTGTTAAGAAAACCAGTCTGTATTTAAAAAAATCTTTTTTACAGTTGAATTAAAAGTATTTCTGTTTCAGAATTTAAATTTCATTAGTGCATAAATATTTTCATTGTTGTATGTAAGAATATATCTTCTTTTTTATCACAAAAAAATAAAAATCAATAGCTTTAATTCAGGTTTATTTGTACAACTATTATGTAATCCCCTATTTTATTCAATTTTACTGAATTTATATGATCTTTTCCTTTAATAAATACAGTACCATTTCAATACACATTCCATTGTTAAAAGTTCATTTTTAATTATTTTTTCTGAAGTAGAAAATGTTCTAACCCAACTTTATTTCTTTTTCTTATGTTTAGAATTATTTTTTATTAAAAGTAAAATTTTTCTGTTTGAATTAGAATAGTATTTCTATTTCGGAATTTATATTGCATTTCTATATAAATTTCAATTATTATGTTTAAGAATATATGTCCATTCGTCATTAAAAAAAATAAAAATAAAAACCAACAGCTTTATTTCAACCTTAGATTTTCATTTATTAAGCAATCCTTTACTATTTTAAGAAATTTTTCTTTGCTTGGGTAACTGCATTTCGTGTTGTATAGTTTTACAACTGTATAAATGTTCATTGTTGTATTAGAGTATTTTACTTTTAGTTATTTTAAGAAAAAGATCAGTAATATTAGGTAAACTATGTTATGAAATAATGTTTCACAACACACACATATGATTGTATTTAAACAGCCCTAAAATCCCGAGCTCAAACTTATTTAGCATAAAGATTTCTGGCAGTCGAATGATTCCGAGTGCTTTAACTACAGCTCCATTTTTTCTTGAAATAAGGTAATATTTTAAAACTAGAAAAAAGTACTTATTTTTTATGAAATATTCTATTGCATGTATGTTACGTACAGTGTTGTTGTAAATCTAGAAACATTTTCAAATTAACAACTACTGTATTTCAATATCAATTAATTACAGAAAAAATATTTGAAATGAAATATTAAAATAAAAATAAAAAATAATAATTAAAATACGACCATGTACTTAAAGATAACTATTAATCAGTTTAATTGATCACTTCTAAGTAAGAAAATGTCAAGTGATTAGCATTTTCATCACTTTGAACAATTAGTGATGTACTAAACATCCGCAATTGATGCTTAGAACATCCTTTCTAAAAGAAGGATTCTCTTAGATTCCTTCTTTTAAACTATTTATAGTGATTTCTTATTATCGCGATATTTTTGATCAAGAGTAGCTTTTACTTTCACTGACTTTATGATCTGTTGAGTATTCCAAATGTCAAAAGTTTGCACCCCAGTTGTTGATTAATGATTGTAAAATGACAGTTTTTTCCATTAAAAATTAATAAATAAATAAAAAGTGGCCTTTTTTAAGCTGGCACGTTTGAACCCGCATATTCACTTGACACCAGTGGCGGAAGGTGAGGAGCAAAAGGAACATTTTGCTAATTTTCTTGATCTTATGAAACAGCTTCCTTTCAAACCTCATGTTCATCATGCAGTTTACCTTGTTATTATGTTATGATTGCACATATATTATTAGTGTATATTCTGAAAATTACTAAAGGTGAATTTATTAAAAATTGTTACGTAGGTTATGTGCTATAAAAAGTATTTATGTATTGAATATGTATTTGCAGTGACTTAATACAAACATTACATAAAATAATGCATTAGTAAATTATATTTTCTTTTTCTGTGAACTTTTTAAAATTATTGCTTTTCTACGTACTTAACTAAATGAAAATCTAAGTTCTTATTTGAACGATATTTCGTACTTTGGTGTATTTAAGGAATCTTATTAGATTCTACATCTCAATGTTCATTTTGCTTAAATGTATCCCCTTACACCCCAGAGTAAGCAAGATCTCTCTTGAAAAGAGTAGCAAAATTTTAGCTTTTCTTGCAGTTTTAACTTAAAATTATTTAGTATGTAATGATTCTTTTAAAATTTTTGTTTGTTAATGAAATATTTCTTTTTACTAAAAGAAATTTGATTTTAATTTTAAAAGTAATAATAATAAAGTGTAAATTCGAAAATATTTTATCAAAACTAATTATTTATAATGATTAAAATCCTGCTATTAAATTAAATCTATATTTAAACATTGAATTAAAACATGTGATTGAATAGTGGTGCATAATTTTTATGATCAAATGAACATCAGGATCAACATTAAATGAGCTACGCTCTACTCATTTTTGAGACAGCCATGAACAAAGAGCTGCACTTCTACTACAGTTTAACCCTTTCATATCATATATCCACAATATAGGACACAAACTTCGGGCAGTATTGCAAAATAAAACTAATAATTTTTGAGTTTAAAACGGTTTTGCATAATATTCGATACTTTGACCAGGAATATTTTATTTCATTTATTTTGTTACAAATTTAATCTCTCTTTATTTAAAAAAAATGTACACATGTACCTAACTATACGAGAGAAAGTATTTAACTAGGTATAAAAGGGATAAAACTCCAGAGTACCTCTAAAGTTACACATTCGACATTTCGGGAACCGCTGCATAAACTATCATATTTTAATAAAATATGACTTAATCAAATTATTTTAATATTTTTGGGATAGGTTTTATTGTATTGAATTTTATAAAATGATTTTACGAGTGGGTTTTAATATTCAGAGAAACAAAACTGATAAAAAGTTTAAATGATTTTTATGCTATCTGGTAATTTGGATGTAAAAGAACCTTTTGTCGGAAAACGTGCACAATCTTCCATATTTATGAAAATCTATATACATTAAAATACATGTAAAGAATAAAACCCCAGATTTCAATGCCATGCATTAAACATAAATACATTTTAATTTAGTTTTTCATTAAGAATCCGAATAGATAATGAGCAATTTATTATTGATTCATCATGAAAGTTGTACTAAGACGTTTCTTTCCGCAAATATACAAAAGGTTTATAGTATTTCAGACATAAACTAAAAATTCTCAATAATTTCAGCCTCAAGAATCAAGATAAAATTATCTACTTAAAAAATCATTATAAAACAAATTTTTCCGATGTACTGCTATTGTCGTATTAACAGCATATATCTTTGTTTGACACTTTTCAAATTTATTTAATGAATTCTTATCGTAAAACAATGTAGAACATTGCTTAGAAAAGTCCGTAAATATTGCAGTAATGAGAAAAATATATTATTTTTATCGCTGTAAACTATCACACTTTAATGCTTTAAGTGTTTTCTTTAAGTGAAAATGCTTAGTTCAAATCATCGGTATTTCAAGAAATACATACAACAAGAATTACCGCAAACCGAAAGTAGGGAGCATATCACTTACGCTGTATTGGTTAATTTTTTATTATATTTTAAAACATTCTTTTTAAATGGGAAGTTTAATGTAAATTTTTACTGTGAAAAACTTGCAACTAATGATTAGCTGTAATAATTTTGGATTCTATTATTATGCTTCTCTCGTTTTCATTGACTTACAGCAGAATCATAAATTTTAATAGGGCCATTGTGAGCTTCTCCTCCATCTAACTTTTTTAAATGAGATGTTATGTCTATGTGATTTTTAGTTATTGGCATTGCATTATGCATTATTTTGCACAGTATAAAAATACCCCATTTCAATTTCATGGATTTTCTATATCCTCAAATGTCCTAAACCTGAAAGTCAAATTTGAAGTTTTGTACGAATACTTAAATTTTCCTTTGAAGTCCATTTACAATAAAAGAAAATGTGGTTTCTGTGCTTGCCGATATAACTCCTCAACCAACTAGCGAAAATCCATGGAGGTTATATGGTAAGGTAGCCCTCAACCTCCCCCCACACCACACCACCTCACCCCCCATGAAAAATGTTTCGGTTTGGAAGTTCAGGTGTTGGCCTCCGAGATATGAGGGTCAAAATAGAGAATCACACCAATGGATTTCTAAAGGGAATCAGTGAAGCAGCTGGGAAATGAGGACCGAAGTTCTTGAAACAGCTTCCTTTCAAACCTCATGTTCATCATGCAGTTTACCTTGTTATTATGTTATGATTGCACATATATTATTAGTGTATAACTCCGTGTCCGAGACAGTCCAGGATTTTCCTGGATGTTCTAGAACTCTCAAAGAATCATTTTTACACGATTTTTCGGAAGTTATTCAATGTTTGATCTAAACACTTACAATATTTCGAGAAATCTCGAAGCTTTTATTACTTTTTATGTTTTAAAAAAAGTAAGCTCGCACGAAGAACAGGAGCCCTCAGGTAGTAATAATATTAGTGCTTAATTCTACCAGTTACTCATTTCAAAATGTTTTGCAAGTTACGTTTCATTAACATGTGCGAAAACAGATTGTTTGAGTTATCAATACTCAAAAATCAGATTTTTATGCATAAATTTTGACAACTAAAAGTCTGATGTATAAAACTATAAAAAGAGCATATTATTCTTTCTTTTATAAAATTATGTCGTAATGAGAAAAGAGAAATAATATTTGCTATTAGAATACACAAAAACTGAGTATTAGACATCAGACGTTGCTGAATTGCAAATCTTACAAGAAAAAAGTCCTGACTCTAGGGCCTGGCAGTTCATTTATTCACTTCTTTAACAAGAACATCTAAATAACAAGATCGTTTACGAAATTCTTAATTGTTTCCGCACACACTCCCATAGTCTTTACAGCGGCCACCAACCACGTGTGAGATCTAATCTAATCTTGCCCAAGGATATATTCCAAAAGAAAATTTTTCCATTCTTCGCAGACAGACGTCCTTCAACTGTTGCGTACCGTCTTTAATGGGTTTTGCGTCTATGATAAATGGCAAGAGAATACTTTCCTTTGTACATATAGCCGAAACACCCATTAGTTCCAAAAGAATAACTTTCATGCCATTTTGTACACCATGTAGATGTCTACTCCATTTTGTTACATGGACTGGAAAACTATATCGTATGCAAAAATGTCTCGCCCAGGAGATAAAATTGCCTTTTGTTGATGCCGATATTATGATACTGCTGATGCTTTTCTTTCTGGTATCTTTTGAAGATGTTATCTTCGACAGTTAGCAGGAGATATTATCTTTAACATTATCAGTGATAATATACAGTCAAACCCGCTTAATGGAATATCTGTTAAAATAATATTCCGCTTATTGTATTAAATTTTCAATGTACCAAACCGCAAGAATTAGTCAATGTGATCCCGGATAATGGAATATCGCGCTTATTAGAATAAATTTTCGTGGCAAATTGGCTATTCGATTAAGCGAGTTCGACTGTATTTGATTTTAAAAATGTTATAGATGTCAACTATTACTATACTTTCAATTTTTTTTAGTCATTTTTTGCTAAATTGATTGTCAGGATCGAAATTTTACGATAATTTTATCTGTATCCTAAAATTCCATGCAAAGTCTACTTTTCAGTTTCCGTTATTTTTACCTGAATTATTGAAGCATTTGTCGAGGCGTGGGCCAAGTTAGCTTCTCGATGCTTTCTACAAAAAAATTTCGTCCAATCTGATAATCATTCTTGGAATGTGGCTTTCATCTCTTCACTCGAATGGTACGATCACTTACCCCTTTGACGCGCGTTGTCCTTGCCGTGAGGACATAGATGGCTGTGCGGCGCGGCACAGCCAGCTGTGTCAAAAAAGGAACTTTAGCTCTGTGACGATCAAAAAATGACCTCTAGCTCTGTCACGAGATAGACGATTCGATCGACCACCAAAATGATGCTAGTTAAATCGAGCGATGGCAACGGTTGCACTTTTTTCAGCATCGGGAAATTCACTTCAAAGGGTTAAAAAGCTCTTCTTTCATGGGATACAAAACATAGAGGCTACAAGGTGAAAGGTTTGAGCTATAAGGATTGTGATCCTTCATTCCCCATCTAAACTTTTCAGAAATGGATACGTTTGTTTTGTTGGTTGCAGTCTCAAACACATTGCACCACTTCTCTATAAATTGACGTGGCATTGCATTTCCGTGCAATTGCTTGCAATTTTCAGCAAGTTACACCTTTTCATCTACTAAAAACGTATTTTGTATTGCGTAAACGTATTTGTAAGCTGTCTTTTACTGAAAATTGTTAGTGAGGACTAACTTTTTGACTGACCTACGTAACTGTCACCACAGATGAAAAATGTCACTCACAAAATACAACTCACAATATTACAATATTGCAATTACAGCTGCTTGTCACGCTACAGTACTTTGAAAAATTATTAGCTGAAAAAATTCAGTTTCAATTTTAAGTCCGTTCTCGATAGTATTGAACTGTTATCCAAAAAATTCCCAATTCAGATTTTGAAAGTGTTGAATTATGTATCATCTAAATAAATTTAACAATACGAGAGAAAACACACACAAATATAAACTCAGGTTAAGATCAGTCAACAGAAACTGGTGTTAATAGGTAAAAATAATTACGAGTACAAACTTTGTAAAATAATACACATACAAAGGTACTAATCGAGAAAACGATATTTTTGTGCATGAGTAGAGTATAGTGGGGGTAAAATGGGCTGAAGAAACAGGCAATTTTTTTTGTTGTTCATGGGCTCCGTTACTAATGTTAAACATGTAACTTTTTTGTGTTACTTTGTGCAACGCATTCATCCTCTTCACAACTGAATGATTTTATGTAACTACTAGCTGAAGTACCCGTCGTTGACGGGTTAGTACTGAATGCAAATTTCTAAAAGCAAGAACTTTCGTCAGCATTGTTGGAGTACACAGAATGGATGTAGTATGTAGCCAAAGTAAAGAAAGCGCAATTATAATTTTTATGTATTGTTAAAATATTACAGGTTAGAGAGTAACTAAGTAATATCATTTCATTCGCTTTAGTCGTAATTATGGGATGCGTGAACGAATATTTACACATATTCAAATAATTTTCGCAAAATCTCAAAATCTAATCAACATTTTTGAAAAATTGGAAGCCTAGAATTTAAGTTGAGTGACAACCTATCATGTCACCCAATTTTGTTTAATTCCCTGCTGTCTTTATTTCGTGACGCTGGAACAAACATTTTAGCATTTTTAAACGATTTTCACAAAATCTCAAAATGTAATCAAAATATTTTAAAAATTCAACACCTATAAATTAAGATTAGCAACTACCTATCATATCACCAAATTTCGTATTAGTCGTTATTACGCGATGCTTGAAAAAATATAACCGCATTTTGGGAGAATTTTCACAAAATCTCAAAATCTAATAAAAAGTTTAAACAATTGGACACCTATACTTTATGTTGAACAACAACCTATCATGTGACCAAATTTCATATCATTCGCCTTAGTCGTTATTACGTAATGTGTGAACAAAAATTTACTCAGTTTGAAACGATTTTCGCAAAATCCCAAAATCTGATCAGTTTTTTTTAGATGCTTATAGTTTAAGGTGACCACCTATCATTTCACCAAATACTATTTTTTCACCTTTGCAGTTATTACGTGATGTGCGAACACAATACGCAGTGTGAAACAATTTTCGCAAAATCTCAAAATCTAATCAAGATTTTTTTTTAATTCGAAGCCTATGTTTTAAGTTGAGTGACCACCTATCATGACACCTAATTTCATATCATTCGCTTCAGTCGTTTTTACGTGATGCCTGAACACAAATTTACGCAGTTTGAAAGGATTTTCGCAAAATCTCAAAATACAATCAAGATTTTTTAAAAATTCGACGCCTATGTTTTAAGTTGAGTGACCACCTATCATGACACCCAATTTCGTATCATTCACTTCAGTCGTTTTTACGTGATGCTTGAACACAAATTTACGCAGCTTGAAAGGATTTTCGCAAAATCTCAAAATCCAATCAAGATTTTTTAAAAATTCGACGCCTATGTTTTAAGTTGAGTGACCACCTATCATGACACCCAATTTCATATCATTCGCTTCAGCCGTTTTTACGTGATGCTTAAACAAAAAAAGCGTCACGGACAGAATGACAGAAGGACAGAATGACAGACAGACAAACTTTTTTTTGAGGGTCGCATCGGATTCCCGGGTGCTTGAAACGGATAGAAATCGCAAAATTTTTGAATTCCAAGAAATGTACAGACAAAAGTCTAATTTTATTTATATAGATATTAGTTTTAAATGCAAAGATAATGAACTTTATTAATAGCTGTGCGCAGGGGTGTAGCGGGGCCGGAACGACGTACCGGTACTTTTTTGTGAGCCGGAACGGCGTTTCGGAATTCAAATAAGATAAGATTATTATTTTGTTGTGGTGAATGTTACAAAGAAAAGAGAAATTCTTATATAGCCTGCTCACACTAGCAATATTCCTGTCCGAATTCTGTGAATACCTTTATAGTTGAAATTATCCCAATGAACTGATAGCTGGGTCTAGTCGATTAGAAATTCAATCCCCTGCATTTTCTGTTCAGAAAAAAGCAAACATCACCATCATGGATGCAAATAATAAAATACATAGAACCATTAGACTCTCAGAATCAATGTCGATAATAAAATGAACACAGATGTTAAACGCGGAGGTACCATTGCAGGCAATGAAATTTGTGACAACCCACTTGACCAGTCAGTGGCGGATCCAGGGTAGGGACTAAGAAGCTTCAGCCTCTCCAAGGATGATTATAGGGTAACATTCTGCTTTATTATACACCTCGGATAGGTAAAATGAACTTTTTAAAATTAATTATCCTATCCCAAAAAATTTTAGATCGCTTTAGACAAAAATTTTACTTAACTGTACACTCTGTTTGGGTCAAAAAAGATTTTTCAAAATTATCCATAGTCTCTTATATATTGATTACTGACATAAAAAAGCAGGGTTTTATTATTAGTTGTCATAAATTTGTCTTCCCCCCCGTCACGTGGAGTCAGGCGTTCCGGGAAAAACATTTTTAGTACTACAACACTGGCTGTGCGTTTTCCATAAAGGTGGAGAAAAATGGGTAATATATTTTAAAAAGGCCAAAAAATTAATACACTTAATCAAATTTTATTTATTTTCCATCACGACTTGCAAAATATGCAAATTTAAAAATATTATGACAAGGGTTGTTAGAGTTTTACATTCTAGATAAATACTGATTTGATACCTCATTGTTGTTGGGTAAAGTGGGAGTAAAATGAGTAGACATTTCTTTTTGATTAAAAATATAAGTAGTTTGTTTTTAAATGATTTTTTTAGCTTATATTATTTTCTGACATTAATAGGCAATATATATATATATACTTATTAAAAGATTTATTTAGTAGCATTTGGAAACAATACTAACTAAGTCTAACTGCATACCCATTTTACCACACCACACTGAAATATAAATAAAAAGAAATATATTTAAAAGAATTTTTACCTTTTTCTCATAGTAAGTTTATAGACCTTTTTCTAATTGAAAATAATCACAGAACTATTGAAATTTTCACTAATGTATTACTTTCTTGAAAGTTTATTGGAGACACGAGAAACGAATACGGATTCAATAAACAGATAAAAGCTATTATTTTGTTTAAAACAAAATTTATAAACTTTTTAATGAGTATAAAAGCTGGGAACTAATGTCTGAAAATAAAGTTAAAAAAATATCATTTAAAAACACTTTATTTATATTTTTGATCGAAAAGAGATACCTACCCATTTTACCACACCATACCCTCCCTTTTTTTTTGTGGGCTGTTTTACAAAGTTCGTAATTATTTTTATTCTATTGTATTATTTTTTTATTTTGTTGTTTGTTTTTCAAAAGATTAATAAATTATGATAATCAATTGATATTTCCTGAACAATTTCAGTTCATTTTTATTAATTCATGTAAATGAAAGTACTTAAAATAATGCATGAAGACTGTGCTTATCTTGCACTATTATATCAGATAATCGATATTAATTTTCATATAATAGAAAACGATTGAAAATCGTCAAATAGTATAATTTAAAATGATGTAAGCCGAAAGTTTGAATGGAAATTTATAACAGTGAAGTTAAATACTAGAATCTTTCATTTATAATGCAATCTCATGTTTAACAAAAGTAAAAATAACTTACAGTTCCGATAATCTTGAAATACGCAGCTAAAATTATGGTAGTGTTTGTTAGAGCTACATTCCTAAACTTTTTTGTTTGATTTTCTAAGAACAAGTTTGGCTGGCCGTTTTGTTTTCATCTCAAGGTCTTCAGATGTCGATTTCATTTCGAAATTTTAGATTGATTAGCATTTCAGTTAACGAATCTGGTCACAAAAATGTCCAAAAATATATGATTTTGATGTACAACCAGTCACTTCGTATAATTTTGGAGTCATTATATTAGCAATATTAAAAACTGGGACAATTCTTCTTAGTATTCTAAGTTATTAAATACTTCTAAGTTAATTTGCCTCAAAAATTTATGAATTTATTTGATTATTATAATAATTTAACTAACTTTAACGTGCATGACAGAAAAAATACATATGTGTTTTTAAAATAATAATATTAAATATTGTTTTTATTAAAGTATTATCATATATATACAGAATCCTTTTATAGTATGTATTTGTATATGAATACAATAGCTTTATAGGCTTTAACAAAACCAAATGTTCCAATGAGAAAATTACTCTATGCAAAAATATTCTTGCATGGAGTGCATATGGAAGGATGCTTTCTTTCTTTTTCTCAAAATTTCTACTTAAAAATTAATAAAAAGTTGCTACTAATATGTAATTAGTGACACGCATGAGTTAGCCGTAAAGGGGTAAAATACAGATAGTGCGGTTTGTTCCAAAATCGATAACATTCTTTTGTACCATCTTGATGTTCTAAATTTTTCTTGATAACTTTTCAAATATGCTATTATGCAGTGTAGCCTTTTAGATAATTTTTTGAATCAACTATTACATTTTTTAAAAAAATTTTACTGCGAAATATTTTTTTTTTCTAAATAATATTACAAAATGTCTATTGTAATATAAGGAGTTTTCAAAACTTAAGAATTGTTTATATTATATATGCTGATTAAAATAAATGTAGCTATTGCATATTATGATGAAATATTGTCAAAAGAATCAACAGCGGTGGATCAAACAGCGGTGGATCCAAAAAGGAGAGGGGGTGGGTGGGTGATGGGACTATTGCCTCTCCTTTGAGCGCACTTAAAAATCTGTCTAGTTTGGAAGTTTAAGGAAGATTTTTCTTCTTTGACCAGTGTTCTTTGTTGGGACTTTGAATGTTCTGCTGGAACCCAGCTATTTCATAAACTAAGTCAGAGTTTTTTCAAAATATGCTCCGCGAAAAAATATTTTGTGGCTTTATCCTCAAATGCAATAGTCTCCAATTTACGCAAGATGCTCTGCCACAACACTGGGCCGCAAAGAAGCACTCAGACCCATAATGGAAAGCATTACTAGTCACAGAAGGGCAGTTATTTCTGCCGTGGCGTTACAGCGATGAGATAGAACGGATTGAATCGAAGCTGAAGAATAAAAACGAATTCGGAAAAAAGCATTATCTCTGATGAACCCTTTAACGCGCAGTGTCCCCGCCACTGGGAACACCAAATTCTGACGTTTTGACTGTTGCCAATCATGAAGAATAGATCTGATTTCTAATAAAAATAGTTGTGGGTGACATAGCTCCACGAGAATCCTTTACTTTTTAACACGTCGTTTACCGTCAAAAAATGGTCACGATTATTTTTAACAGCTGGCTGCGCGCACAGAGAGCTGTCATCATAAAAGGGTCTCTAGATCTGTGTTACGCGATGAACGTTTCGATCGTCCGCCATTTTGCTGGTAGTTAAGACGAGCGATGGCAACGACTGCCCTTTTTTCAGCATTGGGAAAGTGTTGCGCCTCAAAGGGTTAAATGCTTCGTCATACTTATTGCTCATCTCAAACTCCAATGAAGCTGAATCCAACACTGACTTCAAAACATTTCTTTACTATAGCTCAGCGGCTCTTTGAAAATTCAGCATAAATAGATGGAACGGGTTGTAATTGCATGAATGCTGTATATAATGTATCACTATTAAGTAAAGATATTAATGATATTTCCCTTTTTTCGTTTCAGGACTCGTTTGGTCACCATGGCTGCCTAGAGTGACTTCAGCAACGAGCCAACGCCTAGTCATCCCACGTACCTTCAGAGGGAGTGAGAGAGCAGCAGAATGGCGACAACTAGGCAATAATACCAGTGGGCGACAGCAAAAGGAAAAAAAAAAAAGAGTCTGCAAGAATCAAGACGGAAAGAAGGGGGGAAAGGCCAAAATGCCTGGAAGTCTCCTTCAGAGTTCGTCGCCGACTTTGCGTGGGGTGACTCGCAACGAATCAACTCGTTCCGATTCCTCTGCAGCCTCCAACACCTCGCAGAGTTCTGTTGCGGGCAACAAGAAAGTCAGCTTCAACAAAGCGGTCCGCGTCAAAAAGTATCCGCGGCAGAGAAAAAGCGACGCATCCCTCTACGATCGAGAAAACGACGACGCTGCAAATGTCAACGGCGATACACCGGGGAGTCCTGGAAAACGATTCTGGTTCAAAGTCTACAAAAATAAGCACAGGCAAAATCCGGATCCCAGTGAATTCCGGCGAAAGAACGAGGTCATCTATTATGGAAATGACGGCCACAACAATACGAATGGCTATCACGATGACATCATAAGCTACCACCCAAATCCTTCTGTCCTGAATTATCCCGTGCTGACATCTGAGTGTGGGACGCAGACACCTAGTCGAAAAACCGACAGCTCCTCTCGTACGGCCCTACTGGGAAACGAGTTCACTCCTTTACATCCCAGTCAGATGCCGTCAGATCCACCAGCTGTAAAAAGGAATTACGTGAAGAAAATTGTGAATCGTTTTAACGAAGAAGCAGTGCTGCAACGACAAAGGTCTAACGAAGGTGATCCTGTTCCAAGCCCACCGGTTTCACCTCCAGGATCACCTAGACTACACTCAACTCCAAAGCACATTCCAATACCGCCACCTCCTCCGCCTCCTATACCACCACCGGGATACGAGACTCACCGCTCACCTCCTCCCGAAGGACTATTTTCGACATCTAGGTTAAAAAAGAATCCCATAGTCAACGGTGTCAAAGTCATGTTCGGAATGGGGCAGTTAAAAAAAGATGATAAAAATGATTCATTTCACAGCGATCATTCTGTTCCTAATGGTGATACGAGACACCATAATGGTAAAGGCTTATACAAAACAGAAATTGTGATATCTGACGGTTCCGAGACAGACGTGAAAATTCCATATTCTCAAAATGATAAGTTTTTGTACGGTGACTATGACAACGATAACGCTTTAGTGAAACGAAATAATAAGTTCGATGTCTCCAAAAAGAATGGTACCCATGATGATGAAAATTATGATTATTACTTTGAGAATGGCGATGACAATGAAAGAAGGGGAAAATACCACGTTCAAACTTGGGATAGTGGAAATCAGCTTCTTTTTGATACATCTGATGTAAATACGGCTACGTCAAAGATAGATAAGGGTGAATTTATTTCGACTGTTGGGGAGAAACATCAGCTATGGAGAAACAATAAAAGGATAATTGTGTATGAAGAACCTTCCCCTACAGTCATCAGAAGAAAGGCGAAATCACAAAGTGATTTAACTAACTCCGAAGAAAAATATTCTTATGAAGACAAACTTGATAAAGGAGTATCTACTGATGAGCTGTTTACACGCAAACCAGACAAAAAAGACACTTTGAGTAAAAAATCTAAAGATTCTTGGCTAAGGCATTTCAAATCTTCGACTAAAGATAAAGGCATTCAGTGCTCAAAAATTCCCTCTGATGAACCCGAAGAGCTTTACGGATTTGGTAGGTACAAAATTATTCGCCCAAAAAACGGCGTTGTATCTGCATTCAGTAATGTTCCATCTCCTAATAAAACAAAGTATGGCGATCAAACGGTTTCAAATCATGTTGAAAGTACTAATAGCAAAGATAGTGTGATTTATAGTCAAATAGATAAATCTAAAAAGAAGAAACATATTGACAAAGAAAAAAAGAAAAGTAATTTGTTTTCTGAAGATGGAAAAATCGGAGGGCTTTTTAAAGCACGATCTGAGCCGTTGTACATCGGACCTCCACCAAAATCTCAACAACAGATAGAAGACGAACTAGAAGACAATTTTTTCGAAGACAGGGGCGAACGTGTTGTTAAAACTTCAAAAAAGAGCTTTGGATTTAAACTGCATACAGGGAAGGACGAATCTAGTAAAAATTCCTATGAAGAACCTGATTGGTATAATATTGATGGCGATGTAGAAGCTAATATGAAGAAAAACAGAAAAAACCGTACCCATAGAGATATTGCTGAAGTTCGGCAAGAATTAGCTTTTGAAGAAGAAACTGACGCTAGTAGTCTCAGCAACGGGGATCACAAGCGAAACGGTGGCGGAGCTGGCTCTGTCATAAGAGAAGTTGATTACAAGAAACGAGAAATATCTTATGAGAATGTTCCTCGTTCTGACAGTGAAAACCGGGCTGAACAGAGTGTAGGAACTGGATTGTGGTATAGAGATGCAGATGAAGATTATCGCAAAGAAATGGCTCAAAGTGAAGTATCATACCCCGCTGGTAACTCTGTAGGCAGTGATAGATTTTACACAGTTGACAGAAGAGAAAAGTCCAGCAAGAAACCTCCACCAAGTCCTCGGGCGTACACTTTAGATCGGCGTCATTTGAAAAGCAAGGATAAACAGAAACAAATTCCGAATACTAGTGGAGTAAAAATATTGGTTAATGGAAAAGAAATAAAGGAAAAATCCGGCAAAAAGCCCAAAAAACGTGAGGATCCATCATCTGTGCAAAGTGATCCACTTTACGTTCGAGGTGGGCTTGCAGCAGCTTATCAAGCAAGGCAGCGAGCAGCTGTACGCAGAAGCAACAGTACTGCTTCTGGTTTGAGTAGTAAATACCGTGGCAGTAGTAGTCCTCGCATTAGGCGTATAGTTGCAGGATCTTCAGAAATTTCAGCCGCCAGTTCTGAAAGTGAATCCGGCAAAATCAGACGCCCTTTAGTCATGTATATACCTGGAATTAGTCATCCGGAAAAAGCATCTGAAAACGAGGATCGAGTCAGTAGTACAATTGCTAGAAGTCATTCGATGATGACACCAACTCGTCCCCCTCGTATGGTTAAAAGAATCAACCACAAGTCTCACAAGAACTCTAAATCAGATCACTACAAAAATGGCGACATCTTCGAAGAAGATGAAATAATGCCTTTAGCATCTGATTATAGCAGAAAGAAACCTCCCAAAGTTCCATCAGATTCGCGGAAGCAGAATGACATCAAAAGACGTCATTCTATGCCGAAAGATACCAAGTTTTCTTGGCTAAAATGGAGAATAAGAGGTAAACCTTCTCGTGAGCCGTAAGTCATTTATGGTGCTTGAACTTGTAGTGAGTCTGCATATTCTTGTGATAACGCTATGAAGCTTTATTGCATATGTTAGTACTGTGTATAAACTATAAGATTTATGTTTTCCTTCGTGTGAATATCCTGACATCTTTAACTTACATTTTAGTTTCACGAACTTCATCGCTTCAATGTACTTAATTCTGGAAAATATTTTTTAAAGAAAGTGAAAGAGAGACGTAAGTTAAAAATTATTCATCCTGTGTAGAGAATGCAGCTTCTAACAAAATATCTACGGGTACTTTCTAATAAAAGTTAAAAAATAATAATAATTTTATGCTTTTTAGTTGGTGATCTCAAATTCACCTGTCAGCAGTTATTAATTCAAATCATCTCAAAAATATTGAGTAACAATTTTGTAAGTAAAAGAGTTATAAATGATTTTCCAAGTTTTATACAACAATACTTCATGTTTTCATTGTACATAATTTCTAATACTTTTTTTGTGCCAATGCATTTTGATATAGTCTTTGGGTGCCATTTTAACTGAGAGAAAGTAAAAGTATGTCAGTAAAAATAGTGTAACAAAAATATTTTAACCAACAGAAATTTAACATTTTCAAATTTTTGAAGCGTTATTTTTTGTAAATACATACAATAGAGACGTGGAATTTCTAATAGCTTTTACTATTAATATGTCGGTTCGGTAAAAGCAATATGAACTTATGAAAATGTTTTGTATGTTTTTTGAGTACAGCATAAGTAATAATGAATAATTTTCAGTTGTAACTAAAATGCATTAAATGTTGTATAAAAATGCCTTTGTCTGATCATTCCTGAAAATGTATTATTTTATAATATATTTTACTTTGATGCTGTTTTATATAAATTCAAATCAAATCGATTCATACATAGTTGTTTTATAACTGAGATTTCAAAACCCTAGCATTAGATTTCGTTTTCAGTCTTTCAGGTAATAGACAAAATAATAATTTAAAAATTTCACGTAACTGCTTCAAATGTACTTATTTTAACTATGACAATTGGCGGGTTTCTGTCTTAGAAGAAAAGTTCCTTACATAGGGTTGACTATTTTCTATCTTATCTCTATTTAAAAAAAATACTGAATACTAATCTTTAAAAAATTCTTATAATTGCTTGCATGTGTAAATAAAACTCATGAATAATTATGATTTAAAACTATGAATTTCAATGCAGGATTAATATTGTGCATTTTATTCTTTCAGTATTGTCAGGATTAATTTTCTATATTTTTAAAGAAGAAATACATGCTACATTACAAATATTTTGCTTAATTTTCAAAATATTGCCAGTATTGTGAGAATTGAACAAAATATTTTTAATGAAGAAAAAAATTATACAATATTAACTAAAGCTAATATTGCATAATTTCATTTGTAGTGGAATTTCTCAAGGTATAATAGGATTTTTTGAATACAAATTTCTGATATTAATAAGACAATAAATGTCACCTGTACTGTAATAGTTCCTAAAATAAAAAATTAATGCATTTAAAGAAAATTAATTGTGTATAGATCAAAAATAAACTTTTTAATGGAATTACAGAACAGAAGTAAATTAAAATGTATCGAAAGGATGACAAATAAAATTGCTGAATATTATGTGTTATGTTAGAAGAGAGCATCTCAGATCTATAGTACTATAGCATCCTAGAATGTACAAAAATAATGCTAATATTGAAATTACAAAATATACTTATTCGTATGTTTTAACACACGTTTAGTTTAGACTTTTACTAGTAACATTTATTTACTAATTATACAGGATGGCTACAGAACCTGGAAATCATGAAATTATCAGGGGATTTTGCATTTCTGGAGAGCTCAGGGAAATATCGGGGAATTCTGCAAAAATGACTCCTAAATCAGGGAAATTCAAAGTTTACTTCAGTATTTGTTGGCAGCAGCATACGCTATAAAATCCTTTCCACTATTGCTAAGCGATAATGATATATTTTTATAATATTTGTTCGATTTAATTGATTTATCAATATCAAAATACTCAACTCAGTGATTTTTTTTAACAATGCATACTAAGTAACAAAGTTTACTAATTTAGTTGAATATTTATGTTTTTTGCTTTCATATTCTATACTCTCGATTAACCTAGATGGCCGGGAAAAATCTCGTCCCGGATAAGTAAATATCCCAAATAATCAAACTTTTGCAAAACTGATGAAAATTTTTGAAAAAATGATATACAATGTTAAATTATCATACAACAGGACATTAATTATTGAATTAATTCAAAATAAAGAGAATGAATATAAAGCTGAATGTTATTTAGATTTATAATTAGTGCATTATTTAACTATTTTGTATAGAATGAAATGATAGAAGTCTTTTTTTTCTCATTTACTCTTTAGAGAATTTTAATTCATCATCCTGAGTTCATTTTTGGTGCTTTATACAAAATTTCCTTCATCTCTTTTTAGACATTCTTCAAAATTCCCCTTTTTTAAACAAAAGTGACACACTAAAAGATATTTTTTCCTGAAAATTTCATCTTCTGATAAAATTTGATGAAAAATTGATCCTCGTGATTTCTTAACTGGGGTATTTTTTACTGATGTCTCTGCATAATCAACATGAAAAACTACTTCTATAACTGTTCTCAAAAAGAATGTAGCAAAGAAAAGAAAGAAACGTTCTCGCATCCTTCTCTACTAAGTTAAAGAACTAGTTTATATTGTATATTAAGGTTTTCAATAACATTTTTGGCTACGACGTTCCGGATAATCATCTCATCCTGATTAATCGAGTCCATTGTATTAAGATTTTGAGAAATTTTGTGGGGACTAATATATACTTTAATTTTCTGTAGAAAAATCTTTGATAAGAATCTTGTTAGTTTTGTAGGCTATCAGGTATAATAATTAAAACCAAATCGATTGCCAGTTTTGTGTATGTCTTATAAATATGAACGATATACAATTTTATTTCTAAATTTAACATGTAACATAACAACATACTCTCGAAATCAAAAATTTTTATTCTGGCATTTTTTGGAAGGTCTTACTTGATTGATTAGTTTCACTCATTGCTACTTTCTGTTTAAGCAATTTGAACTTCATATGGAAGTGTCCAATAAGCAGACATTTTTCATTTTTGTAACTAATACATGTATATACTCTTTGAATATATTGGTTGCTATTCATGCAAACAAAAATTAACTGTTTTTGTGATACATAATAAAATCATCAGGGAAGTTTTTGCAAAATCATGGAATAATCAGGGAATTTTTTTTTTCTCATTTCTTGTAGCCACCTTGTTATATATAAATTTAGCTGCTTAAAGTTTAAAAAATAGTCTTTTACAAGTAACTTTTTTGAGACGCGTGCACATTTATCATAAACTTGTCGTATTGTTCATGAAAAATGTCATTACAGTTCCGTTGATATTATTAATCAGTTATTTATTTCTCAAAATTCATCTTCTAATCATGCTGAAATTCCGTGTGTGTTCTTCATAGAAAAATCTGTATGATATAAAATACATTCCGTTAGTGCATACTGTAAAAATATATAACAGTTCATACAGTAAAAACTCATAATAGTTTTGGGTATCATCTAATCTATATAAATAAAATTAGACTTTTGTCTGTACATTTCTTGGAATTCAAAAATTTTACAATTTCTATCCGTTTCAAGCACCCGGGATTCCGATGCGACCCTCAAAAAAAAGTTTGTCTGTCTGTCATTCTGTCCGTGACGCTTTTTTTGTTTAAGCATCACGTAAAAACGACTGAAGCGAATGATATGAAATTTTGTGTCATGATAGGTGGTCACTCAACTTAAAACATAGGCGTCGAATTTAAAAAAAAATCTTGATTAGATTTTCCGATTTTGCGAAAATCGTTTCAAACTGCGTAAATTTGTGTTCAAGCATCACGCAAAAACGACTGAAGCGAATGATATGAAATTGGGTGTCATGATAGGTATTCACTCAACTTAAAACATAGGTGTCCAATTTTTAAAAAATCTTGATTGGAGTTTGAGATTTTGCGAAAATCCTTTCAAACTGCGTAAATTTGTGTTCAAGCATCACGTAAAAACGACTAAAGCGAATGATATGAAATTGGGTGTCATGATAGGTGGTCCCTCAACTTAAAACATAGGCGTCCAATTTTTAAAAAATCCTCATTGGATTTTGAGATTTTGAGAAAATCGTTTCAAAGTGCGTAAATTTGTGTTCAAGCATCACGTAAAAACGACTGTAGCGAATGATATGAAATTGGGTGTCATGATAGGTGGTCACTCAACTTAAAACATAGGCGTCGAATTTAAAAAAAAAAATCTTGATTGGATTTTCCGATTTTGCGAAAATCGTTTCAAACTGCGTAAATTTGTGCTCAAGCATCACGCAAAAACAACTGAAGCGAATGATATGAAATTGGGTGTCATGATAGGTATTCACTCCACTTAAAACATAGGCGTCCAATTTTAAAAAAATCTTGATTGGATTTTGAGATTTTGCGAAAATCCTTTAAAACTGCGTAAATTTGTGTTCAGGCATCACGTAAAAACGACTGAAGCGAATGATATGAAATTGGGTGTCATGATAGGCGGTCACTCAACTTAAAACATAGGCGTCGAATTTAAAAAAAAAAAATCTTGATTAGATTTTGAAATTTTGCGAAAATCATTTCAAACTGCGTAAATTTGTGTTCGCACATCACGTAAAACTGCAAAGGTGAAAAAAATGATATTTGGTGAAATGATAGGTGGTCACTCACCTTAAACTATAAGCATCTAATTAAAAAAAAATCGATCAGATTTCGAGATTTTGTGAAAATCGTTTAAAACTGAGTGAATCTTTGGTCCCGCATTACGTAATATAACGACTAAAGCGAATGATATGAAATTTGGTCACACGATAGATGGTTGCTCAGCATAAACTATAGGAGTCCAATTTTTTAAACATTTTTATTAGATTTTGAGATTTTGTGAAAATTCTCTCAAAATGCGTTTATATTTCTTCAAACATCACGCAATAACGACTAATACGAATGATACGAAATTTAGTGATATGATAGGTAGTTTCTAATCTTAATTTATAGGCGTTGAATTTTTAAAATATTTTGATTACATTTTGAGATTTTGCGAAAATCGTTTTAAAATGCTGAAAATTTGTTCCAGCATCACGAAATAAAGACTGCAGGGAATGAAACGAATTTGGGTGACATGATAGGTTGTCACTCAACTTAAATTCTAAGCTTCCATTTTTTTCAAAAATGTTGATTAAATTTTGAGATTTTGCGAAAATTATTTCAATATGCGTAAATATTCGTTCGCGCATAACATAATTACGACTAATGCGAATGAAATGATATTACTTAGTTACTCTCTAACCTGTAATATTTTAACAATACATAAAAATTATAACTTCGCTTTCTTTACTTTGGCAACATACTACATCCATTCTGTGTACTCATACAATGCTGACGAAAGATCTTGCTTTTTTGGAAATGTGCATTCACTAACCCGTCGAGGACGGGTACTTCAGCTAGTTGAATAATATCATCTCAATATATAAGACTGACATAGTCTGATTCAGTTCTTATGATTCATAAATGCAAATAATGAATATGAAATGCATATGCTCATAAGTATGTATTATACATATTGAAATTATCTGGATAAATGAATCCATTCAATAATTATTGTGTACTAGAGGATAAAATCTATAGTAGAGGGTATTACATTAGAAAAAAACATTTGACTAAAAGGTGCCTACACTCAGTACATTTAATCTATGTCCGTTTAAAAATAAACAACTTCGTGTTCTATTTTTATTATTGCAGTTATCGAAATAGCACTGTTGCCACTTATGTTGTTAAATTGATTCTAAATTCAAAGCTTCGTGCAAACAAAAATTGAATAATTTCGAGAAGTTTTTTTCAAACGAACTGACTTTGTTAGAGCAATTGTCTGAAGATAAAAATCGATGAAAATTCGGGAATTGCGTACTTTCAGATTTTTAAAGTAGTGCATTTTTTACCCTATATGTATATAATAGTAAAATGGCAGGGACGTACCCAGAAAAAAATTTCGGTGAGGGTCCAAAAAATTTAGAGGGGGTCCAAACGGTGAAAAAGGGAGAATTTTCCACAAAAAGTCTTCATTATTATTATTTTGCTAACAAAAATTGCAATTTTGGGAGGGTCCGGACCCCCTGGACCACCCTCCTGGGTACGTCCTTGTAAAATGGCTAAACTTACGAAACAAGGAATCATTCAACAGTAGTTATAGTGTTCCAATATATTCAATAATCATACTGTCGTATCTAAAGAAGGCATATGTATATATACACTGTCTACCAATAAGTATTTGGACACCTGTAATAGAAAAGAAAAACTATATTCAAAATCAATTGTTGGTAGAGCCTCCAAGAGAGGCAATTAAAGCTTGAACCCTCCGGGGCATACTTTCCACAAGTCTTTGTATTACAGCTAGGGGTATTGTATTCCACTCGGCTTGGAGTAGACATAGAAGTTCCTTCACCGATTTTGGACGGGTAGTGCACCCCTTCATTCGGCGATCCAACTCGTCCCAGAGGTTCTCGATAAGGTTCAGGTCTGGGCTCTGGGCGGGCCAGTCCATTCGATGAACTCCATTGGCACCCTACCAAGCCTTGGTTAACCTCGAAACATGACAATTGGCATTGTCGTCCTGAAAGTAACAGGGGTCCAACCCGTAAAACTGCCACAACATAGGAAGCACATTGATTGTCATCCAAAGTAGTGCAATAGGCATCGGCGTTGAGCTTACCATGGTTAAGGGGGTCATAACCCCCCATGAGAAATTTTTCCCATACAAAATGTATATTCTTCACAACATTATCACACGCACCTATACATATATATGAGTTGTAGTAGTCGTAACCGCCCCCCATGAAAAATTTCTGGCTACGCCCCTGGGGCCAAGGGTCCCAGTCCATACCAGGAGAAACACCCCCAGACCATAATTCCACCTCCGCCGAACTTCACTGTTGGCACAATGCATTCTGGCAGACACGTTCTCCAGGCAGACGCCAGACCCAGACCCTGTCATCCGAACGGTAAAGGGTGAACCTTGATTCGTCGCTCCAAAGAACCTGTTTCTACTGATCTACGGTCCAATTTCGATGTGCTTTGCACCACATTAACCAAGCAGCGCGGTTGGATTTTGTGATCAAAGGCTTATGGGCAGCAACACGACCATGAAAACCAAGCAGATGTGCTTCCTTACGGATGGAATTCATTGAAGCAATACTCCCCGGATGCCTGAAATTCCTCGTGGACGAGGGTCATGGGTTGGGTGCGGTTCTTCCGAATTTCTCTGGACAGCACTCGTCGGTCTCTCCCAGTTTCGTTGGTCTGCCGACTTGGGGCACATTCTGACAATTACCGCTCACCTTCCACTTCTTAATCACATAGGCCACTGTCGATTTTGGGTACTTCAGATCGTTAGATATGTCTCTTAAGGATCGGCCACATTTGTGATACCCGATAATTATACCTTTCTCGAAATTAGAGAGTTCCGAACTGCGCGGCATCTTGCATGCGACTAATGCCGATGCTGTTTCCTACACGATGTATACCGGCGGAGGCCGTGACGTACCTCAGAACTGCAGATATTGTCATTTGCATAAGTGTCCAAATACTTATTGGTAGACAGTGTATTACAAAAGATTTGAAACCACATTATATACAGCTCGTGTATATATAACAGTTTGCTTCATTGTAAAAACAAAATAGTTACTATTCTTATGAAAACAACTCAATAAATCTGTAGGGGATATCGTCATTTGTACAGGTGTCCAAATACTTATTGGTAGACAATGTATATATATATATATATAATGTAAAATAGCTAAACTTACATGATATAGAATCCTAAGCAAAACATTAAGTAGTAGCACATGATAACAAAAAAGTACTGAAAAACTGATAACATGAAATAAAAATTGATAATCCAGAGGCAAGAAATTGTATAAAACAGAGCTGTCAAAGCTAGAGAGAAGTGGGAGGACAAGCCAAGTAAGATCACGTAGGCGTAAGCCTAATTGTTCGATCCCATGCAATGAAGTGGAGATGGAGAGTAAAATTGAAATGGAGTACTCCATTATCAAGTACCACCGTACTCACATTTCAATATAAAGAAAAAACAAAATAGCCAGGTTTCTGCAGGTCACCTGACAAAAGAAGTCGCTTTACGTGACCTGGGGGTACGACTATAGCTATAAGAAAAAAATAGCATTAATGCTAACCAAACATGGAGGAGGAAGAACTGACAAGACTAGAAATCGTTGCGACCTATATTTATATAATTATGAAAAAAATTACAATAGTTTTCTTATAATATATAGGTACACAGATGACATAATTACAATAGCCACTGATAATAACTATACTGATTCTGATAATTTCCCAATAGCTTACCATTCAGCCCTAGAATTAATAAAAAATCCTAATGATAATAGAATAATAAACTTCTTAGACTTACAACTAAATATTAATGATGATAAGAGTCTATCTTTCAATATATTTAATAAAAGAGATGAGTTTAATTTTCATGTTAATGCTTTTACTCATTTCACTTCTTGTATGCACACTTCTGTTTTTAGAAATATAATCTCCAATCATAAATATAGAATAGAGTCTCTGTGTACCAATAGTATTAAGGCCAATAATTTAACATACCTATATAAAACACCAGTAGCGTAGCCAGAAAAAAGTTTTAGGGGGGTTTAGGCACTGATGTAACGGATAATCTACATTATGGATAGCATTCTTCATGTCAATAATAGAACTCAGCTAAATTTTAGGGGGGGTTCTGACACCCAAACCCCCCCCCTCGCTACGCCACTGAAAACAGCTCTCAAATACAAATATCCTGATAGATTTCTAAAATCAATAATATATCCAATTTGTGATAAATAAAACTGTATGTCCAAATTAGATTATTGGATGGTGAGGATGGGGTTGGTTATTTATTAAAAAAAAAAAAAAAAAAAAAAAAAAAAAGGAAAATCATAAAATATATATTTGTATATTTTATACAAAAAAAATTATAAAAAAAAATACAATGCAGAATTGTTGATTACTGGTACATTTTCTTTTTGAGAGATATACATATATTTTTTTTTCTTCTGTACCATATATAAGCCTTATTAAATGCAATTATACTTATACTGCATACAATACTATCAGAACTAATAACAAATAATACTTGAGTAAAATTATTATTATAATTATTATGATAATTAATGTTAATTACAATATTTTTTACCCTTAACTCTTTTTTACACTCTTCAGTACTTCCTAGCTATTAAAGCTCGTACTACGTTGCTCATAGGTTAGCTATACTCAATTTTTTTTTATTTATTTATTTATTATTTACTATTATTATTTTTCTTTAATATTATTCTTATTTCCCCGTCCCCTTCCATTTACTGAATTTCTTAATAAATTTACATAGTTTTGGCAGAATTTTGTCTGTTTTTATTTCTCATACTTTTTCTCCTTGGCTCTAGCTGTTTCTATTTTTATTTTTGACGATTAATTTTCTCGGTTGGCAACGATTTCTAGTCTTGTCTGTTCTTCCTCCTCCATGTTTGGTTAGCATTCATGCTATTTTTTTCTTATAGCTATGGTCGTACCCCCAGGTCACGTAAAGCGACTTCTTTTGTCAGGTGACCTGCAGAAACCTAGCTATTTTTGTTTTTTCTTTATATTGAAATGTGAGTACGGTGGTACTTAATGGAGTACTCCATTTCAATTTTACTCTCCATCTCCACTTCATTGCATGGGATCGAACAATTAGGCTTACGCCCACGTGATCTTACTTGGCTTGTCCTCCCACTTCTCTCTGGCTTTGACAGCTCTGTTTTATACAATTTCTTGCCTCTGGATTATCAATTTTTATTTCATGTTATCAGTTTTTCAGTACTTTTTTGTTATCATGTGCTACTACTTAATGTTTTACTTGGGATTCCATATCACGTAAGTTTAGCTATTTCATATTATATACTATTCTGTTTTATTATGCTGCAAATGCGCTAATCTTTCAGAATATTTTTCTATTTCTACACTGTTCTATGCATAAATTCTAAATATCGACAATATTTTGGTAATATATTTTCATACTATATATATATATATATACTAGCTGCGTGCCCGTTCTTCGCACGGCAGGAAACCAAACTTTTCCTGTACATGTGTAATTCGAATTAATTCCAGTAATGTGGAATCTAAAAAAAGCACAACTATTTGACTGTTGACTTAAAGCTTGCGTCATGAGTACTAACCTGGCATCATTGCAATATAATGACTCAAAAAACTACGTCCATGTCATTCGTGATCAAAAAAGTGAAAAGCTTGACGGTTTGCAGAGAACTCCCCACTTTCAAAATGTCTTATTTTTACATCATTCTGTTTTTTAGGTCAAGTTGTAGCATTAAGTACCTCAGACACAATATGAAATGGACAACCGTTTATCATACTTCATACGGGAAGAAGTGAATGTTTTACTAAAATCATAACTCTCTTGCGTCGAAATTACTGCGGGATGTATTCACACAAATTAGAATTACTTATCCTTTAGTTAGCTGTAAGACAACCGTTGAAAAAGGATGAACAGAACACTTTTAATTTCATGAAATATTTATGTACATGGTATATTGCGATTTATTCATATTATCTTCGCCTTTCCCTTTTTAATGTTCGATTTAAAGAAACAGCTTATATTATTTGGCACAAATAGGACCTTTTTATTCTGTGATGATTCTTGGCAGTTTACGCATTAGCATAAACAATAATCATTTCACAATATAGTTGTCATTAAGGAAGGTCTCCATATATATTTAATTTATGCATAGTTTTGTAAGATTGGGATATTTAGCATCGTAAAACATTTCATTTGGCCGTAGTGGAAAATATCTAAGTGGTGCCAATTTAAATATCCATATATCCAATATAGCAATATCTTATAAGTCCTTCATGGTTCTGTCTACTGAAAAACATCAAACTGTGTAATCCCGCGAAGCTATTTAGAATCACTTAATTATGACAGGGCGTTAGAGTTGAAGAGTTTACAAATTTCAAGCATTTTTTAAATGTATGATGTCACTGTTTAACTGCCGAGAAAGACACCCCGGTTGGAATGAGGGAGTTAATCTGGAGGAAGTTACCTGCTTTGCCTTGACAACAGAGCTTTTCCTTCGCTAAGATTGTTTCATTCAGACGGACATAACATTTAAGAAATATGAATATAAAACGTACCGTAACATAATAAATAAAATGAACATAAACTTATTCATTTGGAATCCAAAAAGATAGGGGTGTAATGGTTCAAACTATCCAGTTTTATCAATGTAAGATATCTACACCCTTTTCCGATGGGTTTAGAATGGCGATGCGCTCTTTAGTATATTTCTGCTGTATGGCTTGCCTATTCCCTCAGATGAATTAAGCATTATTTTCAACGAATGACAGAAAGTCGTTCGTGAGGCGTCAACAATACAAAACAAAAAGACAGTGCTAAATCTACGGGGAAAATGTTTTCAGTGATTATTCCCCAAAGACATGACCAATCATTACCATCTTGCTTTAGAACCTTCTACGCCATGAACACTATCAATGTGTTAAATTTAAGTCAAGTCCGCATCAGTGGTCTCGAGGAGTTAGCGAACAAATGTCGCAAAATTCAATCATGAAGCTTCGCTCAGCCTTCGGCAAGGCTCAGGAACTATGTATCAAACACCCAGAACAACAAAATATAATTACTTATGTTTCGAAATCTACAAAATAATTGTTAACCAAACGCAAGCAAATACTAACAAATTAAATACAGATATCTCTAGTTCAATCCTGAAAAAAGTACGCTATATTTTTTAAATGTCTATTTGTTCAATACGAACGCTGTTTGCAGTTTTAAACAATAACAGTAAAGCTCCTGGGAATTAAAAAAAAAAAGACACTATAAACTCAAGTTGTATTTACCTAAAGGAATATACAACAATAAAACGGCGTTCGAACCTTTAAGAGCATGAAACGGCGTTCGTTGTAACGGCGTTCGAAACAATGGAATCTTAAAAAAAGAGTATGATTTCAAAATTTTTCAGGAGCTAAAAAGAAACATATTATTTCCTTGAATAGAAAACAATTGAATTAAAAGCTGTATATATAACTTTGAATTCTCTGTATCTTAACTGTGATCTTAAATGAGAACATCTGTTAAAATCGCATAATAGGAATCGATTTTTTAACATTGAAAAAAAAAATACTTTCCACGAAATTACATTAAATCAATGATTGCAGGAATGGAGTTAAAAATTGTTGACGAGAAACGCGTTATCTAAAGTACTTCAGATAGTTATTGTAATTTTTATAAAACAGAATAAAAATATTGATCCAAAAGTTCCGTGACATGTATAAATTTTTCTCCAATTCCGAGTTCTCAATAAAGTGGTTATAATGTTCCTCAAAATGAAGTATTGACCATTCACGATTGTATTTGCATGGTTCAATGGTTAACTACCGAATCCTTGTCTGTATTTTATAAGAAAACAAATTTTATTTCTCTGATTTTTTGTAACAATTGATTGTAATTATGTCAAGAAGCTTTTCATTCAAAAAGGAGAGGCATGAGGACTATATTTCAATTATTTATGTTTACCTGTGTCCCGTGAAACACTAGCGAAGTGGTTTGTAAATCTACCCAAAAAAGTATTCGAGTGTAACTCAAATTTTCTGTTTTAGTTTTGTGAATAACTAGTTTTTTTGATAACAACTCAAAAGAAAGAAATAATATGACAGATTTTTATTATGTATTCTATGATATACTAATTTGTAGGAGTAACAGTGCATTATATATCAGTTACAGAAAATTAATTATTATTTCTTTGAGAAAGAGATAAGTCATTCTAATATATAAGGTTTAAATTTGCCGAAGTCATCTAAAATGTCTGTCAGGTGTTTATATATATTTTTTAAGACGTTATTTGGAATATGATTCAAAGCTTCTTCTAAAGTCCTACACCAGCGTTTCTCAACCTGTGAGGCGCGTCCCCCATGGGGGGTTTGCAAGCGGGGGGGGGGGGGGTTGAGGAGGACGCAAGAAAACCAAAGAGCAATTAGTGGCATATTTTTAAAAAATCATTTTATTTATTCTCATTTTTACTCAAAAAATATAACCATTTTCGCTTTAAATGTACATTCAAACTTTACTGATAACATTATTTTGTAGAAAATTCGACTAAATGTTTATTGTTAAATATAAAAAACTGAATGTATGCTGAAAAATGTGAGGAAGCGGCGCCACCGTAAGTTAGCCATTGTTTGGGGGGGGCGACGTTAAAAGGTTGAGAACCGCTGTCCTACACGAAGATATCTCTCCCCAAAACTCTATATTCTTCCAGTGGCCAGTTTTAACTGGCCTTTAAGAGCATAAAACGGCGTGTCGGATAAAGGAGAGCTTTTCATTCCTGTAAAATTCGAGATCCGGAATTCCATAAGAGATAGCTGTAAAACAATCAGCTTTTTAGGGGCTGGATTTCTATAAATGGCGGACTTTTTAAGGGGTTCCTACATATATTTATGCTATCTGCTAAGAATAACACCCAAAGCTCTAGCTAGTTAGGTTGACCATTTCGAAGACTGATCTATTTCGAATACCAACCTACTAGTTAACGAAATCATTACGCCACTGGATACCTATAATTTATGAATGAATAATAATAAAACTAATGATTTGTCACCTGTCTATGCAAAATTTTGTAGTTCAATATGTTTGTGCATGTTAAAACAGAACATTTTACATTTTAAAAGTGGCATCAGAATTATTGTTTAAACAGCAGCACGTTTCGATGGCTTTTTTTTAAACATTATAGCGACAAATTATTTCCATGTTATTACCGTAATACATAATGTAATTTCTGACTTGATATTCTATTAGACTGCCTATAGCAAATTAACTCAAAAGATTATATTAAAAATTAATATTTTACTGCATTTTCTCACAAAATAAAATAAAATAAAATATTAAAATTGGTCACTTTTCGATAAAGACAAGTTCTGAATTTATCCTCCGGTGCCTTTATTTATTTATTTGTGAATCATCGAAAATAGCATGGAAGGGATGCCGTATTAGAGGGGCTTTCGATCCTTAAACTTTGAGATCCCTGTGCCGTAGGAAGCTAAATTATAATCTGCCAAAAGTCAGTATGCATGGATGTCCAGAGTTTTGGTGTTTTTTTTTTTTTTTTTTTTTTTTTATGCAACATAAATGGAAGTGAGATTTTTTTAATGCATCTACTTCAAGATTATTTAAATTGTCACCTTACAAATAAAATTAACTCATTTTGTTTGCCTTCTTTGGTAAAATATTAACAACTAATCGACAGAGAATAATAAATATGGTTGTATGGTAACAGGACACTATAAAGAAGCTAAAATCCAGATTGCAACATGCTATATTTTTCTTTTATTCTATTACAGAACGAATTATAAATAAATAAATAAATAAAAATTTTCAATTTACTTATCTTAAAACTAACATTTCTGATTAAGTGAATTCTGATTAAGTGAATTAAGCCGACATCACACCCGGCGTTATTGCCTTGTGCTATAATCACTAATCAGTATAGTAAAACTCCTCTAATCCGTCACTTTTGGGGACTGAGAGAGTTTGATCGGAACGCAAAAGAGATCAAATTATCAGAAAATACAGAAAAATACGGATTTACAGTAAAATAAACTACCTTTGAACTCAAAAATGACTGCATACAGTGTTTTCCACAGGAAAAAAACATTGCAATATAATGCATAAAAGCTGATATTATAATTGAAAAAGAGAAATACTGTACGTATTTGTTGTACATATATACACACCTATGTAATATAAAAATTGAAGGTAGCCTATAGTAAAAAAATACTAAGAAAAAACGTCGGCATAGTCAGTTAGTCAGACCAACTGGAGGGGCCTAAAAGACGAGGGCGGACAAGAGGAGTTCTATTGTAATCGATTTAAAGAAACAACATCAACAAACCAAAGGTTTCTTAAATTCATATTCGTGCACATTGATGTATATCTCATCAAACCACATAATATTACTTTATATTAAACAATGTATATTTCAAAATATGTATCGTGTGGTGCAGTACAGTCACATTGATAAGAACCTTACTTAATGAGAAAACGTACCAGATAAATTTTTACACGATCTTAGAATCAAAGAAGTATGCATAACTGGCTGATTTTGTATTATTATTATTATAAAGAAAAATAAATAGTGAGTTCCTATTAGAGTATTTTAAGCTGGCGTTAAAATTATTTTAATTCACATTTACAAACCTAAAGACTTGCTGTTTTTCTTTGCCAGTCAAATCAAATTTTCATTTTTATAGGCAGTTCACTTTTATAGGTATATTAGGCTGCTTATTGAGGTTTCACTATTTCTTTGAATTATGAGTTTATTCAGAACTGTCAAGCAAGAACATAGACAGGTAGCCTAGGGCGCCTGTATCTCTCTCTTCACTCGAAATTTGGATTTTTTTTATTAACAAAATGGCAATAATCAAGTTTCCTGTGAAGTTCTGCCTCCTCTACAATTTCAGCCTATCTCAAAATATTTTCTGCTTACGTATTTGGCTGGTAGGTATTACATATCTAATAATAAATCCTACAAAAGTAGTATAATGGAGCGTCTAGGATCACACATAAAAAGGTTAATTTAAGAAAAATAGCTTATAGCCGGAGTTGCTCAAAGGACAGAATGGATTTCTACGACCAGAAAATCAAGTTTAAATCATCAAAATAATTTCCTCGAATGCACGCATTACGATGTACTTTACCAACACTTGAGAATATAGGTTAGTAGAAATGAGTTTTTTATTTGAAAACAATTATTCCACATTTTCCATCTGAAAATGAAGCAACATTCAGAATTTAGAACATGTTTTCCAATAAAGAAAACGGAGAACTATACAGTTAAAATGAAAGTGAAAAGAATTTAATCTCTTTTGATGCTAGAAATAATATAAAAATAAAAAAAAACTCTATTTCAGGTATTTTTTAAGAAAAGTGTAGCTTCTGGGGGGAAATGTATCTGTTTATTATTGTCAAGTAGAAAAACAAAACTAAACATTCACTGATAAGTGAAAAATACATTAAGAAATTTTCGATACTCTTTCAAAGTCAAGTCATTACACAGTTAGTGAATACATACTTTTTTTATACCTTAAATGTACTTTTTCACTGTATTTGAATTTAATTATTTATAGATGGAGTACGGAAGAATTTAGATAGGCTTTGTCTGTTAATGTATTAATAAATTTGGTTTTTTTTTTATTCTCTTTCTTTACTCCTCCCGCTTACATATCGTACGAGTGCAAGATACAACGTGTAAAGGCGTCTGTATAAATATGACTAGATACATGTATGTATCCTACAATGCAGTACAACACTATACAGAGTACCTCATAACCCCTGTTAAAAATTTTAAAACAGGTACAGTGCACCAAGTACAGTCAGAATCGCATTTCAAACCCGGATCGCCAACGATCTTTTATACATTGGTTAATAATACTTTTAAAAATAAATGTCAAAGTAAGTACCATTTAAACTTCTAGGTTCCAGTAGTTTGATTAACGATTCAACCCTTTTTTAAAGGGACTGTTAAGGTCGTGTAAAAACTTGCATTGATATGTGATTCAGCGTCGTCCTACTACAATCAAATATGGCTACACGTTTTGGCCATGAATTTCTGAAGAATTAATAATGCTGTAGATTTGTTTCGGATGTAGAACTCATGCCGCCTCAATATAGGTATTGAAAATGTGCCTGGACGCATCACTCACTTTGCATCAGGAATGATCAAAATGGTCTGCCCATCATCTCCAGTCCAAAAGGCTTAGCTTCTAATCATAATTATCCCCTTAGATCGCGATATTCTATCGAGGCAAACACGAAAGCCTCTGTTATGCATTGGGTTGGGTAAAACGTTCGTTCGTAAGTCTGCCGTCAGATAGAAATAAAAGCAAACAGAAAATTAAAGGAAAAAAAATCAAAAATAAAAATTGATAGCAGACAAATAAAGTTTAGCTATATCATTTGGAATTTATATGAACATTTTAATGTTAAATATGGACAACAAGAAGCAAAATTTTCGCTTGTTAAGAAGTATAAAACCCTGTCTGAAATGAAGAATGAAACTTTATGGTGTATTGAAAAGATGTTGTGACTGTTCAAACTTGTCAAAAGTGCTTTGCTGAGTGTCGTCATGGAAGTTTTTCAAAGGAAAGTGTGCTCCTTTTTTTAGATAAGTTTCAGTTGAAAGTGATGAAATCAAAAGAATAACTGAAAATAGTCAACATTATAAACCACTAGCGATACCGCTAACAGGGCTATTGCTTCGTTCCCTGTGGAATTACTTGAATCGAACACAAAAAAGAAGTTGTACGAAACAAACAATGAAAGAGAAATCAGAGTTTTGGGACTTGAAAAACACTTTATACCCAGTTTGAGCGGGGCCTTCGCAATTAGTAACGGGCCTGCGCGTATATTTTGATGAGCCATCCAAAGAGGCCTACGGATGCTCGAGTCTTCATGTATACATCAGGCATTTCTTAAGCTTCCCAGTGCTTTCAAACGTTATTTAATGTAGTTTTAAGTAGTAATTATGTTACTAATTCAAGTACGAACTCATGATTAATTTGTTTGCTATGATACATATTGACATAAAGAAAATAGATGCATATAATTTGAAGGAAAAACACAGTAAGCGCTTACTCTTATGATTCACGATTGCTTATTTTAGTTTCACAAGTGGATATTTAATATACTTTAAAATAACTAAATACACAAATGAGAAAGACATTTTTATAATGAACTAGCTGAAGTATCCGTTCTTCGCACGGGAATGAATGGACTTTTTGATGTTACGATTTGTTGTGATTACTATTTATTGTAATAAAGAGATATAGCAAAATGGATATCGCGTTATATTGTGTTCAATAACCATGCATACCGAATTTCAAGGCAATCGTTTGTACGGTGCAGAAGGCCATGCGGCGTAGCGCAATCTAGTGGCGAGTTTTAGCAAAACTGATACGGCGAAAATATTCTTCGCATTCAGATATCGATGAATACGAAATTTCAGGACGATCGGCTGGACAGCACTGAAGTTCATGTGTTGACGCGACATCTAACGCGAAACTCTTCCCCGTGTTCAAATATGTATACCTATTTTCATAGCGATCAGTTGCACAGTCAAGAAGTGATACACTGCAGCGCGATCTAGTGGTTAATTAAAGTAATGATTTGCTACAGTGCCGTCAAGTGGCGAGTTATAGCAAAATGAATAACGCCAAAATATTCTCATTGTTCAAATAGCTATGTATACTGATTTTCATAGCGACCGTTTGAATGGTCAAGAATTTGGCCTGCTGCAGCGTCATCTAGTGGCGAGTTAAAATAATAATACATTGCAGTACCATCTAGTGGTGAGTAACATCAAAAGGAACACAGTTAGAATATATTGTTCGTGCTGAAATGTGTAAGTATAAGAAATTTTATGCTGATCAGTCGAACGGTATAGAAGTTGATGCGTTGCAGCGCCATTTAGCGGCAAGTTACAGCAAAATGGATACTGAAAAATATTCTCCGTGTTCTAATATCCGCGTGTACCAAATTTCATCGAAATCGGTTGGACGATATTCGCATAGTAAACGGCTAAACGGAATAGAATTCGACGTTCTGCTGCGCCTCCTGGTGGCAAGTTAGAGGAAAACGGATAGCATAAAGCTTCTCCATGATAAAAGACTTAGGTGAACCAAATTTCATGGTTCAACGGTGCTCAACGGTGCTGGAGTTTTTCAACCTCATACACACATACCAACATTCATTTTTATCTATAACCAGTGTCATTATATATCCCAGTCTCAAATAAAATCCAGTTTCAAATCTAAGCCTCGCCAAAGTGCCAACATACGCCATTTTGCAAGCGTTTTTTCAGGAAATCGTTCGAAGCATTGACTTAGCAGCAATCAATATGGGAAATGGTTCGACCGCGAAAAAGTAAAGCAAGCCTTTATTTAAAAAGTGGAATCCCTTAATACAGCCGAATTTTTTAAAATTATCAACTATAACGTGTTTTATTCATCGTTACTCCGATGTACTAAATGAGAAGATTTCAATTTTCTGAAATTTGGCGGAATTCCCCCAACTTAAATCAATATACTCATTTTGCGAGAATTCTGGAGATAGATCGCTTGAAATCCCTTAATAACTGCATTATTTCTTCACGGATCATTAAAATTTAACGCTGTATTCTAATAAAACCTTTGCACTTGTTTTCAAAAATCTATTTCCTTAAGCTCTCAATAAATTGCGCCAAGCCGAAATCTGTGCAAACCGCAAGAACTCACTTTCTCAAAATCGGCATTTGAGTTATTTTATTTTTTCGCCAAACTAAAAAAATTTACCTATTAGCCTCGGAAATCTTCAATTCTTATTGTTTTGCGTATAAAACATTTCATTCCTGCTCCGATTTCCCATGCACACGATATTATAATAAAAAAATAATAATCTTACAATTATAAACTAACAAAAAAAATCATTATTATTCTTTTATTTTTACTTTGAGAATTTAAAACATTTTATTCGGCAAAATCGCCACACATGGCAACCACGATCCTTATTTCACACTTTTTTCACTACAGGGGTTACAATTACGGAAAGCTTTTTGCATGGAGAACATAAAAAAATCTCTTAAATTCTGGGAACGGGTGGACTTTCAAATTTTTAAAGTGGACTATGATTTATTCTATATTATTTTACATATCTGTGCAAAATTTCAGGCTGATTGGTCCATTTTTGTGGATTTGTATACGAATCAAATCCACAAACAAACAAACAAACAGAATTTCATTTTTATTTATAAGGATATTTCATGAACGTAGTCGTATTCCCTACGTTATTTTAAACAATTTAACATTAATCTTTAACAAATGATGTATTAAAGCGCATTTCAGTGTTTTCGGGATATCCTGTATATTGGAGAAAATTGATAAAATACGCCCTATAGCGCGATCCCTGAATTAATTATTCTTTAATAAAGACAGTTCATGTAGTATATATTATTCTTTTTTCGCTTTCTCAATCGAACTTTGGAATTGAGCAAGCATAATGAACGCTTGTACAAAATATTAACTACATTTGAAGTTTCTGTATAAACGGGCAAAAATCAATAATTTATAATTTACTGTATTTCTGCACTGTACCAGATGTATGTCTTAATCACATAATCAAGGCATATATGACTGATAAATAACATTTTCAACTGGCAAAATTAAATTGTCTAAATAGTATCACAACGGCATGCTTATTTACAAGAATAAAAACTACTCAAGTAATACGATTTCTGATTAAAATAATTTATTTATAAATAACACATGAGTAATTATTCACTAAACATGATTTACATACATATTTTTAGAATTTCTAAATACATTATAAAAGCGTTCACTTACCTTTACATTCAGAGCAAAATGTTCGAATTTTAGGATAAATTTTCATGAAAGAAAATGGAGCAAGATTCACAAAACGATTACCTACATCAAAAGTTCATTAGTACGACAAAAGTATAAAAAAATTGTTTTAAAATAATAAAATAATATAACATTTATAATACTTAGAATAATAAAATAGAATACTGTGACTGGGGAAAACAGGCCTCAATTATAAACTCATTCTTAGCGATGGCAACTCATAAGCAGGCCCGTTTCTTAGCGACGGCCCCGGTTTGAGAGTGGTAATTCAAGAGTTTGGGATAAATTTAATTATTTGTTATTGGCAACACTGGAGGGGTTTTTTGTAAACATTTGCTTACATGTGATGATTTTTATCTTTTCATTTTTTCCTGTGACGCGGTTTGGAAAAAAGTTTAGAAGAAGGTTAGTGTAAAAATATTACCTTTCGTAACCTGTTACCAAAATTTTATTATACTTTGTCCTTAATTTTTTGTTTTGACTGTCTTTTTCTAGTTGCACCAAAATAACCCAGCAAGGACCAAAGTTCACTGTAACCATGATACTCAACATATCCAAACCAAACATTTCTAAACTAAATAAATGCATAAATTAAAGAGGGGGGGGGGGAACGAACAAACTTTTTGGCCAACCCAATAATAGGTGTTAAAGAGAGTTAACTCGGAAAGTGGGAAAAAAAAAGAGAGAGAGAGGCAATGAACTCTCTCTCCCCGCGACTTACAAAACTTGTTACTGAAATTCTACAATACATGAAGCATTCGAACAATCGTGTTGCCGGTATTGCATAATCGTGTTGGTACACTTGATAAACGACAACACCCTTCATCTGCACCTGTGGGCCGAACCAGATATTCCCGCGAACCCGAAAATTAACCCCATCTCCTCTCCCAAAACCCTTTTAAGACAAAAGAGGAGCTATCGAGATCGTGTTGACCTCCCGGAGGGGGTGGCGTGTATACTCTTATTTGCACTTCGTGCTTACAACTTTGAAGCTTACACACCATGCATATTAAGTTAGGGTAATATAATGTATGGCATATAATCGTATAAACGCGGTTAAATATTTATTGAGATAAGGTCCGATAAAAAAGGAAGGTATACATCTAATTAACATGCGCTGCTTGAAAACTGATTGTTATCGAAATTATACAAAAATCACTTTCAGTGGCGTTCTTCGCTGTCGTAACTTTAAATGAACCTCCGGTATATTCTATGAATATTATATACTGCACTATTTTTTGTGTACAGGGACAAAGCCCTATAATGAATACTGCGAATGGGTAATTCTCGGGGTCTACTCACTTTAATGTCCAGTAGTAGTTACTACTTATCATTTTTTATGAGCTAAAGGCAAAAATAACACGATTGTGGGCCATTCTCAAAAATATAACAATTTCTCAAGCTCCAAAAATGTTTTAAAATCTCCCCGCCTCTCCCCAACTTTTACTTTTTATTAGCCAGAAAACTAGTTTTAATAAAATGCAATGAAATTCATACACTTTTATAAGTTGCAATTTTTTCTTCTTTTTTTTGCTTAATAGGTATATGAAGAAATGTCCACTCGATGTTACCATACATTAAGCATCATTGGACCCACAAGGCTGCTTTTATCACAAACGTTCAATCAGGGTTGGCATGGTTTAAACCGACTGGTTTAAACCACGGTTTAAATCATGGTTTAAACCAAATGGTTTTTTTCTCAAAAAAACCAGTTTTTTTTTTTTTTTTTTGAAGGAATAATTTAAAATTCCGAATACTGCAGATAGAATATGTTCTGATATCTTTTAAAATTATCCTTATAAGTATCAACAATAAGTTTTTATATCAATCTAATAGACATCTTATTGTTTTATCATTAAAAATTATTAATTAAACTTTAATTATAGACTGCATTTTTAATTTGTTTCTAAAATAGAGGTTTTGTGTTTTAACAACTTATTTTTAAACCTTAAAAATATCATTTTGAACAACTTATCACCATTATTACTGATGAATCTAAGTGCAAGATTCCATGTAAAATGTAGTAAACAGGTAATATTGTATTATATTATATACTAAATGTAAAAAATAGTATCTCTACATAAAATATTAAAAATTGAATGATTTCAATGTCCACATAAGTATAACAACAATTGTTTAATTACTTTGCTTTAATTACTTTCAGAAGGAATATTAATTGTTATCTGAACATTTTACAAATACTTTTATTTAGAAGTATGTAACAGGTAATTATAAAAGGATTAAAAAAAAACCTGGTTTAAACCAAAAAACCCGGTTTAAACCAAAAAAACCTGGTTGTTTGGTTTTTTTCAAATAAACCGGGTTTTTTTCCAACCCTGCGTTCAATCCATGCAGTAAATTTTCCTTGATAAAATAAGTAAATAAATAAATAAATACTGTACAAATGCAATTCAATTGAATGAATGCAGGGGACGTGTTTTGCAACATTTTTTGAGGATGATCCTTATATCACGTGTATTGCATTTCACATTACCTTTCAATATTTTAAATATCCAGCATATTCAGTTGAAATTTAAAAACTGGTTTCGAAAACGCTCATTGAATATTTAAAAATAAAGCACAGACTAAAGAAGAAATATATATAGATATATAGATAGATAGATATAGATATAGATATATACAAAAAATCGGCTGATCGAGCCTCGTCAGGGGGAGACCCCCCCTGAACCCCTCGAATTTTTTAGTTTCATTATTGCCATATTAAAACCATATGAATTGACTATGTCATTTTGTCTCGTGTATTTTGCCTGGTAAACCTATGTTGAAATTTTTATGATTATAACCTATTTATAGAAAAATGTATGTAATGCATATTCTATAGCTTACAAAATATTGTAACAATAGATTAAAGCTGTTGTGAACTGATAGTATTTAAATATATGTAAAATTATGGCGCATTTTTGGGACACATTTTTCGGACAATTTTCAATAAAGGGGGTGAGAGATAAAATGACATAGTCATTAATACACGCATGCGATCGATATATATATATATATATATATATATATAAATATATATACAATAAATTTTTTAATAACTTTTACCTTTAATACCTTAATTTTTACCTTTATTAACAGTTTGTTCTACTTTAATACTATCCATTTAAAAAAAAAGAAAGAAAAACGCCAGTCATGTTTTTTGCCTATCTAATGCACGGACCACGGGCTTGTTGCTCTGAACTTGGTGTCTTTTATCCGTCTTCCGAATTGGCATATTTGGCATTTAGCACAAAAGCCATATCAGCATAGTATTGGCTTCAAAACAGCTTATTTGGCTGTGTCTTCCGGGCACAGATCTCTGGACCCTGCCCTGGAGTGGTGTTTTTCGTCACTGAAAGGGGAAATTTCTTCAATCAGTAGGTGCTGGTGAAATTTTTCGCCCAGTAGGAAATTACTTTTTATTCGCAGGAACTTATATTTTTTGCAATCAGATATTTCACTGTTTTCTTTTCTTGCTTTACGAAATGCGATGTCTAACTATATTTTATATATAAATACTGATTTTAAAATAAAGTTATCATTAAAAAATTATGAGTATACAGCTATAAAAAAATACTAAAGAAAAATTAAACCTATTAGGGAAAACGGTTTGTAATAGAACAAACTTTTTACTATTAATATAGTTGTGCTTTTAACACTATCATAATTAGGTAAAAAAGAGAGCAAAAGTTGTATTGTAAATTTTCCGTTTGAAAAAATTTAAATACTTACTCTGTGTGCACGGGGATATGATGTTCTATAAGTACATATATTTTTCCAATTTGAACTCATACTATTTTTTTCTGGCCCCGCCACTGAAATAGGTCCCGATCCGACACTTTATAGACGGCAGAAAAAAATCCCGAAAAAAAAGTAATAATCAAAAATTGTGGAAGCTACGAAAGAAAAAAAAAATCCCATAACATAACACGAGACCAGTTAATTGTTTCGATGGCCAGATATCTCCGAACAATATTACATTATGCATTGCTGAGAGAATTCAGTGTGAATTCAGAAAGATTAAGAACTCGTTTCGACGAAACGTATCATTAACCTTTATAACATATTTCCATAACGTTGAAAAAGTATTTATGATTTATGTCTGTCTGTCTGCCAGTCTTCTAACCGCCGTAAATATGCATGGACTGCCACAAAATTTGATTATGTTTCAACAAGGCACTATTGAAAATGGTGTGAAAAACTCGTCCAATTTCAAAATTCGTTATGCCTCCCCCCTCTTTTTTGATATAAATTGATAAAATGTACTCATATATTTCTTAAATGTGAGCTTAAGCAGCTTCATTGTCATAATCCCCCCCCCCCCTAAAATTGAAATTAAAATCTGGATACGGATCCAGACTGTGTCAAATCCACAGTAACTATTGTTCCGAAGTCCGTTATGTCCACCTACCACCTAATTACAAGACCAAACGTCGTAATGCCTTACACGGTTGAATTGTAGTATTTGTTCCCTATCAATCTTTGGCGTCTCCCTCCCCCTCCTCCCACAAATAAAATGATCTTGCGAGGGTGGTTTTTTTTTTTTTTTTTCTTCCACAGAGAAAAGACGAAGACAATTAACTAATATCTGCCAGTGTACTGGTGAAAGACTTATTAGAAGAGGGAAATATTTTTTTAATTCAATGTTTTGAATTACTTTAAATTTCTTCCAAGAACTTCTTTAAAAGTATGAGTATATGCCTGATTTTCCTTTGAAAGTTTTTCACCCGCGAGGTAATAATAAAAAGAGTTTCGTAAAACTGTTGTCTTTTGTAGATTTATAACACTATGTTATTTGTATTATCACTGAATGAGAATTTTGAAAGGTTGTTCCAACACTCACTATGTCATTTTCTTAGAAAGTCTATGTCATTTCTATGTCATTTTCAAGAAATTACTCAGAAATACAACTTTTCAATGTGAAAATGTATTTGGGCTATATAAATATTTCCCAAGACGCCATATTTTTATGATGTACTATTTTTCGTACCGATTGCAGGTTATACCTAAAATTCCATTTAAAATGAATTTCAAATCAACTCAATACCAAATATAATCTATTTCTCTGTGCTCTGACTATTACTTTCTGTTTATCTGTGAAAAATACCTCATAACATTTTATGTGTGTGTTTATAAATAAATTTTAAAAAATTACAGCTCTTTCTCACTTTTATACAATTCAGAAAATCTTACCTTGATTCCATTTGCACTTATATAATAACTTAACAGTGTGGATGCAGATTTACGTGGAATTATAAAGTTCGATTTCCTTTTCAAACTACAAAATCATCAATAAGATTTCTAAACTTCTTAATTGTCAGTAAAATATTGTTGCCTTTGGCATAATGTACTCATTTTACATATCATAGTGTCAAGCAAATATTAAACTTCCAATCACAAAGCTAAATACGGTTGCATTAGAGTTGAAGGATGAAAAATATTAGCAAAAACGAAGTGCGTTAAGTGTTAGTCTGTTCAAGCCATTTGCATTAGTTTAACCCAGTTAGGATTAGTTTACCTTGCATATTATAATAATGCCTCTAAAGTTTTTATCTTTTTTTCATTTTATAAGTGAACTGTGTTCAAGTTACAACTTTCAACTCTGCATCAAATTTATTATTATTTCTGCATGTATGACAAGCATTATTTTGAAGCTTTTGACAGATCTAAACTACACGAAATTGGATTGTTGTTTGTGAAAGCCTCTAACAGAAAAACGTGACTCCGCTTATTTAGTTATTTCCGATGCCCTTAAAACAGACATTGAAGCTGAAAGTTTCGAGAAGAAGTGAAATTGACGACGAAATCAATAGTTAAAAACAAATCGTTAAAATTCACTTTTAAATGTACCCACTACCACATGGTCTCTCCGAGTTTCATTTTACAGACATATACCATTAAAAATTTAGATAAACTAACGGAGAAACATATAAGCATGGCGTGATTGGGAAAAAAATTATAACAAGTGTTAACGGTTTTCGGTTTGTCTGGCTGTCCTTTCGTGCTCTAAGTGATTTAAATATGCATCGATAAATGTTAGTTTTCAGGAGTATAAAAAGAATTCCAATATATTATGCTCTATGGACGTTAATTCAAACTTTATTCTAGAGATATTCATCTACTTCAAACAAAACAAAATTACTGTGTATTATTAAGATTTATAAAATAATGTCCTCCTCTGAAAATAGTATAAGTAGCATTCACAGTTCTTTTACAGATTAATAAAAATTCGCATACATTACGCTCTATGGAAGTTTAGAGACATTAATCCTTGTCAAGCTTAATACGAGTTTAGTAAGTGTATAGACGCTTATATTCTTCATCAAAAGAATGGGATGTCTATCTAACGGCGCGGATGTCGATCTAAGGGTCTGGAGTTTTGGTTGGATTTCTCCATATGTAATGTGAATACGTGTTAGAATCCCTTAAAAAGTCCTTTGAATAAAATACCACTGTGGGCAGATGTCCCTTGGGCAGGCTTGCCATAACACAAAACTCAAACTCAATAAACCACAGAATTTACTATTACACTAGCATGTTCTATCTTAATGAATTATCACCAGATAAATTTGATCGTCAGCTACGATTAATCATATTAATAGGGCAATACGCAAGCATCACTTACAGCAAACTAATTTATGTACGTGGCGTGCTTTTCGGATTTTGCTTCATGTGAAAATTGTAATTTTTAGTTCGCCCTGCATTCAAAAGTAAAAAATAAAATAAAATAAAATAAAAATAAGGGACGATTTATTTTTCAAACATTTAATCAAGCCAAAATATCTACATAAATCATAAATAAACACCAAGAAATTTTGTAATTCAGTACACTCTGAATATGTTGCGTCATCGACTACTGAATATATGAATGCAGAATGGCATAACGCCTATTGGTTTCCAGATTATTGGGTTATCGCAGACATACATCTTAACACTATACAATCGAATTTGTCTTGAATGTCAGCGAAAATACTCTCTACAGAAATTGCACCTGAATTTTAAGCGAAGAAACGGTCATTGACTCTGCAGTTACCTACAGATTTACTTTTTTTTTTTACGGATATTTTCAAAAATCGGTGATTGTCAAAACTTTTTATTGACTCATAAATTAATCTTGTTCCGCAAATAAATATTCTTTGAATATTCTGTTATTTACAATGACTATAAATCGATAAAAATGTAACATCAGAACAGTAACAGAAGTTTCAATGTGTAAAGCTAATATAATGAAAAAAACCACTCGTGGAAATTTCTAATATTACTCAAACTTAATTTGTTTGAAAGGATGGTAATAATCAATTATTTTATCGTATTACTGCTAGATGCAAATTTACATTGCTCGTAAGAAAAAAAATCTGATGTGTACAACACATGACTTCCTTGCACGTCTATTAAATCAAAAATATTTTCGACGCACTTCCTGTAAACTTATTTGTTTGAAAGAGATAAAATATCAGTAATAGTAAAGTTTAGCGATTTCTAGATAAATATTTCGATATCACCAAGCTGAGTTCAATTTGGAAGATTTACTTCTGACACTTAATTTGGCGATATTTCACCAAAATCCAACAAGCGTGAGATTTTTTGCGAGGTTTTGGGGATAGCTAAAGTAGTCATTGACCACAGACTTTCAATGAATTGAAATGTATCCATACACCTCAATGTATTTAAGGTCATTTGGATGACCCTGCAAATAAATTACCCAGTCGATTGCAATCAAAAAAGAGATGCACAGTTAGATGTTACAATAGTTCTAAATACAAATTTAAACATTCTGCAGTTAAAAGTTTAAGAGTTATGCAAAATACGAAATTATTTTTGGCGCCAAATTTGGCGATATTTCGGCGAAACTCGTCAATGTCGACGACATATGGCGAGATTTTAAGCATGGACCAAACAATGATATATTATCGCGAAATTTGGCGATATTTCGTCAAAACTCGCCAAGAACGATGACAAATGGCGATACTTTGGGCATGGATCAAATGACTGACTACCGCCAAATTTGTCGATATTTCGGCAAAACTCGCCAAGGTCGACGACAGACGGCGAGATTTGGGGCATGGACCAAACAATGACTGTCTACAGTTGTATTATATTGAAGATGTCCATAGACATTAAAGTACTGAAATTCTTTTCGGTGGTCCTGCAAATAAACTCTCCAGTAGATTGGAACCAAAAATCGAGATGCACAACTAGATGTTACAATAATCTTATATATGAAATTTCATAATAGTTTTTGAGATTTGAGAGTTAAATACGCACACACGTACAACAAAAGTCGCGAAGCTTGGCGAATTTTGGCGTAGTTCTTGAGGGAGGCACGTGACCGTGGTTGGACCATTACCTAACTTATGTGGTAGGACGGTATTGTGCTTGAAATGGATGAATGCACCTAAAATTGCCATCGACCGTAATGTATTAGAAATCTTTTGAGTGTTCCTGTAGCAGAACTATAAATGATAAAGACACTTTTTTTAATGGAGAAATTGAAATTGAAACCCGGGGTGACCAGCTTGGCTGCATTGCAACCTTTAAGCTAAAGATGGTCACCTGGGAGAATGCCCCAAAGCACGTGAAGGCTCTAGAGGCTCGCCACCCCCTCCGGGCCAGGGAAAGAACAGGCGCACCTCCACGAGCCCACACACTACCTCCGACGACCAGGGGCAACACAGACCCAGCAACAAACCGACCCGCGCAGGAAGGCGCCCCCTCCAGAAGGGCGCCCAGTGGCAGGCAGGCATGCGACCCAACCGCCACCGGAACCAGCCAGACGGGCCGACCCGCCAGCCAGGAACGGCCACGCGCCACCACTCTCTGACTTTTATTTACATGGATAAATATCAGGTTGGCAGGGTAATCCGGGAGCAGTTATTCCCTCGCAGGGGCTGTGCCATACAAGAGACCCCTCTGTGGTGCGGTTATCTTCATGTTACAGCTTGGCAGGGTGCACGCGAGCAGTCTTAACCCTCGCAGGGGAGCTGCTTTACATGAGACCCCTCTTGTAGAACTTGAGAGCGGCGATTGCCGCAGTGAACTGTGTCCCCAGCTTGTGGGATGGAAGGAGTGGGTAGTGCTGATGGAATCAGCGCACATGGCGCGATTTAGTATCGAGTCCATGCATAGTCCTTTGGGAGTGAACTTAGTTGGAATGATAGCCAGTTGGGAAGGTTCTGATGGAATCAGAGCACATGTCGCGATTTAAATCGAGTCCATGCATAGTCCTTGGAGGGAATGGTGTTAAGTTAGCTGATGGATTTCCATCAGCGCACTGAAGATGGACCAGAGCTTCCTTCTGGCCTGAGCACTTTTCATGACGCTTTGGGCCCATTTCTCCTTGATGATGTCTTTTGGTTGTTTTAGGTGGTGTGCCTTCGTTATTTCACAAGAGAACAGATAATGTGATGGTGTTCCTGTTACCCCGCAAGGGCACAATCCTGTCCTATGTCTGTGGAACCTGTGCAGATATTCTGGAAATGGGCCGTGGGCTGTCAGGAAGGCTGATGCCGATGCATCCAGAGTAGGGATCGACCGATACCACATTTTCGCCGATGACCGATACCGATACTTTACCTATAAATTCATTTTTAGAAATAGCCGATACCGATACTTTTAAGTTATGGTATCGGCCGATACCGATACTTAACCGATACCGATACTTTACATAATTTAATGTCATTTAAACCTACATCTGTATTCTGGATAGTTTTTGTAACGAGAGTGGAGTTCGCGTTAAAATGAATAACAGCGTGATGAAATTTGAGCCCAGTAGAAAGCATTAAAAAGAAAAAGAAGTGGATACATTGAAGTGTGAATTTACAGTAGTTACAGTAGTGAATTTACAGTACTCTTTCTTTTCTGTTCAATCAAGCCGACGAATGGCCGAATTTATAAAAAGCTGAGCGCTGGGAAGCGTGCGGGTTAGGAATTCTTTCTCCTCGCGTGGCTGTCGATCTAATGGTCTAGGGTTTGGGGCGATTTTCTCCAGATGTTATGTGAATATGCGTTAGACTCCCTTAAAAAGTCCTCTGCCCAAACCCCCCATAGGTAGATGCCTCTCATTTAGGCTTGACAGAACAGAAACACGGGGGAGGGGGAGTTAAAGGGATATATTAATAAGAGAATCCATTTCCGGTGCCGACTGGTGCAAATATGTAAATCAATTTTTCTAAACCTCTATTTTGCCGCCTGTTTGTTGCTATGAGCCAGATAAAAGGATTTCATATTAGACCCAAAACAGCTTCCTGTTTGCTCTTACTATATGTGTCTTTGTTTTTGGTTCATACCTCGATTTTGTGCTTACAAAAGTAAACACATGAAATTTATTCAACTTCAAAGCTTGCAAGTTTTATTTACATTTTCTTTAATTATAATTCTTTCACATATGAAAATATTTTTTAGATTACTTAAACTGCATTAAATTGTGATAATGTATAAACTGTCTGTACAGTACTATGTAAGTACATATGTATTTACATATTGTTCATTAAATACGTATGTAAATTCTTCCCTTAAAATGCATAATAAGTTCACATTAATTAATGTTTTATTTATCTGCTCCAATTATTTAACCACTAAGTGAATTATTAAATGTTTTAGCAAGATTTCTTTTTAATATGAACTCATATGATCATTTTTAAGTTCTTTTTGAAAATCCGTATATTTTGATTCTCCGGACAGGGTTAAGTCGCAATTAATCCGGATGATCCATGAATTTGATCTTTTCCGTAGGAAGAACAGATACACGCCGATTATTCCTGTGTTTTCCTTATATATAAATACTATTCACAAGAAATATGTTTTTTACCAAAAAATTTGAAATAAACTAAATAATAATTAGTATTACTAATTATACTAATACAGCTTCAACTTTTTAAATTAACAATATAAATAATTATTAGATATAGATAATTATTACATTTCTCAAAACAGAATGATACACAAATCCTAAGTTCTCTCATTAATCTGATAGATAATAAAATCATTAAATGTTTGATAATTCGTACTTTTGATAGTGTTTAATTATGACCAACAGGGGCACCGGGCATTGATAGATTTGGGGGCCCCAAAATCTAAGAAATTTGTTATATTTTTCATAAAATTTTGATATAAAAAATATTTCAGAAAAAACATTTAAAATTGGGGGCCCTTTCAAGTCGGGGGCCCTAGGCAAAGTTCCGATTTGCCCATATAATAATAAGGCCCTGCGCTTCACGACCAAAACCATATCATACTTTAAAACTTCAACCTTTCAAAACCATCAAAAAGAGGTTTCCAAATGGAAGAAAATGTGCCTCACTATTTTCAGCAGACTTTTAAAATGTGAATATTCTTATCAAAATTTAAAATCACAGAATGCAAAACAATGTAAAATAACGGAATTTTGAAGTGCATTTACATATTTTATTCTCTAAATTCGTGGATTGTCTTTACTCTTGAAAATTTCATTTACATAATGAAATGTAAGGAATAGTAAGTTTAACAAATTTATAATAAATACCAATTTATTTTTAATTGAAAGTCATAATTTAATACTTTTAAACATCGAATTAAGTAAAAAGTTTGTAATATTTTCTGAAATAACTGCAAAAATCTCTTTGTACAACGAAATTTTCTCTATAGCGAATTTTTTAACTGGAACCGAGCGAGTTCGTTACAGGGAGATTCAATTGTGTGTGCATATATATATATATATATATATATATATGAATGAACTCTATTTCGAGTCCACACAGTGAGAAAAAAAAAACGCTTATAAAACTGAAGTAAAATTCTAGCCTACCTCTCGAAATTTGTTTTTTGCAATCCTTGTAGATAGCGTATTTAGTGTTGGGCACCAATTAAAAATAATTTAGAAGAATAGATTATTGTCCTGTTAAACTGCCATCTAACGATAACGATTCTTTGTCCATAATTTCGACCACACTTGGTGATACGACATCCATAGCGAAGGTTATAATTAAAAAAAAAAAAAAAACAGTTCGAAAACACTCGCGCAAACAAATGTGCCAATGAAACGATGCCTCTCATCTCATTACCAAAATAAAGATTCCAGAATGGTTGCGCGTGCGTACTTTTCTTCTGAAAAGCGAAGTATCGGTTGAAAAGTATCGGTGAAAATGGATGAAAGCAACAGAAACCGATACTTTCCCGATACTTTTAGAATCGGAAGAACCGATACCGATACCTAAAAAAATAGGAGGTATCGGCGCCGATACTATCGGTTGCCGATACTATCGGTCGATCCCTAATCCAGAGCAAAGAGGTGGCCTGGCTTTGGTATTAGGTCGTACGTGTATCGACCTTTGTCTGATAGGGACCAATGGTTATGCCAGTCCTCCTATATTTTCTTTTTTATCAGTGATTTTATGTGGGAGAAGGGCACTGGTACGGATGTTGAAGGCGGCTGTTCTGCAGCCTGCTTTGCTAGGAGATCCGCCCTCTCGTTGCCGCTGATGTTAATGTGTGCTTTAACATGATGGAGTGTGCACTTCGGCAAGTTCCCCAGAGAACGTTTTATTTCCAGAATTTGAGGGTCCCTTGTTCTATGGGCTGAAATTGCTTGCAGGCTGCTGAGGCTGTCACTGTAAATGAGGACTGGTTCATTTTGCCACGTTTGCTCTGTCCACTTCAGTGCTTCTGCTAGAGCTGTCAATTCCGCCTGGTACACACTGTTGTAGCTGCTTAGTGGTATGCACTTGTGATAGCACTCGCTCGTCCCCCTGTATGCTATAAACGCAGCTCCTGTGCCTTTTGGCGTTTTTGAGCCGTCTGTGTATAAATGGTTGCCCGTAGTCATGACTGTCGTTTTTGTTTCCAGCTTGATCTGGTCCGGGCTAGGTTCTTCGGCTGGGTGAAGGGTTGATCGGGGCACGTTGTTCTGGATGGCCGGTGTCGAAGGCAAGAGCTGGGGGAGGGGGTGCTCTTATGCGTAGCTGCTGCGCCTGTATGGCTTCGTATTTTATCAGGATGTCTAATGGGGCCTGGCCTGTTATCGCGCATAGTGCTTGGGTTGAGGTGGTTTTATAGGCTCTTGATAGGCGCAGGAGAGGTATCCTTTGACCTGATAAGAGCTTGGAGCTGGCTTCCTTGTTTAGGTTTATGCCCCAGACCCCTGCAGCATATCGAGCTCTGCTGAGTGCTATAGTCGTGTACCAGGTTGAGAGTAGCTTTGGTGTTGTACCCCAGAATTTGGAGGAGACCCGTGCTTGGCCATTATTTGCTATTACTAGGCTTTGTCTGATGTCATTTATATGTGGGACCCAGGTTAGATTCTTGTCAATGCGTAGCCCTAGTAGTTTTAGGGAGGCTGCATGTTTGGCACTTTGCCCATCTATCCTAATGAGTGGGTCTCTTTGGAGGCGCTTTGGTTTAGCAAATGTACGGTAGGGTGATTCATAAAATTCAAGTTTTTATTTTTTTGACTCTCAACCCATAATATCATTCTATCTACTAAAATATGAATTGGTTATTAATTTCAGAATTTTTTATTGATATTTAGGGGTCGCTACCAACTCTCAAAGTTTAAAAATTAACTGCAATAACGCCCTTTTGGGTCTACGCGTTTCCTTCTCTTCTCCACTTCCGGCCACCCCTATATCAAGCAAGTACCAATAAATTGAGCACCTCCCACTGCAGGAGGGGGGGGAGAAAAAAGAAAAAAAAACATTTTATGCGTATGAAATTCCCCAGCTTTAGTTAGCTGGACTGATATTTACAACATAAACAATCCTGCTTCATACCCAGAGATAAAATCATTGAAATCCAAAGTGGTTGTGTTCGCTCGTGAATGCGACTTACTTTCGTTTTTTTTTTTTTTTTTTTTTTTTTTTTTTTTTTTTTTTTTTAGTGTTGTAATATTATTCATATAATGGCTTCAGATGTTATAAAAACAAGAAAAAGAGATGAAATATGGTTGATCGGACACACTTCCTCAGAATTAGTGCAAACAAGATTACCCTCAGTGCAAGAAGTAATGAGTTTATTTTTTCATTATAAAAATGTAATGAAAAAAGTAAATAGAGAATCAGCGTCATTAACTGCTGGTGGTGTGATGGCTATATGTGAAAAAGCAAGTATTCCCACCAAGGAAAAGCAACATGTTATCACAAAAATACTCAAATATTTCAAAGAATGGTAGAATTTAAAAAAAAATAAAGAAAATAAGGCAAAGCGTTCAGCAACAATCAAAAAAAAAGAAAACATGTGGCAATCAAATTTAAATGTTCTGTTTGATATAGCTCACTCTAATACTCTAAATATAATGAATATTGACGAAGATAAGCAATTTCTTTTGAACCAAAGAAAAATGAACCGTCTTGGACGAATCGGTAAGATTGATAAACAGTATGCTAGAAAACTTGCTAAACAATTAGAAAAAGCAGTTAAGTCGGAAAAAATGAAAGAAAAAGAAAAAGAAGCAATAAATAGACTGAGAAATACGATTTATTGTCATCTTCAGCTACTTCTTCTACAGAGGACAGGAGTGATAGTGACATGAGTCAAAGTCGTCCTAATTCTCCGAAGCCAGGACCTTCTTCAAGCAAAGATTTTTCGATACCAAGGAAACGAGGCTGAAAAACAATCCTAGATTCTAATTTAGCAACTAGTCTCGATGTCCTTAAATTGAGCGACCGGAAAGCAACTGTTGTTTTGACATCTACACTCAAAAGTCTAGGTTGTAATGTATCAGAATACAACGTAAGCTATTCCTCTATACGTCGCCAAAGAATGAATAATAGACTACAGCTTGCTGGATCAATAAAATCTGATTTCCAACCCCAAACTACACTAACTGTGCACTGGGATGGAAAAATGCTCGAGGACATAACAGGGCATGAAGTAGTAGATCGTCTACCAATCTTGGTATCTGGAAAAGGAGTGGACCAGCTCTTGGCCGTTGCTAAGCTTCCAGATGGCAAAGGAGAAACCATGGCGTCTGTTATTTTCAAGACAATTTCATCATGGAACTTACGTGATAAAATAAGATGTATGTGCTTCGACACAACGGCATCTAATAATGGGCGAATAAACGGAGCCTGTATTCTTTTGGAACAAAAAATGCAAAAAGAATTGATTTGGCTCCCTTGTCGGCATCACATCTTAGAAATCGTACTGGAAGCTGTCGTAGTATCAGCTATTGGACCATCCAGCGGTCCTGAAATTATAAGTTTCAAAAAATTTAAGAGCCGTTGGACAAAAATAAATCAGGAAGACTTCAAAACTGCAATTTTTGAACCATCTACTTGGAATTGCGTTCAAACTGCTGCGACCGATATAATTACTTTTGCTCAGAATCAACTACTACAATTTCAGCCTCGTGACGATTACAGGGAGCTCCTTCATTTAATCATTATCTTTTTAGGAGGGATTCCTGAAAGCGGTATCTCATTCAAAGCCCCTTCTGGAATGCATCTTGCACGTTGGATGGCGAATGCTGTATATGCATTGAAAATGTTTCTATTTAAGCACCAGCTTAAGATCACAATTAAAGAAGCTAAGGCCATTACGGATATCTGCATATTTGTTGTACTTGTCTATGCAAAATACTGGTTTACAGCGCTAGTGTCTTATATGGCACCTGAAAATGACCTGAAGATTTTGAAGGACATAGTTGAGTTCGAAAAACATGATACAGTTTTAGCCAAAGTCGCCGGGAAAAAGATGTTGGGTCATCTTTGGTATCTTTCTGAAGAACTGGTTGCTCTAGCTTTTTTTGATAAGCGAATTTCTAATGAAACAAAACGCAGAATGATTTTAGCACTGAATAACGAAAGTTCGGAATACAGTCCTAAAAAGGCATCTTTGAGGTATGATGCAATCAAAAATCAAAATATCGAAGATTTCGTTACATCAAATAATTTGAAATTTTTCAACACGACTGGTATTTCATGCGAGTTCATACAAAAAGATCCTGAGCTGTGGGAAGAAGAAGAAAGCTACAGGTCAGCTAAAGAAATTGTACAGAACATGAGAGTCGTTAATGATATAGCTGAACGAGGTGTTGCTTTGATGGAAGAATACAACAAATTACATACAAACGATGAGGAGCAGAAGCAGTACTTGATGTTGTTAGTTAAGAATTATAGACAGAAAAACCCCAACGTCAATAAGTCAAATTTTATATAACATTTTTTCTTTCTTTCTACTTCGAGGTTTCAACACTGTTATTTAGTATTTTCATTCATAAAACTGTATTCTGATTGTAATAAAATTATTTATTTAAAAATTTATCGTTTTTGCTTCATTTCTCATATTTCAAAATTCGGTAGCGACCCTTAAATATCAATTAAAAATTTTTAAAAAAATACTGGTATGTTTTCTAGTGGAATAGACCATTTTTAGGGGTTGAGAGTTAAAAAAAAGGGGAAAAAAATTTTGGGGGTCTTTTATGAATCACCCTAATGTACGGGCTTGGGTCTTTCCTTTTGACAGCTCTAGCTTTAGCTCCTTTAAAGCTGATGAGAGAGAGGAGAGGAGGGACTTGGCACTGAGCTCTATGTGTTTCCTTCTCGGGCCACCTAGGAGAATCGAGAAATCGTCTGCGAACGCATACATGTGTGCATTCTCTGGCAATGGCAGATGGAGGATGTGGTCAGCTACTACATTCTAGAGTATTGGGCCAAGGCAGGAGCCTTGTGGGCAGCCCTTTGAGATGGGGAAGTCCACTAGCCCTGCACCCCAGTTAATTTGAATGCTTCTTTCAGATAGGTAGCTTGCCAGAGTGTAGAAGATGTTTTTTGGTGTTTTGCACACTAGCAGCCTTTCCTTTATAATATTCCAGTCCACATTATCAAATGCTCCTTTGATGTCTACGGAGACGAGGGTTGTATATTTATTTTCTTTTATGTTTTGTGGACTTGTGCTATAATGGCTGAAAGTGCTTTTTCGCAAGAGCGATTATCTCGAAACCCATATTGGTGGTCCGAGAGTAGGCTTTTAGATTCTAGGTGGTGCGTGAGGCGTTGCGCCAGTAATTTTTCTAGTAGCTTGCCAAGCGTTGGGAGAAGGCATATTGGGCGGTAGGACGTTGCTTCTTCTGGATGCAACGTCCTACCGCCCAATATGCCTTCTCCCAACGCTTGGCAAGCTACTAGAAAAATTCATTTTGTAAATCTTAACAGCATATATCACATCTCAGTCGTTTGAAATAGCCCAATACCACTAAAATACGCTGTAATGAATTTCGGCCCATAGAGCGTATTGTATTTCGAATCTTTTGGGAGGTCCTGTAGATAAACCATCCAGTCGAATGGAACCGAAAGGGGAGGTGCATACCTAGATCATAGAACAATCCTATATATCAAGTTTCAACATTCTACGACCAATAGTTTTTGAGATATGCGAGTTTAATGAATTTCGCTCCATAGAGCGTAATGTATTTCGAATCTTTTGGGAGGTCCCTGTAGACTAACTATCCAGTCGAATGGAACCAAAAGGGGAGGTGCACAACTAGATGTTACAACTATCCAAAATATGAAGTTTCGACATTCTACGACCAATAGTTTTTGAGATATGCGAGTTTAATGAATTTCGGCCCATAGAGCGTAATGTATTTCGAATCTTTTGGGCGGTCCTGTTCATAAACTATCCATTCGATTGCGACCAAAAGGGGAGGTGCACAACTAGATCATAGAACAATCCTAAATATCAAATCTCAACATTCTACGACCAATAGTTTTCGAGATATGCGAGTTACATACATACGTACGTACGTACAGACGGCATGGAAAAACTGGCCACAATAGACTCGCCGCTGGTCAAAATGAGTTGCAGACGCGTTTATAGGATCGTGCATGCTAGCTTACGATGAGATGCATCGAAAAATTTTGTTAAATTAAATTTAGAGGTAGTTAAAATCGGTTTTTTCGTCGAAATTTGGCCCCCAAAATTTTTCGTGATCACATTACTTCCTTATACTACGTACAAGGGGGTAAAAAATTATAAATGTATCAAAGTCGCTCGCGCCAAACTTAAAAAAATGTTAGTAGATTTCCACCTCTGATGTATTGTTTCACAAACAAAAAATCATAACCAAAATTATTAATGGCTGTATGAAAAACTAAACAATGGTGTTTGAAAGTTCCTTCGTATACGACTTGTTAATTTTTCTGCAACTAACATCAATTTTTTATCTGTACTTTCAATGTAATACTTTGAAAACATGGCACCATTTAACACAAACAACTTGTATTGGAACTTATCCAGGAGGTTCATATAGTTTCACAGTGCTGTCACGTAATATTACATGCTCGAACAATTGCATTAATTAATGCCGTGCATACCTTTCAACACATTAGAAAATTAATATTATATTCAAATCTTAAAGCTAATTTCTTTGAAATATTTTAATTTATACGGGATACAATTTGCAATGCATGTAGAAATACTTTCCAACGACGAAAACGTAACCCGGTTTCAGGTTATGAAAGTGGCCAGTAGTTACATCAAAGTCATTCGTTCTCTCCAAATATAAATTCTTGAAATAAAAGAATCATCTTTTGTTTTCATTTGTATTAAGTATACACGGACATGACATAGTGACAATATTTAGCTGCGTAAAATATAATTATCAATGTTAAGAATACCTCCTTACGTGTTTGAACATTTAAATCTTTTTCACAAAAAAAATTTCAATTTTTTCCGAATGTTATGAATAAAAATGTGAAGATAAATAACATCTGGTTGCAGGTTTCATACTTTTGAAAAAATTTCATACTTTTATCGAAAATTTAACTAAAACAGTCATCATTCCTCGCAAAATTATCTCTGAAGTTACTTTAAATTCACTTGCAACCATGATTTATAGAATAATCAATAAAACTTAAGATAGAAATATGCTATAAGTAAAATAAAAGAACGGATCCTCAAATAGATGTCTTTAAAAAAGTTATATATTTCCCTTTAAAGTACTAGCTGTTACTGAACACTCTTTTCGAAACGTTTTTCATTTCTTTTACTGTCAGCAGCATGCCGAAGTAAATCTTTCTCGCTTCTTAAGTTTCGCACCAATATGCAGATTCACTATTTATGCAGCTGTTATATCAGAAACACCTCAGAAGTTAAGAAGTTTTTTTTTACGTTGCCTTTTTCTTGTATAAAACAAGATTTCGTGACTTTCAGGCCCTGCGAGTGCACATAAGTTACCACATTTATCCCGTCAGCAGTTACATTGCTAAATGAAATGTAAATTGTAAATGAAATGTGAATTTTATTTTAATGTATTATAAAAATTATTAATGCCATTGCTGATAATAAATTTGCCCTTTTTTATAATAAATATGTATTTTCCTTTAGATAAACCAGAGTAAAAGTCATATTTGATTTTCCTCTATTTTGATCAATAAGGTTAAAAACAATGCCAAGTACTTTTAAAATACCAGTTGTAAGTCTAGTAATTGTTTGTTTTATGCTTTAGTATAAATTTTCTATTCAGTAAACTGAAAAAAAAAATAGTTTTAAAACTACTGTAAAAACAATCACCGGTCATGACAGGCCCGGCGTGCACTTTAAGAGTAGCGCTCGTCCTCATGGGTTAAACCAGGAGTCCTAGGTTAAACTATTCACTCCTATATCGTTGCAATGAGGGTTCCCGAACATTTACGTACGAATGCATGCACTGGGCTTCAGCAGGAACATTCAAACCGGGAAGAAACAATGGGCACAGAACAGAGAAACGCTGCTGGTTTGCAACAGCGAGAAAGATTAGGTTGAGTAAATAAGATCTTGGAAAATATTTTATAATCGATCGCCTCTGTATGATTTATCTTTTTTGTTTGTTTGTTTGTTTATTTGTTCCTTTACCAGATTGGGAGCAAGCTTGTGGTGTAAGCTTATTAGGTAAAATTACATCCAGCGACTACTTAGGTAAAATAGCGTAGAAAACATGACGGACTACAAAATTCCGCTCATTCTCTAAGTAAGAACGAGACCCATTCACCTCGTTTATATGGTCATTCTCAGATTTTCTTTAGGATGACCGTTTATATAGGATTCTGTCGTGAGAGTTAATTATCCAAATGAAAAATTGTTCGCAGTTTTAGGTCTCGAGGACAGAGATTCAAAATAAATATTTTAGCATCCTATTGACTTTAACCCCTTCGCCCTTGTCGCTGCCATTATGCGATGGCAGCGATTGTCCCTTCTGTACACATCATCGTTACTTCCCGGCTGGGCCTTTGAACACTCCGTATTGGTAGCCAACGTTTGCGCTCGAGCACATGCGTTGGACTGCAGCAGGAGCATTGAAAGACCCATGCCAGGAAGCAACGATCGATACGCAAGGGAGAATTGCTGTCGTCGCGTCCTAGCAAGGGTGGGAGCGAACAGGTTGCATGCTTCTTTCGTCGCGTCAATATCGCAATGGAAATCTGCACCGCCATGTTGTTGGTAGTTAAATGGATCAATGGCAACAGCTGCACTTTTTCAGAGTTGGATCTACTTAACCTTATCTTTCTTGCGATACCACCTTATATCATTGATATAAGGTGATGACCACCTTATATCATTAGATGGTTTCAATGCGCAACCACCGCGCGTCAAAGGGTTAAAATATGCTTCCTTGCATACTTACTTTATGTCTTCAAGAATACCCTACCCATAGTGATGAAAATGAGAAATTCTCTCTGGCGTTGCTTCGCATTGAGCAACATCTTTATTTACCTTCGATTCATCTTAAATGTCTTGCTTATTGCGTACATAGGTGCGACCCCATTGCCCGATTAAGGCTATCGACTCGTTCTATACGCGGGAAGGTTAACCTTGCAAGCGCCGGACAGACAATGCGTCAATAGGATGGCCTTTGGTTATACGATTAAAAAGAACGACAGAAATCCCGTGCATGTGATCTTTGGTTCATTTTATAGCTTTTGTTTATTTCATTAGAAGTGACAGACGGAGAGATTTTTTTTCAGGGAAACGAGTGTTTTAAAGCAGAATGGCTATGCGAAGAAAGTAAGGAAGTTTACTTTCAGGGTGGTACTATATGAAATGGAAATCCCCCCCCCTTGCCTGTGGATTGTTTTTCAATACCTTTAAACCTTTAGCATGAAATCAAATTGAAAAAAAAATTCTAAATTATTTAGATTTGAAAAAGGGACTCCTTATCAATTAATAAAAAAGAATATTATAATTTTTAAGTTTTTCTAATTTTTAAATATTCATTTATTTATTTTAATAATTGAAGTAAAATTGCCAGTTTTCTCAAACAGAAACTGCAGTGCTATTTCATGGGTTCCAATGGCTTTTAAATTCGGAATTTAAGAAAAGAAAAAAAATGAATCCACGACTCTTTCAGCCCTCTACTCAGTGAGAGTTATGGAGTTTAATCTCCAATTGAACCTTAGTGAAACTGTTCGTTCTCATCGTGTAGAACCGTGCAGGGCATTGAAAGACAAATGCAAGAAGCAAAGCTGGATACCTGATCAGGAACCTTTGTGCCTGTAGAATGACGGTGCAAATAACTGAAATCTGGAGAAAGGATATTTTTCTAAGTTTTGAAGGGGTCCAAATCTAGGGACTTCGTCACAAATCCAGAGAATTTCGAGGGGGAAGAACTTAAGAGTTCTTTCTCCATCACCTCCCCCCCCCTCTTCTGTATCCATTTCTCTTTCGTGTACACGGCTCATAAAGTAATATTTGAACTTCAGATCGATGTTACAATAACGATCTATCGGTGAGGTAATACTTGTGTAAGACGGCTTTTTAAAAGCGATCACAACATTTTTTTAAAGGCTTTAAAGTTCTAATAATCTGTTTTTCTTTTTCAGTGAAGTAAAGCTTTAATCAAAATTACCCTATCTTTACAAACTAATATGTTTAAAATTTTGTGAAATGTGCGCGATAAAATCATCATAAACACGAGTTTTTGAAATAAATATTCAATACCTTAAGAATTTTTCTATCTAAATTCTGGTAAGATGAACAAGTAGAGAGACGTTTATTTGGCATTTAAAAAAAAAAAAAAATTAAATTTTCGAAGCAACACTAGTAGATCATTATTTCTTTACTTTAAGTGATTGTTATTTTAAGGTATGAATGTTTCGACTTTCACGTATAGATTAATCATTAATCAAAACAGTAATTAATCCTTCATAAAGAAATTTCAAATTCATTTTCCATTTCGAAAATATTCAGATATGTAACCCTCCAAAGGTGAAGCTTTGTATCCAAAATATGCCGAACCTCAATTAAATATTTCGAGCATAGCCCTTCCGGTTCTTTGACGACTTGACTTTTTATGTGCTTAACTGATCTTTAAAGCCTGAAAACACTTTTTTTAAAACAACTTTGGTAACTCAGATCGCTTTCCTTTATGACGAAACTGATTATGAAGGTTAAAGGACTTGAACTTTGGCACTAAATTTGCGCCTGAAATTTTATGGAAATGGGGCTTAATTTGAATTCTGTTGGAGTTTGCTTGACGTATTTCATTTAGTTTGATGACAGTGTGGCACTTCGTTATGGAAGAGAAAGAGAGAATGTGTAGATATGTTTAGGAGTTGTATTCTCACACTATAATGAAAGGCACTTTTCTACAGAAAATTACACCTGGTTTTTATTGAAAACCATGCAGTTCTTTTCCAGGAGCACAAGAAAAAATAAAATCTAAAACCTGAGTAAAAAAACGGCGAATGAGGAGGGGAGAAATTAGTCAAAAAATGTTAATAATAAATAAACACATAAAAATACAGAAATATAAATGAATAAAATAGAAAGCGTTAAAATCACAAAGATATGAAGAGCAGACTGTTTACTAAACAAAGTACCGCAGTAACAAAATAACGCTTACTGATTTTTTTAAATAATGCTACAACAAAAATAGTAAACACACAAATGAAAAAAATAAACGGGGAAAGAAGATAAGCAAAATAAATTAAAATAATGGGAGAATTGCCGTTCATGAGGATCTTCACATGATTGGTAAAGAGAAAACCTTCCATGAAGTTAAAATAGGAAAGAATTTTCACCACTGTAGTTAATTTTCTGAAGCTAATATTTTAGAATTCCTCAATCTTCACCCCATTTTCACTTCTTGGAAAGTTTTGTCATTGCCAGTACAGGAAATCCGACGTCCATTTTCCATGAGGTTCCATGTCTCATTCATTCTACTTGGAAACAGTGTTTGTAAGTCTCTATATTCTTTTTTACCAGCTTCAATTTCTTTTATTTGTGTGTGTGTGTGTGTTTACTGTTTTTATTGCTGTATTATTTTAAAAAATAAAAATGAAATTTGTGTCATTTTATTAATCTTAAACTCTGTTACTTTGTTAACTTAAAAAATATGTTGTTAACGCGTTTGTTCTATTAATGTCGCTTTAATGCCATCTTATTTATTTATTTATTTTTAACTCACTCTCCCCCATCCACCTCTTTAGCCCTTTTCTTGACTCTGGTTTTCTTACATTTTTCTTTCTTCCGATCGGCAACTTCCCTTTTCTTGGCTGTTGCGTTTACATTTAGTTCTCACTTTCTTGTCTTCCATGCTGTGTATTGACTGGTGCCTTTTGCAACTGAAGAAGGCCCTACTTTATCATTCGAAAAATACTACCCGCACTGTTTTTTACATGTATGTGTTTTTTAAAATATTTTACTTTTATTTTAATCTCATCACCCCTTTTTTTTCCCTTTCTTTTAGACGCGGGGGATGGGATGTAATATTTAGTGATGTTTTATTTGCTGATTTATACGCTTTCATATTTTTAAAGGACTTAATAGGGTTCTTTCAATACTGAAATATAAGACGTAGCAAAATAACTATGTTTTTAATCAAAGTGTGTGCACAAATGTTGAAAGTTGAAAATCATATTTTATACTGATAAAGCCTCCAATTTCATTATATGTTTTTCTTATTGAAATTTCTATGGCTTTCTTTTTACTTCACATATACGCCTGAGTGAAAAATGATATCACTAGGACCGAGCTCGGTGATTATCAAATGCGAGCAACTACTACCCCCCAAAAGTGGTTCACCATACTTGCTCTCCTCGTCTTGACCCAACGACCACAATCTGAAGCTGATCAGGTGAACAGAATCAATTCTGCTCTGTGCAAGATATTTAAAACAAACATCCCACACGTTTCTATGTTGTTTGACCCTTCCTTCCAACCTTCTTGAAAAGAACCCGTCCCACGCACACCCCAAGTACATATATATTATTGACTCCCCATCAAAGTGCAAAACAGAACTGGTATTCTTCGCTGAAGGACGTTTAATGTCTTTCGACATAGTCAACCCCCACAGCAAAATGTCGCCTACGCTTCTTCAGGCGATTACTTTTTCTCTTCTGGAGTCCGACTGCATCGCGGCAAAACAAGTTGCACTACTTTCATCATGAGGAGCAACTCCATTTTGTATTCAAAATTGCCCAGATGAGAAAAGACGACCAGAACGAATAGAATGCCACAAAGCCTCGTACTTATTTTCTGTAAACAATAGAATTGCAAATCTTAAAGCTTTCATTTCAATTAGTTAAAAAAAAAAAAAAAAAAAAAAAAACTGGAAATCAGAGTAGTCACATCTTCCTTGCACCTCCCAAAGCATCCATTGTTAACCCTTTAACGCGCAGTGTTCCCGCTCTGGGAACACCAAACTCTGACGTTTTGACTGTTGCCAGTCAAGAAGAATAGATTTGATTTCTATAAAAATAGTTGCGGGTGACATAACTCCACGAGAATCCTTTACTTTTTGAGCACGTCATTTTCCGTAAAAAAAATGGTCACGATTATTTTTAACAGCACTGACATCTGCTGTAAAATGGAAGAATGCGAGAGCAGCTGGATCGATTTCCCAATGCTGAAAAAAGGGCAGCCATTGCCATCGCTCGACTTAACTACCAGCAAGAGGTATATGAGAGGGCTGTGCCCGGCGCAGACAGCTGTCGTCAAAAAAGAGTTTCTAGATCGGTAGCACGCGATGAACGTTTCGATCGTCCGCCATCTTGCTGGTAGTTAAGTCGAGCGATGGCAACGGCTGCCCTTTTTTCAGCATTGGGAAAGGGTTGCGCCTCAAAAGGTTAAACTCACACACGAACGAAATCCCTTTTACCGTATCAGCCATATCGTGACAAAGAACCAGCCATAATTGAATGAATGCGATTCCTTAAATGACTGTATAAAGTTTCACTTTATTTATCTCAAAATTGAACGTTCAAAAATCTAAATAAAAGGGTTTGATAAGCCATAACGAGTAAGCACTATAAGTACTATTTACTGTCTATAATCTTCGTTATCAACCATAACATAAAACAAGAATAGCGAATTTTTTCAAGTCTTGAGAAAAAGTTTTTAAAATAAATGATTTTCTAAACGAGTTGGGGGACACGTGCTCTCTTCTCTTAGCCAACGCTACGTCCATGGTTTAAACCATTTAAAAACTCATTTTAATTGCGATTCATGTTTTAAAAATTTTAGTGCACCTTTACATTTAAAAGAATATCTGCTGCAGTGCGGAAAGTATTAAGAGTAAATATTCGATAACGATTGAAGAAGCATATTTAGTAAATCGATGCTGAAGCTACGTTGTCTTTCACAGACCAGTTTTTATTCCAATCTGTGAAAAGTCTTACCTACAACTCCCACTTCTGCTCCACTTCAGCAAATTAATTTTCTTTCTCCGATAGAACTTGACTCGTTGAAATAACCTGAGACGTACATTGTTCTCGGCCAATACTAAGTCTGTTAAATAATGGATCCGTCTTAGCTGAATAATATTTGTATAATTTGCGATTCTGAGATTTTACTGAATCTTCTAAACGTCTTAGAAATGGGAAAATAATGAGAAGTTGTTTTCACGGTAAAATTTTCCTGCAACTTCAAAATTAAAAAAAAATAATAATAAAATTTTGATACGAAGATTTGTATTTATTAAAAATTAGCTCTTAAATTACTTACAAGCTTTAATACATTTTATGATACCTGAGTACTATAAATATTTTAAATTATAGGTGCATTGCAGTGAAAACGTGAATGTGGTGTACAGAATTTTACGTTACATCCGCTTATAGGGTTAAAAAATAACGTTTTATTGAAAACAGTTTTCTTAATTTAAAAATTATCATCCATGGACACAGCAATTGTTAAAAAAGGTTAGTTCTTCTGTAAATATCTCTTTTAATAAATTCACTTACATACATGTAACTCGTTTCTTTGAAAAATTCTTGTAAAATAAAACATTGGATGAATACTTAAAAAACTTTTTGTGATAAAAAAATTAAAGTATCGAATAAATATTACATCTTGTACTTTTTTTACCTTACCTATGCAAGCTAATTTTATATGTATGTAATTAAATCGTATTTCTATCATGTTGGATAATTATGTTGAATACTTTTATATGAACCTGTGTTACTTTTATATTATCGATAAAACTAAAAGAACCTTAAAATAATTTTACAGATAATTTAAAATTTCCTGTATGATATTTGAAAAGATTTTCTTAGAATAAATGCCTTCTTCACTGAAAAATCCTCTTTTATCAACAATCCAAACGAGAAAGAAGTGCTATTTCCACTTGAGTAAGTAATATCCCTCTTGTTTCAAAGTGTGCATAAAAAAAAAATAAAGTTAGTATTAATGAAAACTTGTGTTTCCGATTTCGAAGCCGATCAATAGAACTTCTCTATAAAAACTAAACTGCTCTCCAGAAATCTATACTCTTCAACTAGATTTCTTCCGTCTGGTCACTGACCTCTCAGACAAAAAGGGGCAGACGAAGATGTGTCTTAAGAAAAACACACGGCCTCCGCAAACGTTCGAGACGGAGATGCAGTTTTTGTGTTGTCGAATGCATTGGTGTAAGCTTAATGCATATAATTTTTCTCCCTCTGGTTGCGAAATCTCTATCCGCAGAGAACGTTCGTTCAACTCAACTCTTCTCTACCAGCATGCGCTTTAGAAATGATGCGTAAAAGGGAATGGAGTGATGCGTATGAATATCTGTGAAAGGGCAGGTCATTTTTTAATTTATGTAATAGTAGCTAAAACACAGGGTTGTATCCGGAAGTAGGAAATACTTCACTTCCACCCCCTTTTTTTTTTTCCAATCTCCTAATTTTGCTAAGAGCTTTGAGCGAGCGGTATGGAATAAATATATAATAGATTTCCGAGTGCTATGTAATTTGTTCTGCGTTTGACGTAGCTTTGCAATTTATGATGCGATCCCGTGATAAGGAAAAAAAAAGTGTTTTCAGTATCTATGTAGGAATGTTTTGTGAAAGTACGCCTGAAACAGTTTTAAAATTTTAGGAAATTGTGAAAACCGATTTAAGGAAAATATTTTTAGAAAGCTTTTTTCAAACAATCCCTTTTTTTTCGTCTTGAAAAAAGCTATTTACTTACTATTTCAACCTCCAATTATTAATGTTATTAATAAGAGAGGACAAATATATTAGTTTACAGTTTCTGGTCATATTTATGTGACCAACATCAAAAGTATGCTTTTTTTTTATTATATATCTCCTCCATTCTTTCTTTAAGATAAAACTTATATGAATAAATTCCTGTTTTGCCGTACGATTTATTATGGTACGACAAATTTCTAGTCGATAAGCCATTTCTTTTAATATTAGAAATAACACGGCTCTTAAGCAGGTATGGGCAACCTTTGAAAAGTTACGGGCCAAGCTTTAGGATGTTAGCGAAGTTGTGAGTCGTGTATAATTGGGATTTATATGGGATTTTGAATGGTTTATATTGGCTTTATACGGGGTTTTGATATGTTCCGCGGCGGGATGAAAAGCCATGGCGGGCCACATCGGACCCGCTGGCCGGAGGTTGCCCATTTGTGCTCTAGAGACTTCCGTGGTTTGCTCTCGCAGCTTCATCAGATCTCGAACAACAGTAAGGAAAAGACTAACATTTGGATTTATTTTGCTTGATTATTTCTTAAATTAACCATTATATTCTCTTTAATATTTAACAATCCTCCTACATTTAAAGCATTCTATGGGCAAGAATAATAACTGGAGTCAACAGTTTATTGCTCAGTTATTTGACTAGTTCTTTAGAAAATTACAGTTTATTTATTATTAACTAGCCGCCTCCGGCGACCAGTTGGTTCGCCATCTTAATAAATCTTGTTCGGAGAGAATTCTGCTCCACACCGGCTTCTTTGGCACGGAAATCTCTCAGATTCTGAATGGAATTTAAAATTAAGACTGTTACAAACAGGAGCGGCCCTAGAGTAAGTGGGCGCCCCCTGCTAATGTAAAAAAAACCACCCCCTTTTATGCTCTACTTAGTTTTTGAAATCGAAATGACGCCCCTTCGATGCCGGAGCCCAGGTACGATACTTACCGTGTCGGGCTGCCCCGGTATACAAAATTAACATGGTTAAATGATAAAAACCTACAAAAAGGTACAAATTGTTTTCGTCCTATATTAATTCTGAAGAGCTTCTGGATATACTGGCCTTTATCAAAAAACGGAAAGGGGGGAAAATCTGAAACACTTTCAGATTTTAAATACGCACTACAGTACTGTATATTAAAAGCGTTTTATAATCCATGGGTCTTCCCTATTTCCGTTCCTTATTTCATTAAGTTGGAAAGTATATCATTATTCATGAGTGTGATTACACAATATTAAAATTGATATTTCTAACATCCTTTTTCTGGATGTAATACATTAGAAATAGATGGAGAAAAGCTGCGCAGAAAAATGCACAATTCCAACTGAATGAAAATTTCAAAAACTTATTCTCAGGTGTATTCATAATCCATGTAGCAAAAGCAGACGATAACTTGCGCCAAGCGCTAGAATCACATCTTCTCAAAATCGCATATCAACCATTTTATTTTTCGCCAAATTAAAAAGTTGCACATTTTAGTCTCGGAAAATTTCCAAAATCTGTTTTTCTTTTGAGTATAAAATATTTCATTCCTGTTCTGATTTCACATGCACACGATATTTTAATTAAAAAACAACCTTACAAATAATCGAAACAAAAAAAAATCGTTATTCTTTTATTTTTACTTCAAGAGTCTGAATCATTTTATAAACTTGCCAAATATGGCAACCTAGATATGCTATATTCTCTCTTTTTCCGCTGCGGGGTTACAATTGCGAAATGGCGGAGAAAAAATTAAGCCTTTTGCGACATATTTTTTTATCGATATCTCCTAAAATAATTTGAATTTCGAAAAAATCGCTGCGAGGTATGTCGGGACCCGTCCTGGAGAATTTCCATACCAAATATGGTAGGTCTACTATCACCCGTTTCGGAGCTACGCGAGACACTGACAAGCTAACTAACTAACTAACCAATCAACTAACGGACAGTTTACACTCTGTTTTATTTATATAGATTTCCGATTACATTCATCTAAAACAAAAGTTGATCTGATACAGTTTTTATCGTTCTTACTACAACAAAACTATCACTACTACAGTGAGTATTATTGGTACAGACCAGGGGCGTAGCCAAGGGGGGTGGGTTAGGGGGGTCATAGCCCCCCATGAGGAATTTTTTTGCCATACAAAATGTATACTCTTCACTCCCTTATCACACACATGCATGCATATATGTGAATTGCAGTAGTCGTAACCCCTCCCATGAAAAATTTCTGGCTACGCCCCTGGTATAGATACACAGTTATGTTTCATGACATTTACCAAATTTTTACTACTATTTTTAATGCTGACGGATGATCTGATACCAGTATTGCCAAATGCCAAATTTAAAAATTAGCTCTGTATGTTCCAAAAATAAATTAGCTAAAAGAAATCCTTATATTAAAACAGTATCCCAGCAAACAGTGGCGGCTCGTGACCTGTTTCAGTTGTGCCCCCCCCCCAAAAAAAAATTGTGCCCATTAAAATCGCGAAAGTATATATACAAATAGACCAACCTATCCCCACGTGCACAAAGCGTAATTATTTCAAATTTCTCAAATGACAAATGATTATCAAAATTACTATACAATTTCTGCTATTTTTTACCTAACTATGTTAAATTGAAAAGTTTACTTTATTACTAAACAAAAAGCCACATTTAATTATTTAATATTTATGTTTATAGCTGCTTGTTTATAATTTTTAGATGATTTATTTATTTTAAAATCAATATCAACATATATAAAATAGACATTAGTACATCGCTTTTCGTAAATCAAGGAAACAAAATAGAAAAATATCTGACTGCGCTGCAAAAATCGATCGCGCACATAAAAAATGATTTCCTCCTAAGCGGAAAATTTCGCCAATAGCTAACAATTGACGAAATTTCCCGGTACATTCGTGTAGATCATAATGCGAGGGCCCGAAGATCTGGGCCCTGAAGACAGCGCCGAATAAGCCGTTTGGAAGCCAAGTTAATTCCGCGTCAATATCGCTTTTGGCTCAATGCCAAATATGTCAACCCGGTGAACGGAGAAATTACGCCAAATTTAGAGCAAGCCAGCCCATGGCCCATGCATGGCTTAGATAGGGGGAAAATCGTATAACTATCGCTTTTTTAAGTGCTTTTTTTAATGGATAGTATTAAAATGCGTGCATTTTTTAATGAAGGTAAATTATTGAAAGAACTGTCTTACATAATAGGAAGATACTTTGATTTAGATGGTGGTTAGTCGGTGGAGCCAGGCCTCACTGGCCCTTAATGACGAGCCGCCACTGCCAGCAAACACACTACTGCCCGCAAAATGACGGCAAGGTACCCGCCGTGCTGGCAAGTGCCGTATGCCGGGAGCACAGTACATTGCCGTCAGTTTAAAGTCACTGGAATACCAATGCCTGAAAAATGCATATGCGCCAGTACATTGCCAGTAATGGCGAAATGCCTGTCGCGCCCATGTGTCTAAAACATGCACGTCATAGTTAACGGCGTGGTACTGTTTAAAACGTACCGGGCCAGCACTTTTTAGAGGTAATGGGCCAGTAAATATTTCGTAGTGTTAGCATAAAAATTTCGTTATTTCATTTAAATAAATGGGACCTATATCAGATGTCGGCCCGAGGCCGCACGTTGGCTTAATCAAACTCTGATAGGCGTTCATATTATTATTATTATTATTATTATTATTATTATTGGATGTGGGGGGGGGTGAATTAGTTCATATTGGACTTTCATATTTTAGTACTAAAACTAAAATAATACAAACAAGTTCAATATGGTATAAAAATATTCACTACACCTACAGTGAACCCCCTACCCCCACCCGCTGTATTAGGCGAGTATGTACAGAATTATAAATTTTATTCGTAAAATCTGTATACTTTATATTAATTTTTTTTTATAGTTTGTTGAATCTTTCCTGAAAACAAAATTGATGACATTTTCCTATGCAGGGACGTAGCCAGGGTGGGTGTCCTGGGGGCTTGACACGCCCCCCCCCCCCGAAATTTTGAATTTTTGGTTATTGGATGTCAAGTAAATTTCATGCAATTTTGTGAGACATCTTAAATTTAATACATTTTAAATCAAGCATTTTAACTTTAAATTCTCTTCCCATTTTTAACTACCCTGTCTTTCAAAATTTTGTATTACGCTTTTTTCCACATATTTAATTTCAATTAACTGTTTATCTATCTATGCTTAAATTATTCTATCGTCCTTTGTTCCATGTCAATAATAAGTCCGTTACATTTCTATAGCTTTCCTAGCTGTTAATAAACATCTGTTTCTCATGCAGAACATTTGCATTTTATTTATACGCATCTATGCTTTATGTCTTTCTATACGCGTACATCATTTTATTCCTTTCCTTTCATTACCAAATATAGACATGGCCTCACATCAGTTAAAAATACAGCTGAAATAATTTTCTATCACACGGGTTTACTGTACTTTTGGCTGCGTTTATCCTCAATAATTTGGTGCCGAGCGCTTTGTTATGTCTTTCCATTCTCTCTGTTGACTAGGAATATTCTGCGGTTTTTCGGCGTCTTTAATAATGAATATATTATTGGCTCTCGTTTGGGCGTTCTTTAAATATGCCAAGTTTAACTTCTCGCCAACCTCCTGACCATTCTTCCATTGAATTTGACTTCCGTTTAATGCTGCAAATAATACTCGCTGGCATCCTTCATTCCTGCTGAACTTATACTGACTGCCCTTCTACATAAGTTCTGGACATTTTAGTGCTATGTATTGGCGGAACTCTTCACTACTGCCTTTTTCAAAAATTGACTGCTGATTGTTTTCGCTGTTTCTATCCCGTTAACGAAAGACATCGATGCGCTTCTTTTGCTGTGTTTTATTTCTGCGAGGTGCCAATCCTCTGAACATGCGGATACTTCAGCCGTCATGTGTGTTATCACAGCCGGTTATTTATTTTTCTGTGGCGGACAGCTTTAGACGACTATAGACATAGTCGAAATAGTTTCAGACGACTAATCAGAGATCATCATTTGGAACAGTTATTTATATAAAACACTGTTTCAATGATATCTTGTTGGTTCATAATACATTTCGAAGCCCTTGGATTTTATGTGAAAGAGTTGGGAAAATAACAGGTAAATTTTAAGTTTCACTTTTTTTAATATATATACTCTCATAGTATGTTTTAGCGTATAAAAGTGTTTTCGTCTGTAAACCTTAAGTCATGTAGTATACAGCAGGTAGATATAGGAATTTCTTTTCAGAATAGCTTTGATCTAAAGAAAATTTATAATAAACAAAATGTTACCCTAATGTTATGTGTAACAATAGTGCAACTTTATTTATTATAACTTCCTGTAAGATTTTGATTTATATATGTATATATATAAACTCGGCTATTCGAGCCTTGTCAGGGGGGACCCCTGAACCCCCTAATTTTTTAATTTCATTATTGCCATATTAAAACGATATTAATCGAGTATGTCATTTTATCTTATCTTTCGTGTATTTCGCCTGGTCACCCTATGTTGAAATTTTTATGATTGTAACCAGGGACGTACCCAGAAAAAAATTTCGGGGAGGGTCCAAACGGCAGGGTGCGAATTGACGGGGGGGGGGGTGCCAGGGATCGTCCCCGGCTGAAGAATGTAATAACCCTGGCTAGAGAAATATTAATGGATCCCTGCCAGGGACACTATTTATCCCCTGCTGAAGAAATGTTAAACTTGTGAGTGAAGATTTGGGATTGAAGTCAGAAAGTCAAAATGAAAGTTGTATGTCATCGTTTGTTACTCTACTCTAAGGCGACTGCTTTAAAATTTCATCTCTTTTCTAAGCTAAAAACCCTCAAGGGTGGCTTCCAATACAGGTATATTGTATGTAGCTTGTGTATCTGTGATTCCATAGAACAAAAAATCGATGACTTTTGTTTGAATATAAGACAGTTCTCACACGTGTCAGCGACTGCATTTGTCAAGTAATATCATGTGAGTGAAGCATTTGCACCTTCCCTCCTTTTCCTTTTCAAGTGTCCCCCCCCCCCCTGGAGAATGTTTTCTTTCAAATGTCCCCCCCCCCTGGAAAAAATGTTCAGTTCGCACCCTGCCAAATGGTGAAAAAGGTAGGATTTTCCACGAAAAGACTTCATCATTATTACATTGTTTGCAAAAACTGAAATTTCGGGAAGAGTCCGGACCACCCCCCTGGGTACTGCCTTAAATGTAACCTATTTATAGATAAATACATGGGATGCCTATTCACAGCTTACGGAATATTGTAACAATAGATTAAAGCTTTCGGGAAGTAATAGTATTTAAATATATGTAAAATTATGTCGCTATTTGGGGGGGCACTTTTTTCGGACAATTTTCAATAAAGGGGGGGGGGGGGTGAGAGATAAAATGACATAGTCATTTATATATATATATACTAACCGTAAAGTACTATAGCTCATTTATAAAATCTCTGACTCTTGAAATATTGAAATTAAACTGTTTATAAATGATTTTATGTTGGTTCTAAAATGTGTTACCGCCTCTCTTATAAAAAAATCTTAAGCGACTGCAAATTTGTAAGAAAATTGCAATTTATGAAAACTGCACACAATTATGATCACTAATGATAGGCGCACATAATTTGCAAACGATTGACTAACGGATTTTGCTGTTTTTATCTTTCATTTATGTTTTATCTTTTAAAATGTTACCCTTAAGGAATGTTTTTCTTTTGCGGGGTGAGGGTGGGGGTTGATGAATAAGCCCCCTACCCCAAATCCGCCACTGGCTCGTATTTTAATTATGACAACATTACTGTAAATAGGCACTAATCCGGTACCGTGCCATTATATTGCAGTCACTATTAAGATACCAGGCCAGTGCCTTTATTTTTAATAATAGCCGGCACCCGGCCGTTTCATTTTGGGCATTATAAACTTAATGGGCCAGTGCCTTTATTGTGAGTAACGGCCGGCACATGCAGTATGCCAGTAGAGTGCCGTTGCCTTTCCAGGCTTCTGGCAAGGTACTTCTCGGGCGACCACTTTTGGTACGATTCAGTTACTTTTTGCAGTGCCGGCCGGTGCTGGACGTAAAGGCAGAAAGGCACTGGCAAGGTACTCCGCCAGCAGGTGTGTGTTTGCTAGGATACATAACTGTAATCAGTTTTACAGATATATCAAGTATTTTTTAAGAGCATCTATTTCAAATTTTTTTTTAGATTAGTTCCTTTTCTTACGGAGCAAAATGATTTAATATTTAAGTACTGACTGACTGTAATTATTTAAGTACATTTTACTGTTGTTAAATTACTTAAAAGAGAATAAAATTGATCAGGAGTGCACGAATTTGGGAGAAAATACTCAAACATCATATCATAATGTTCACTTTTATTTTTTGACGAATTACTATTAACATTCAAATTTATTTAGACATTTCGTAACAATCAAGTGTTCGGAAAGTCCAGTGGAGTTACTCTAGATTTTTAGTGTTACAGTATAAGAACACCCTTACGTTTCGATGCAATTTTTTTCTTATGAAAGTTTCTTGTTATTGATTTATCCGTTGTTACAGTGTCTAATACGGCTTACGAAGAGACATCCTAAAAATTTTCGTGTCTACCATAGTCGTATAAACGTAGCAAAATCATATGACTTTTTCGAACTACTCTCTGAATAAGATATAACAAGAAGTTCTGTAGACTTGGTTTGGTGGTAGCGAATTTAATGAACATAAAATCCTTTTGATATTTTATGTTCATTAATAATTTAAAAATTTCATTTTAACCACTAAAATATTTTTTAACAGTGCATTACGCAGAATTTAAAAATTATTATTTTGGCAGAATATTTCACACATTGTGCATGAAATTGTCGCTTCAAAATGATGTATCCATCAAAATAATTTCCACGCGAAAAGATCAGCATCCCGGATATCAAAAATAAATGATCTGTTTTCATATCTGTATCCTCGTATATAAAAACAAGTTACCCGTTTCTAAATCTGTATCCGCCAGTCTAACTTTTAGATAATCCGCACACCTGTATATTCTACTGATAAAACGGGTGAATGAATTGTAACCAAATTTGGTACATATGCTATACATTAGACGCTCTTAACCCTTTGAGGCGCAACCCGCTCTTAACCCTTTGAGGCGCTGGCTGTGCCCGCGCACAGCCAGCTGCGTCAAAAAAGGGTCTCTAGATCTGTGGCACGCGATGAACGTTTCGATCGTCTGCCATCTTGCTGGTAGTTAAGTCGAGCGATGGCAACGGCTGCCCTTTTTCCAGCATTGGGCAATCTATCCAGCTGTTCTCGCATTCTTCCATTTTTCAGCAGATGTCAATTGTGACACTTTTTTTTACGGGAAATGACGTGCTAAAAAGTAAAGGATTCTCGTGGAGCTATGTCACCCGGACCTATTTTTATAGAAATCAAATCTATTCTTCGGGACTGGCAACAGTCAAAACGTCAGAGTTTGGTGATCCCAGAGCGGGAACACTGCGCGTTAAAGGGTTAAGCAATTCCGAAAACAAATTATTCAAAAAAAAGTCTACTAGATGACGCTTTGCATGAAAAAACAGCAAATTTAACAATGAAAATGGCTATTTCGAACTGTACAAACAATTTCAACATTTATTTAATATTTTTTTGAGAATATATTATCTAATTTGGGTCATTTTTGACAATTTCATCGCGCAAAGCGCTATTTAGTGGGTATATTTTGAACTATTACAAAAATTTCCCGGAGGGCACATCTCGTGTACAGACCATATGCCAAATTTGGTGGCATTCTGCTCACACGTTTTAGATGCAGAATGCTGTTCATAGGGGGAGTTTTATTATAACCAAACTGTAAAAATATATAACCTTGAAAACGCACGCTCAATTTTTAGAGTCTAAGATTAATCGCTTTTTTTGATGTTATTGAAATAGTTTAAATGTTTGGTGTTAAACTTTTGAATAGAATAAAAGACTTTATTTTTCGAAGTTTAAATGCAAAAGCAAAACTGGAGTAAGAATACTTTTACTCCTGAGTGCTTTTATAAGAATTGATCATCGATAGTTTTCCCTGTCGTTAATTTAGTTGATTTTCATCTTTATTTGCTAAAATGTAATTAAGTGATACCACTCTTGAGCTGTGAAAGACATTTGAAGGATATCATAAAAATAACTTTATCATTCTTATGAAAATGTCAGAATTATTTTTGTGCATCCAAGTAAAAAAAGTTATCAATACTGCTCACTTCATTTTTAAATATGAGTTTGCTATCATAAACTTGAATAATGTATATAATTATTGCTTTTTTCACTCAAACCAAACATGACATTAAATTGCCCTTCAAACAATTACTAACCGTAGACTGCGTTAGTAGTAGAATTCCCTTGGAATATCTTAAAAATGTTACGTGCGCCCCTGTGAATCAGATATAACTGCTGTACAAGTACACACACCATTTCAATGGCGCAAATATTATAGCAAAAATTTATAACTTGCATAAGCGTAACGTGACCGATTTTTTTTTTTTCTTTTTTTTTTTTTTTTTTTTTTTTTTGGAAAGTGCTTAAACATTTGGGAGTCTGGAAGATTCCACATGTGCCATCCCATTACAAAATGAAGGGATCTAGGAAATCCGTTTAACGTTAACGATTCTACCATCTTTCGTCGGTGTTTCGGCAAGCAGCCAAAGGGACTTCAGATTACAGAAGGGGCGAGGCAAGGCATGCTTGTTTAACTGAGAACACAGTGTTATGAGTGATTGCGGTGTTTTACATAACATAAACGATGATGGATGTAGGAAAACGTGACAAATTCAACGATGTATTTCCACTCCATTGCAAAAAGCCTTGAGTCAACAAAGAGAAGTAACCGTCTAAGTTGCGCAATCTTTCTTTTTTATTAATGCATTAGGCTTCTACTTTTTAAATTACATGATTTTGCTCACCGCACTGTAATTTTATCCCAAGCCAATTTTATTTTCTTGACCAATATTTCAAAGAAGAATGTAAACAGAAAAAAGTTAATAAATTGAGACATAAAACTGAAACGTGTACTTTTTTATCGGGATTTAGAGACGACTATGTAATTAAGTGCGAAATCTTAAAAAAAAAAAAAAAAAAAAAAAAAAAAAAAAAAAAAAAAAAAGAAAGAAAGAAAAGAAGTATCTTTGAACATTACACATATGACTGCAGTATGATACTAGAGGAATCAATACACTGATGTAGGAGGAGGTTTTTTTTAATTATTATTGTTAAGAAGTATTGTAAACTTGTTTTCAACTCCAGTGATATAATTATTCAATTATCTGGGGAATTCAGCATATACACACAGAGCAAAGGAATTTTTTTAATTTCAAATTCGAATTGACAAAATTTCATATAACTAGCCAGCCAGTAGTATACAATATATATTTCATATACTTGTATTTTATAGTATCCCAATTGATGAGAATATAAATGCACCCAGGGCGTAACCAGGAAAATATTTCGGGTGTGGGAGGGAGGAGGGGTATGAAATAAGTCATAAATAAATAAACGGAATTTGTACACAGTTTAGAGCTAACTAGTCCGAAATTTTCGTGGGGAGAGGGGGGGGTGTATCCCAAAGGCCCGTTTACATGGGAAAATGGAAAGTCCCGGGTAAAAGCAGAGTATAGTGGAAAACTCGCAATGCATCATGGGAAAGTGAGGTCATCTCTGCATTAACCCTCCTTTACCCCGCATTTTCTTCCCTATGTACGGGAAGCGGGGTAGAAAGCAGCGAAAGTTCCGGCATTTACTCCGCATTTGTGTGTATGTAAACGGGCCCAATATATCCCTCTCCTGTAGTGCTGTAAAAGTAACGACAAAATGAGTATCCGTATGTATTTGTTACTCAGATGTTCGCTATTCGTTACTAAGTATTCGTTACTACTAATAGAATCGGTAATAGGGTGTTATATGTGCCCCATAACAACACATCCGGGACAGTGTTGTTATGGGTATATTCCGCCCATACATAAACCCATAACAAAACCTAACCAAAAAGAATTTTTTTTAGCGAAGTTGCACAAAGTTGTATTTAGAGCTTATTTTCTCTGATTTACAGATTGTTTTTATACATATTTATGGTTTTATACAATGCTAAATTATCCGAATTACGGAGTGCACATAGAAATCTTCCAAAGACATATGCCATTCTTTTTTTTTCTCAACCCCCCCTTTTTAAAATTCTGAACGCTGGTTTAACCTGTTCATTCTTATCATAAAAAGTGTAAAGGAAAGCTTGTGACTCGTGTTTTTTCTGGGAGCGGGTTCTCGAATACTGAGATCCAGGGATTGGGCCACATATATTAAATTCACAGGGCAGGGGATCTCAGTATGATATCAACTACTTTGCGTCTCTATAAGCATAATATCTTTATTATTTGTGTGTTCTTAATTCATATCAAAAACTTCTTTTGCTGGACGATTTTTCGAAGTAAATTAAAAATTACCATATTTTAAATTAAAATTGTTTAATTCAGTGAGAATGATCTATTTTTAAGATATTTCCAGTTCTATTTCTGCACTTTTGGGATGAAAGGGGTTAGCCCCTTCTGTGGGTGCATATATGAGAGCATTCTTTAAACAAAAATTATCACTCCTTTCATACAGAAAGAATGGTTGCACCGGACTATGCGTATTCCATGAGTTCATGGAATAAAATGTACCATAAAATAGGGCAGATGGCCCCCTAAACGCCGACATTTTAGAAACATACTGAACTTTATTGAATTATTTTAATACCAGTGGCTTACGCAGGAGTGGGCATAGAAATCCCAATTTTTTATATATTTTTTAAAAAATTACTTTAAAAATGTGTTTAGGTTTCCATGCTAAATACTTTTTTTAGTTCCAAATAATATTTCAAATAATAAAAATGTGTGAATTCGTTTACTTTATAAAAATATATTTTTTTAAAAGGTGTATTTAAATAATTTGTTATTTATTACTCATATTTCGATTCTAGCTAAAAAAAAGAAAAAGTTAAGTTCGCAATCCTGCTTCGAAACCACCCTGAAAGAAAGAATTCTGATTGCACCACTATTTAGTACTAAAATGTTAGAAAGCCCGAAATTAGCACCCCTTACTAACATGCTTCTCTTATATGTATTGCTCCTCTACAATTATAAGAACACCCCCTTCCCCCCCTGCAAAAAAAAAGTTCAACTGCGCATAAGAACGCACTATACACCGGATAATATCCCCCCATTGTACGACCCATAACAATAGAGCAGCAGATAGTATATCCATCTCCATAACTGTAACGAAACATACGGATTCTTCCAAACCTCATCAAAACGATACCATTCGGCTCGGCACAAACGAATTGCAACCAGAACATACTACTATTCAAATACCGAAACTGATTTTTCCCTTCAAACAGCGAGAATCCATAATACTTCCGGTATCTAGTAACGGAACGGAACATACTATTACTCAAATACCGAAATACCGAAATTCATTTTCTCCCTCCGGCAGTCTTGTATTCGAAGTTCGAACCTGGTCGATCCGAAATGCACACTCAAAAGTCATTTTCTCCCTTGAAACCGCGATCCGATATCCAGTAACAAATACAGAACATATTAGTACCCGATTACTGGAACCCGTTTCCCCCTTGTTCGCCTCGCCTGCCAGTCTGTATTCGAAGTTCGAAGCTGCTCGATCCGAAACAGCTTCGGATCGAGTAAGGAGTAACGATAACGATATCAACCGCAAAGTAGCAATTCGTTACTTCGAGTCTGAGTGATTATCCGTATCTTAGTACCGAATACATGCGGTTTGCTTCAGCTCTACTCTCCTGGCTAAGTTCCTGACTAGCACAAATCTGGCAAAGTGCGATACCTTCTTCCACAAATTTTCTTTTCTTTTTTTCTAATATTATGAAAATTGTCAGTCTATTTACCTAGTCTTAAATAGTGGCAATTGGTCAGCTATGAAAAGCAGTGGTAAAAAATTTTATTTTTAGTACATTTTAAAGATAAATCGATATGCAATATCTGTTATCAAGTGGGTATGGATAATGAGGATAATGATGATGGCAGAAGATGTCCACAAAATTCCCTTTAATACGTTTTTCTATGTGTTTTTCTCAAACGTAAGAATTACTTTAAAAACTGAAAAGAAAGATAATAATTATAATTATTTTTAAATCAAACTAAAATAGTCATTAATGAAGAGAAAATAAGCTAACATCACGTTATTAAATTAGCCGTCCAAAATAATAAAGATCTATGAGATAACCAACTATTTCATTACTTTAAAAATGAAAATATTTTAGTAGCTTCTCATAAAAGAATCACTTCTTTTACTCGAGATAAACTGTTGGCAAAAAAAGACGCTTGCTTACTTAGACTAGAGTTTAGTTGTTGATGTACTTAGAGGAATAATTTAGGTCGTTTCTGTGTGTTCTTTTTTCTACTTTCTTTCTCTTGTAATATTATCCCTCCACCCAAGTGAAAATACTTCAGGTGGGCAGGAACAGGATCGGATTTTTTTTTTCTCTCTCTGTTTAATTTATAGTCTTACTTTCTCATTCTATCTGACACATCCAATAGTTATGCCCTTGAGATGTGTTTTTAATTTGCTCTTTCTTCTTCTCACTTCACTTTGATGGTCTGTGTTTCGATAACGATAGTTCAGTCATTCATGTGAAACATTTATAGACCTCAAGAGAGTTCGTTGCTCCGGAGTATGGCTAGCTATATCAATAAAATTATTTTTATACACACACACACACACGCACACACACACTTATATATATATATATATAGATAGATAGATATAGATAGATAGATAGATAGATAGATAGATATAATTTACTTGTTAATTGACTATGTTAACCCTTTAATTAACCCTGCATGAAGATGACGTTTCAGTTGAGACCCTACATTGCACTTTGATTCATTTTTGAATAGCCGTCGTCATTATCAGACAGATAATGAAAATCGCCCTCTAAATTATGAGTTAATTTGATTCTTTCATTAACATTATTGGGCAGTTAAATACCAGATAAATACATGAAACTGTTTACCCCCTGTTTTTCTTTTTTCCTTTAACCAAAATGTTTAAACACGTGACCAGATTTAATTAGTGCATTTGAACTGAACAGTAAGATCAACTAGTGAATTTCCAGTCTCCCTATTATATTATTGTGCTATGCATTATTGAACCAAAGAAATCACGCGAAACACAAAGTAGCAAGACGTTTCAAATTGCTTTGGACCAATATAAATATCGACTTTTAGTGCCATAGCCTTAAGGAATTAATTTACTGCTAACTGCACTGTAAAATGGAACTTTCGTGCGATTTGGTTAAAAATATTTATCACTAAAATGCATTCGAAAAACTCTGAATTTTTCAAACAAACGTTCTACTTCTAGGAAAATCATTTTTCATAGTATGTAACATGCAACATGTTAGGCAAGAGTCATAAATAATTCTGTCTGAAATTTAAAATAATTTATTTTTCTTGGATAATTTCATTAAAAACCAACCATAACAAATTATTTTTGACATCGATGTTTTAAATTTTAATGATTCTTAGTTGGCCTGTTAACCCCTTTCCGGTTAAATTTTTTTTCGAGTTGCAGGGTAAAAAAATGTCACTCTTTTGATGCATATTTTGATATATACATTTTTAAAACATAATAACGCTATTCTCATATAAGATTTCCTAAATCATGTATAGTTCTACCTTCCAGTGGGCAGAAAAGTAAATAAAAGTGTTTGAAATCAAAACGAAATAATTCGAGAAAGATTACGAGAAAAATTAAACATTTTCTACTGCCCGAGCTACACTCGGGATTATCCAGAATGGAACATTTTATCTGCTCGAGCTCAGCTCGGGCAAATCCGGTAAGGGGTTAAACTTACCTTTGTCATGAAAATTGTGAAGTTTCAAATTTTTTCTACAATTCATCCAAAAGTTATAAATTTTTGAAATTTCGAAAAAGTCGGAAATTTTGTATGATGTATTAATAACTGTAACTCAAAACTTTGTAAATAGTAGTAACTCAAAACTTTGTAAGTAGTAGTAACTCAAAACATAGTAGTAGTACAAACGTAGTTGTAACTCAATTAGACTTAGAATTGAAATTTACGTTTTTTTGTTCAATGTTTGAAGATCTTTTTTAAAATATATAACCTGACCCTGTACATCCTCTCAAAAAATCATTCGAATAAAATAAAAATTTCAGATCAGAAGATTAGAATGATTTCAGAATTAGAATCAGCTGTGCAGTGCACACGAATGCAGTGCACCCATCTCCAAAACTCCGTGCTTATCTACAGGACTATGGAATATTCTATAGTCCTGGCTTATACTTACTCCACGCGCTAGCTGAAAACCGTAACATTTTTCTGAAAGTTTATATGTGGTGCTCTTTCCTACGTAAAAGACGAGAAAGTTTAAGAAAAGGATTTTTCCATTATTTATTGTATTTCTTATAATGTCTTTTTTTAATTAAAAAAGAGAAGATTATATTTTAAAATGAGATGGTGCTCCGGTACATTCATATATCTACACAGCTTTTTCTGAAAAAAAAATTTCTTTTATCATACAATGTCTACATCGCTTAAGTTACTTCGTTGCGGATACTTCGTCTATAGAGCCTGATATATTTTGACCTCAGGGCCCGATTAAAACGTCTGACACAGGGCCTTTACTCGGAATGTTTATCTTCTTCTTCTTCTGTCTCATAAATTTCGCTTAAGAGTGGCGGGAGCTCCTTCACAGAATTAATATAGCGCTCCTAGAACTTCACTTTCGCAACCTGATCTACTTTTGTTTCTTTAGTACTTGTTATTAACTTTGTCACTCTCTCTCGAAACCCTTTAACATAATCGTCATTCTAACGCTGAAGAAAAAACGAAATAAGAAGATCAAGTTTTTTTCTTCGTTCTACGTCTGCTGAATTCATATCATTTACGTTGCTGGAATGTGATGATCCGCGGGTGGCCCCAAGGTTTGTCTCTGGCTGACTCATTCTTCTAAGAATAAATTATTTCTTGAAGAGGGGAGGGGGGGGGTGTAATTAGGAAAAATGTAATTGAAGTAATTTTTCATGTGTGCAAGAAGAGACACATCAAGTCCAAGAGCAATAAAATACAATAAAAATCTTTGCTGAGTTTGTCAATATTCATGAGAGGATTGTAGTCGGTTTCAAAGATTTTTATCCTTCTTCAGGTAGAGAGCATAAGCGATATAATCGATGAAGGTATGCATATGTAAGTCAATAGAACCTTTGCAATGGACATGAGAATGTTTAACTCATTTACATGAAAAATCCATGCGCCAACAGTGCATATTGCCTCACGCTGGAATATTTTCATCGGTAATAACGGGTCTAGAACTCATAACGACTTTGAATATTTTAAAAGTAAACTATCACTTTAAATGCTTATAATGAATAATAGTTCTATTAAATATAGTTATTGCACTTATCTTACTTAAATTGTCGATTTTCCGTTATCTGATATTTTTTAACGTGGTTTCAATAACTGATTTTACTGACAGAAAAATGTACATAAATTGACAGTCAGTTCTGGTGAAATTATAAAACTAAACCTCTTAAAATTAAATCCTGATTATTCAACCTTTCTTTTAAAAGAAAAAAAATCATGGTAGTATATAGGCAACTTTTCCCCTTAAATTAATTTTCAGTGATATAGTTTATTCTAGAAGTACCCAATGTTAAAAGCACTGCGACTTCCTGACACCCATTGATTAAGAATGTGAAAATAGCTTATTATTTCAGTGATAAGCTTAATTAAAGAGTTTTTTAAAGAGTTTTTTAAAGGAAAACAACAGAAAAGAAATCTGCGCAGTGAGAAGGGGGGAAAAACGGTGATGACAAAATATAGGTCGTTTGACAAACCTGTAAAACTGGTTTCCTGCACAGAACTATCTTAGGGCTAAAAAGCAAACTTTACTTATTTTTTGCTTATTTAACATTTAAAGAGTTTTTAAAAGGACACCAACTACAAGCAAGCTTACAAATACCATATTTATTTAACTTTTAGTATTAAAATTAATTATTTTTATGTATAAAAATGCTTTATTACATGCATAGTACCCGCAAAACAAAACCTGTGTGTGTTCTATATGATGTAATTGGTATTATGATAGATAAAAGTATGTACGTTATTTGTGAAAAAGGTTTTATTAGTCTTTCTTTCGTACTTTCTTTTTTTTTCCTCCGATCTTTTTTATCTATATCTTCTATAACACAATTCTTTGCTCGGCAATAGTAACAGCAATCGCATTATATTGTAACGGCTTTCCTTTTATATATTGACTTGTTGAATTTTTAGTAACAGAGCTTCATCTACTCATGAAGAGTCCCCTGGATAATAAAAATCAGGGAATTTTTAATCGATGATAAAAAAAAATCAGGGGATTTTAAATCAATAAATTAATCAGGGGATAATCGAAAATCTCCTGAAATATGAGGATTCGAATTCACAACTTGTAGCGTAAAATCAGCCCCTTCATTGAGACTAAAGACTAAAAATCACATGTTTCTTTGGCATACGGTTCATGTGGGCAGAGGCGCCGACTATGCGGGTGCTCCGGTGCTCAAAATCACGCGGGTCCGGAACAGCAAGAAAATTTCATGGAACAGTTTCAGTTACCTTCGTAGAAAAAATCCGTTGAAAATTCAGAAAAAAATTAGGTTGTTCTCTTTAGAAAAAGGATCATTTATGAAAGTATTTGACTATATTCTGTTACTGCTTGTCGTAGTCACATCATAAACTTTAAAATTAATCACTGATGGAAGGAATGAATCGTGAATGTTAAAAAAGCAACTTTTTTTGTTTAGAATACAAAATTCATTCCATCTTGTTTTTATCCTTATGGGTGCTTGGAACCTAAGTTCCGGCAGAAAAAATTAATGGATGCTCAATCTTTGTATAGATTCCAAAATAAAATTCTACTGCTTGTCGGTCATATATGTGGGTGCTTTAGAACCTGAGTACAACCTGAAAAAAAAAAAAAAAAAAAACTGATAGATACTGAGCTGCTTTATAATTCTAAACTATGTTGATCTAAGGGCTTCAGTAAATCTCAACAAAGGGAATTTTTCTAAAAAGAAAAGTGCAATAGTTGCTCCTTTCCCGAAAAAGTAGTCCTTCGAGCACCCACGAAAATTTGGTAAATAATCACCACTTTTGCATGCGGGGATTCTCATTTATTGAACATAGAGAAAAGGATATTCTTGCTGGAAAATAAAATAAATGACTGATGTATGTAAATATTCGCATGTCTCAGAACGATAACTTAGTGACAATTTTAAGATTTTACTTCATCTTAAGCCATAAGAACTACATGTTGTTAGGGGATCAGCAATGGATCGTCCTATCGACCTCACCATGCCATCATCTCGTCATACCGCTACCCTCGCCCGTTTAATTTTCTAACGTATCACCGGTCTCGTACGATTCGTTCCTCCAACCTTTACGAATATGCAGGTCCGCAACGAAATGAAAAACAATCTGTCTTCGACTTCTCGAGGCATAGCCTTGACTTTGACATTGGTGCGTCTCAGACGAGAAGAGGTATGATTTCGAACAACGTGATCACGCCGCGCAGCTGGTCCCCTCTCACACCGCGACCCCGAAAAACGATGGGAGGAAAACCAAAGAGGAGGAATCGTAAGAGGCGCGAAACGCTGGCCAAGTGATGTATTATTGGTTTCAGATCAGAGAGACTTCGAAATAGGAATACGGACATGACTCCCTCTTGCTCTTCGCAGTAATGAGTCGGTTCGTTTACCTTTGCATGTGCCGGAGTTCACAGAGTGACGAAGATTTATTGGGTCTGGTTTCTGTTCTTTTTTTTTTTTTTTAACTAATTTTCTCTCTGTCTCTCTCTCTAAATTTTGTTTTCTGAAATTTAATTGTATAAATGGAGTACATACGCAGTAAAAGAGCCGCCATAGTTACTTTACTTCGTGTTAACCCTTTGAGGCGCAAACCTCTCCCAATACTGAAAAAAGGGCAGTCGTTGCCATCGCTCGACTTAACTACCAGCAAGATGGCGGACGATCGAAACGTTCATCGCGTGCCACTGATCTAGAGACCCTTTTTTGACGCAGGCACAGCCAGCTGCGGTGCAGACCTCTAGTACTGAGTGCTGGTAGGGCGCATATACACGGTGATCTTCAGTGATAGGATCAAAATTTTCAGATTTGGCAGTACACCCTGAGCTGCTGGCAGCAACAATGGGCCGCCTCAACCAAGGGAAGACACACCTTTACTCTGCTACCCAAGAAGGTAGATCTACCCCTGGTCCGAAGGTTCTTAACCTAAGCGCTCCCATCACAGCGTTTGTTACAAATCACGGACCCTTTCCAGCCTACCTTTACAAGTTCCACAGAAGCCGAACGGAAAGCTGTTCGTGCAGCGAATATGGAGACAGCTTCCATTACATGTTTGACTGCCCACTCACGTCAGCATGCCATCTTAAAAGACCAGCATCCAGCAACTGGCATAGGCTTGGCTTCTGGGAGTCCTAAAGAGCCAACTGGCAAGAAACAGACTATGTTCAATTTACGGACTTCTGATGGAACTGAGTCAGTATCTTTGACCCCCTAATGAATATGTACTATATGAATAACACCACTTTGCAATCATCTTTTGCATATGTATGTAAAGGGACCTCTGTAAGCCAGCACTCCTGTGTGAGATAAGTCTGGCCGGCTTGCTCCCATATTTTTTTTTTTTTTTTTTTTTTTATCAGTTTGTTGTAAATAAACTCCGCAGCTGCCGTAAAACACTTTAAGGTCGGCTTCGCCGACCAAGCCGACTTCTGTAGCTTCAAATTCAAATTCAAATCCTTCAGTCACTATTTCCACGTCCTAACCACTACCACTGGGTTCCCATGGCTCTCATATCAAATGTTTAGTTTATTTGTTGTAACACTAGTCTGATTAAAATAAATTGCGTTAGTATGTATGAAAGTAATACTACCTGGAATGGAACTTTTACATATACTTTTCTATTTAAAATCTCGATCAAAAAAAAAAAATAAAAAAAAAAATAAAAATAAATAAATAAATAAATATATATATATATAATCCTCGGGTCTTCGAGCCTCGTCAGGGGAGACCCCCTCCCCCCGAACCCCCTAATTTTTTAGTTTCATTATTGCCATATTAAAACGATATTAATTGACCATGTCATTTTATCTCTCACCCCTTTTTCTTTTATTCTTCCTTTACGTTTATTTCATCGACTGGAAGTAGGAGAGTTTCCTGATCTTTCCTTACAATTGCAAACGTGGGTCGATGATGACTGAAGTAACTTATATAATTTTTAGTATCCAGTTTAACTTATATAATTTTTAGTATTAGTTTTGGTTTTCGTTATTTGATATTGTTGAGAGAGCTTTAGGCGAGTAGGGGTTGCTGTATTTCACCTAGTAACCCTATTGGCGAATCAACCAGAGTGGATAAGAATCCCAGGCTTATGTTTAAAATTATTCTTTTTTCCACTTTCACATTCGCTAGCCCAGAGCCCGATGCGTTTACACCTTCAAGTTATTCTTGATGCATCCTTAATTTTATGAAATTCAGCATTTCAATTCGCCAAGTTACAGTCACCATTTTGAGGATGAATGATGCAGCCTTGAAACGAACATTGAAAATCAGCAAATAAATAAATTAATACACCTGGTGTCCATAACCTTTTAGAAATGTTAGCAGAGTTATGGCACAAACATAGTAAGCGTGGGATTTTAACATAACATTTACTTTATTAAATTAGAACGGAAGAAACAGGCACATCACATAACAAGGTAACATCAAAAAAGAAAAAAGCATAGAAGAAGTAAAAATAATGCGTGCGCGAGCACAGTTACAGTTAAGTAGATTAATGTTCATTGTGGGATACAGAATTCAGGAGGATAAGACATTGCATAATAAAAAAATAAACAATTCAATACTCAACAATTTATTCTTACTATTATGTAAGAATAAATTGTTAAGTTTAGTGTATGTTCGTAATTCCCCATACACTAGTGAGGTGATGAAAAAGTAAACGTTTATTGTTAGAGTGAGAAAAATTTTCTTTCGTAATTTCTGAGCGACCAATGAAATGTGATCATCCAACGTGATTTTCTTTTTCATTCGAGAGTCATGAAAAGTGGTTTAAGTCAGTTATATTTAACTTCATATCTCCAACACTTTTTATAATATAATTCTCAAATTTCGTACATCACCTCATTAGTGTATTAAGCAAATTTTACAAATTCGATTTTTTATTTTTATTTTTATTTATTTCTTTATTTATTTTGTAAGAGGTTCGTATACAAATTTATAAAGTGTTACTTTTGAATATTAACGAGAGGAATTTTTTCTTGACATAGTTTCGTTTTCTACCTTATTTTAAATATTTTTTTTTTCAATTTACACTGCCCACTTATCTCTAATAGATAAAGAAATAAAGCGTGTTACCATATTTTCAGGGCACCCTGTACGTGATTTTGTTTTCCCAAGTAATATACCAACCACCAGGTAGTGTCGGACATGTTTCGTACTTAACTTCATCTATATCTTGTGGATAACAATTGTCCACAAAAACAAGTCCTGAAATATTTACCACATGGATTCCACCGTGGATAAAAGCAGGGGCGAAGCTTTTTTCATCTTTAATATAAAACCAAAACTTTAAATGAGTGGAATAAATAACGAAAGTTATAAATCATACATACACATTCACCTAAAGCTGACAACAATGAAAATGGGAAATTAATTTTTTGTTTCGCTCGTATTGACTGTCAAACTTGCACACAAATTTCTCTTGGTTTGATTCTGTAACTCTTAAAAAACATTCGGTGATACTGACTAGGTTCAAGGTGCACGTAGGATTTTCTTTTGGAAGCCGTCATTAAGTCCGAGACATTATCAAAATAGGCGTTACTTATTATGGGCAAGAGGGGGAAATTGTCCCCCCCCTAAAATTGAAAATATTCAGTATAACTTATTTGAAAATAATATTTTCTACAATAGGAAACATATCGCCCCCACAGTTTTACATGTTACAACCCACCCTCCAATGTTACATGCCAATTTACGCCAATGATTATCAGTAAAAAAAAAAAAAAAAAAAAAAAAAAAAAAAAAAACTAGCAAAAACCTTTTCTCTTGACCACAGTTGATATAAATACCTTTTCCTCTTTATTTGTATTTTTTAGCTTTCTAGCCTTATGAGTGTGTCGTAGAACAAGGCTCTCCTATAAAAGATTCACAGAATATTATGTTTATTAATTCCCCCTGCATTTCAATCTGCTTTCATGGTTTTGAATTAGCATTTACTTATTTGTCTTTCTGAAATAAGAATTTCGTCAACTTATCATGTTAATGCCTTACTTCTGCGGATTATTTGAATTAAAATCACCTTTATAGCATACCGTCTTCGTTTTACATAATGATATTCGAAAAGCGTCCTTGTCTGGAACAACAGAAACCTTATTTCTGAAAGTAGCAGGCAACTATTTCTGCTGAATCACTAACAGAAAGCACAAGGTTATTGGTGATTTTTAGATCAGTAATTAACCAGAAGAAAAAATACTATAATCAAGATAAAATATAACGAATTATCAATCAGTCAAGTTCATTCAAAATGTTCGAGATACTTAGATATTTGCGTAATAATGGAAGCAAGAACTGAAGATTAAGTGCTACTGTCTACTGAAATGTTATTAATGAATGAATGAATGTACTTTACTTTCCTAGCAAACGATTTCTCATTGTTCTCTTCTTATTTGTGAACTTTGAACTTAAACTCACAATTTTCATTGTTCGAAACTTGCTTATTAACGAAAACTTTATCTTGGCATAATGTCTTTTACGATTTATTTTTCAATTTAATTTTGCTTCTGTTTTTTTTTTCTCTTTTTCATTACATATTATTAGAGGAAAGGTAACGTACAGGGGCGTAGCCAGAAATTTTTCATTTGGGGGGGTTACGACTACTGCAACTCATATATATGTATACGTGTGTGTGATAATGTAGTGAAGAATATACATTTTATATGGCAAAAATTTCTCATGGGGAGGGGCTATGACCCGCCTAACTCCCCCCCCCCTTGGCTACGCCCCTGGTAACGTACAATTCCTTTTGAAGCAGATATTTATTGTTCATAAAAATTTATAAATTTGAGGACATCCATAATTTTTTTCCGATTAATAAATTCGCAATTTAAACTTGTAAAAATGTGTTTCATAACTGTATATTCCCATATAAAAATAACTCAGACCGGAGACCTAGCCACGTGACCGGGGGCCACGAAGGCTTGGGCCCATCTCGAAATTTGGATTTTTATTAACCTGATGTCACCAATCAATCTTTTTTTGCAATGTATTCTACATTTTCTACCTTTAGGGCTCTCTCTGAATTTTTTTGTTGTCCACGGATCTGACTTGGACTAATATCAACTAGTTGGGCGGTGAAAAATCGTCCTTCAATAGAGATCACCCTTAAACAGAATTTGTAAAAAATAAAATTTTCCCTCACACTTTGAAGAGGTGGGATTGTCAATATATTTAATATATTAAGGTGTTTAAAATTGTCATTTTTGTGTTATCATTATATTATTTTATTTTAAAAATATATATTTAAGTTACATTATAAAAAAAGAGTACAACCATACAATACAATAATCAAAGACAGTTTGTAATATATTGTGTATATAATAAAATGAATGGCAACACATTATTACGTGTGACGAGTGGCAACACTAGTAAGTTGTTGACAGAATCATGCTGAGCTGACGAGCGGATAAATATGCAACCGTCTCATCCTTGCTCACCTGATTGGACCCGTGTTCAGCCAATGAAATCCTATGCGCTTATTTCCGTCTCCAGAAGCGCGCCGTTTTTGATTTTACTTTCAATTCTAGGTCCATATAGCTTATATGTAATTAGTAATTGTTAAATAATAACAATCATAAATTGTCTCAGGTTCTGCAAGTTTTTGCTATAAAACTAACAAACGTCTCACATGTTCTCTAGGAGACTCAAATTTCTAATTACAGCTTTTAATAAGTAATAAAAAAAAATAATAATTAAATATAATGAACCAAAAAGAACGTATGCTTTTTTTTCAGAAGTTGATCGCGTTCGCATATAATAATCTATTTTAATCCGGTGATTCACATCGCTCATTTTACATTCAATCTATGTAACATATATAGCCAAACTTACGTAATATCTAATCCATACAGCTGTATGTATATAGGCATGTCGAGAGGGAAAAGAGAAAAGGCCTGTCCTATATACTGTATGTATAAAGGACAGGCCTGTATGGAATCCCGTGCGTAAATTTCAAAATGGTTTTCCTGCATAGCTACGATTCGCGAAAAATTGCTCTTCTGGGATTCGGGAGAAAACGAGTGACGAGTGCTCATGAGTTATGGGGAGAAGTAGAGGGGTTTCAAATGTCGAGTCTCGTCGCCCGTATTCTTCTAAAGTATGATAAAATTTTTTGTAGCCGTGAATTATTTTGTGGTATTTTCCCTGTACACACACTAAATTGCTTGGCAGTCTGAGATGTCCCTTCTTCCAAGAAGTACTTATGTCTACGTGGGTTCCATTGATGGGAGAACGCAAACCCGAGTTTTCTCTCGATGGGCCTGTTATATATACATACAGTAGAGTCTCCCCTGGTCTCGCTTATCCGACATAAAGGGGCCGGCACGATGTCGGATAATAGAGAGGGGTCAAGAAAAACCTTCTTAAACGCTAAGCTACAGTGTATCTTGGAACATAATACATACATGCATATGTTATAACACAATAGTATGTTGTATCATATTCATGCTCTACAAATACAAAAAAAACAATGGGAAAATGAATTGAAAAAATGAACTTACAATTACAGAATAATGTATTGACAGAATTTACGAGTGCCATATGTTACACTTAAATTTCAGTCCTGTGCGGATTTAAAGAAATTTTTTATGGTAGTCTGTTTTCCCGATGAGTGCAGTTTCTTCGCTGCCAAATCTTCCAATCTTTGCAGCATCATTATGTAAATTCCTGTAGCTTCTTCTTGTTGCTCAATGTATTGAATTGCAGTCTCCTGAACCTTACTCAATCTGTCAATTACATATCTCCGTTCACTGATTTCTTGTATCACTGTAGACAGTAGCTTCCTGCGGTATTCTTTCTAATCGTCCGATAAATTTTATTCGACTTCGCTTCGCCCGATGTCGGATAAACGAGACTCTACTGTATATATATATAGAGAGAGAGTCCGACTAAGACAGCACTAAGCCCAGGGGCAGACACCTGCGTCATACTTACTGATGTAAGTGTAAATACTTCACACACACACATAAAACTCACTTTTTTGTGTAGGTATTTATTGATCATCAGAGTCGCCGCTACCAGGACCTTATTATAGCATGGGCAAATGGGTACTTTTCCCAGGGCCCCCAATTTCAAAAATTGTTCTGAAATATTTTTTTAATTAAAATTTTGTGAAAAAGAAAAACAAATTTCACAGATGGGGCCCCCAAATTTATCGATCCCGGGGCCCCCGCTGGTCATAATCAGGTTCTGGCCTCTACCAGTAACGGGGCCCGGTACTAGTTTTAATGCAGGGCCCCAGGGGCCGTGGTAGCCCAGTTGTTAAGGCGTTGGACTCGTAACCGGAAGGTTGCGGGTTCGATACCGGCGTACCACTGAAGACCACCGTGTACATGCTGTGTACGTGCACGTTAAGTCCGTGGTTCCGAAAGTCCTCTCGGCGGTCGCTAGCAGTTTCCGAGGGGTGTCAATATTCAGAAGTCCGCCACCTTCTGATGAGGTTCCAAATTGTGGCGGGAAATTCCGGGAAGGACGCATATGTAGCTCTAAGCGACATATTCAGTGACGCGAGCTGTCCTCTCCTGGCAAATAAATGCAGGGCCCACATAGTCCTTATTTACATGCCATCTCAACCTTCTCTCTCAGAGACTTACATACTCCAAATTGAATATTTTCAAAAGGCATATATACGTGATGATATTGTTTTTAGAAACTTATAATTGATATTTTTAATTTCTCTCACTGTATTTAAACTTACTTAGTAATTTGAAGTTATACACTTAAAATAGTCTTTATTCAGTAAAAACTGAATAATTTATGACATCTGGGACTAGAGGGGGTTATGCATACAATGAATTCTCAACAAGTCGAAGGGACCAAAGAAAAAAATTCGAACTTCGACATAAGAAGTTATGTATTTAAAGATTAAGCTAGAGGAATAATACTGGCATTCGTAATGCATATCTGTCTAAATATCGTTGAATTACGTTTTAAATATTAAATTAGCTTTTATGTCTAAATATCGTTGAATTACGTTTTAAATATTAAATTAGCTTTTATTAAAATCAATTACAACGCCTTACGACTGCGCTCCCCCCCCCCCACAAAAAAAAAAATAAATAAAAATAAAAGAACTCCGAACCCCGGTACTATGGGACCGGTATCCCGCTACCCTATTGATCCTATATGTATACATATGTGCCACGCACAAACTGTGTCAGATCTTGATTTTGAAGTGCCCTTTCATTAGGACCCCGGGGCAGCTACCCCGTCTGCTCTTGCTTAATCAAGCTCTATATATATATATAGATGTGTATGTATATATTCTAAAGCATAGCTTTCGAGTACAATTAATTTTTTAAAAATGTGTTTTTAGAAATTGGCTTCTCAGGTAATAAATTGTGGAATCGGGGGGGGGGGGGGGGTATTACTCCGTCTACTTAGAAAGACTTTGACGTGGGAAAGTTTTCAAATTCTGTTGCACTTAGAAAAGGCTGTTAGAATCGTCTATGTTCTGTTTATATACCAGTAGTAGCACCAGACCGAGCTGATACAGTTATGTTACGTATACATACACACACATACATATATATAAATGGATATTATTTTGAATATTAATATTTATTTCATGTAGTAGTTAAGAACTTTGATACTACAGTTAAGAACGCTTGATATAAAATGCCTGAAAATATTTATTTATCGATCTATTTGGTCGTCTTTATATTTTAAAAAATTTTGGAACTATCGAACCAGGCCAGGCTTGTTTCGAATGTGTTACGGGCCCAGGCGGGCCTACAAATTCAGGAATTGTCGGGCTCGGGCCGGGCCGGGACTTAATTTTTAGGCCCGTGCAGGTTTCTACTCTGGACAATGCCAGTACTTAGAAACAGCATTTGCAGTGGCTTATGAAGAAATGATTGCTCCTTCCAAATAACCGTTAAACATCTGCTGGTGGCAGGTGCTATTAAAAGAAAAATGTTTTAAAGTTAGCCACTGAAGGGGGCTATTCATAACGGTCAATTACAAATTTTAAAATATGTTTTATGTGTTTAGGCTGACTCTGGTCTCCAGTGAGAGCGAATGCTCCCGAATTGAATTGTCGCAAGTCCTACTTATTCTTTATTAACTAGAATGTGTGCACCCTCGTAGACACCTTTCAATTTGAAGGACAAATAATGGATAACGATAGTGCAAATAAATCAAAGACTTTTTTCAAAATTTGCGAATGCTCTGAAAAATTCGAAGCAAGATCATCCTACTACCGTCACAAAAAAACGTGTCCAAAAACAAACAATTCCGGAAATTTCTCATGTAGAGAAAAAGAATGCGATTTTAAATCCAGTTTTTCTGACCAATTTATTCAACATTTGCGTGTTGTTTATGAAATTGACTGTAAAGAAGATGAAAAGAAATTCAACAGTTTATCAGGTAATACTTTTTTTTTTCTTTATAATGCATGCTTATCTGTTTGATTAATATTATGATAAATGAAATTTTAATTATTACGTTAAATATATGCATGAAGTATTATGATTGTATGTGTACATCTTTCCAGTAAGCATTGAACGCTAAAATAATATGCAGTAAGCAATATTTTAGTTTTTATTTTAATAACATAGAATTTTTTTATAATAGAATATTCACAACTCAAAGAATTTCATACTTCAAAAAAAAAAAAAAAAATTTCTCAACGGGTGCTGAAAGGATTTTTTTGAAAGTACTTCTATGTACACAATATAATCAGCATAAAGTGTAAATCTTGGATTAATTTTCAGTTAATCAACACTGATAAGCAGTAGCGTAGCGCGGGGGGGGGGGAGTGAGGTTCAGACCACCACTGAAATAAGAGAGACCCCCCCCCCGCCCTTTCAAAAAAATATTAAAAAAAAAAAAAAACAGTGATTTTTCTTCCTCTTGTTTGGACCTAACTTCCCTTTGGACGCCACTGTAGGTAAGTGTGACTCCCAACTGGGTATAATACTGCAGCCCGTTGGAAAAGAGCTTCATATTTCTTATGTAAATGTATTATCGTTCTTTACAACTTCCGCAGAGCTGATTGTCCAGAAAAAGTCAAATTGACTTTATGGAAGAATTGAACATCCAATACTAAGCCTGTTTTTTCAGAGAACTCTCAGCTGCAATGAGTGTTTTAGCTGCACTGCGTTGCTATGGCAGCAAAAACGAACCCGGAACAATAAACGATGGAGAAGGGATCACAAGCTTTATGCGAAATAGCTATTTAAGTGGGAGTAGCTGTTTTTCCATTCATAAAACTAAGAGAGTACTTTTTCCGCGCTATTTACTACTACATTTCCCTGATACTTAATAAGTGCTACATTGTAAGGGTGGTTTTTAGCTCTAGCAGATTGCTAGAGACATTTGTATGCGACTGGAATAATAAAAGTGGTTAGTGGCAAAACTAGATTTGTTGTATGAATGTTTGCTTCCTTAATGTTTAATGCTATTATTACGTTATAAGTCGTATACTGAGAATTTAGGAAATATTTGCTTTCATTTTGCATGCCACAAACGCCATTTATTTAAATAACAGTAGATCTTTGTTAGTTTTCTCATTTAGGGATGGATACTAGAGTGGACAAGTGTTTCTATCATCAGAGCTGTTTTATGAGACAAGACAGGCCATTTTCCGCCTCGCTTCCATTTCTATTCTCATGTATAAAACACTTATTTTCCACGCTTTTTTAACAAGCTTTTATTACTTTCGCCTATGTATCAATGTAATGGAATCTCGCAATTCAATTTTCATCCATTTTCAAATATCCAATTGACTACGATAGCATTCAAATGGTACACGGCAGAGTTGGGCAAAATACATAAAAAAAAATGTATTTTCGATACAAAATACAAATTACATTTATTCAAACGCAAAAAGTTACAAAATACAAAATAATTTCTAAATTGAAAAAACGCAAAATACACGTATTTTCAAAATACAAACAAAATACAAAATACATCTAAAACTTCAATTAAGAATAAGTAAAATTTTCTACAGAAACTTCTAGTTTATTTTATTCCAATGTATTTTAAGATGAACAACCAAATGTAATAGTAATAGGATAGTAATAGGATATATCCCCCCCCCGAAATTTTGGGATTAGTGATGAAATTCCGTCTATTTATGCGGATATAAGTTCATATCCCCCCCCCCGAAAATTTTTCCTGGCTACGCGCCTGGCTACGTCTATATCAAAGGAAATATATCTTATAAATAAAAATGAAATTATGTTTGTTTGTTTGTTTGTTTATTTGTTTGTTTGTTTGTTTGTTTGTTTGTTTGTTTATTTGTTTGTTTGTTTGTTTGTGGATTTGATTCGTATACAAATCCACAAAAATGGACCTATCGGCCTGAAATTTAGCACAGATGTGTAAAATAATCTATATAAATAAAACAGAGTGTAAACTGTCCGTTTGTCTGTCTGTCTGTCTGTCTGTGTCTCGCGTAGCTCCGAAACGGGTGATCGTAGACCTACCAAATTTTGTACGGAAATTCTCCAAGACGGGTCTCGACACACCTCGAAGCGATTTTTTCGAAATTCAAATTAGAAAATGTTTTATTTTATGTTTTGTCCGATTTTTAGCGATTTTTCTTGCGTAATACATAATAACGCCGGTAATTGCACTCGCAAGAAAACGATATTTACATCATCGAATAGAGGAGAAAATTTTCTTTTAAAAACTGTTTGTTCGGACTGTGTAACATAATTTGCAGATTTTTGGGAATTTTTCAAATAAAATTAAATTTGACGCTGACTTTCGTAAAATATTTTTTAAACTGCTGCATCTTGAATTCTATCTGTCATAACTTTTTTATATTTGGGCAAAAGACGGAGCACACAATTCGCCCACTTTTAAAAGAAGAACGGAGGAAAAATATAAATTAGGAGAATTTTTACGAATTTTTAAGTAAAGAGGGATTTTCATTTCAGTAGTACCTGCTTATGAATTTCGGTTTGATATCTTGCGGTTTGGTTGTCATGGATACAGTAACAATGATTAAAATTGCCAGCTGAAAAAAATAAATAAAAACGGGTCCCGCGAGCAGACGATTTCTTTGCTTGGCTCGATTTCCTTTTATAAATACTGGATTTATTTGCGAGAAGAAATTTAAACGGCATAATCAAGAAAAACAACTTTAAAGCCCTTATCAATAGCGCAGTCTTATTTCTTATCTCTTTTCTTTTTGTAAAAGGTTCCAAGAGAGGGTGACGTATTTTTAAAATTAAAAAAATGTCCATTTCATGTAGTATCTGAGGTATTTAACGCTAAAACGTGAACCTAAAAGACAGCATGTCTGAGGAAATAAGACATTTTGAAAGTGAGAAGTTCACTGCAAACAGTCCATTTTCACTTTTTTGATACCGAATGATGCTGACATAGTTTTTTTTTGTGTGTGTGTGTGTGTGTGTGTCATTATATTGAAATGATCTCAGGTTATTACATATATGACGCAAATTTTAAGGCAAGAGTGAAATAATTTTGCTTTTTCTAGATTCCACATCACTGGAATTAATTCGAATTACACATGTGAGGAAATTTTTCGTTTCCTACCGTGCGAAGAACGGGCACGCAGCTACTCTATATAAATAAAACAGAGTGTAAACTGTCCGTTTGTCTATCTGTCTGTCTGTCTGTGTCTCGCGTAGCTCCGAAACGGGTGATCGTAGACCTACCAAATTTTGTACGGAAATTCTCCAAGACGGGTCTCGACACACCTCGAAGCGATTTTTTCGAAATTCGAATTAGAAAATGTTTTATTTTATGTTTTGTCCGATTTTTAGCGATTTTTCTTGCGTAATACATAATAACGCTGGTAATTGCACTCGCAAGAAAACGGTAGTTATATCATCGTATAGAGGAGAAAATTTTCATTTAAAAACTGTTTGTTCGGACTGTGTAACATAATTTGCAGATTTTTGGGAATTTTTCAAATAAAATTAAATTTGACGCTGACTTTCGTAAAATATTTTTTAAACTGCTGCATCTTGAATTCTATCTGTCATAACTTTTTTATATTTCGGCAAAAGACAGAGCACACAATTAACCCACTTTTAAAAGAAGAACGGAGGAAAAATATAAATTAGGAGAATTTTTACGAATTTTTAAGTAAAGAAGGATTTTCATTTCCGTAGCACCTGCTTATCAATTTCGGTTTGATATCTTGTGGTTTGGTTGTCATGGATACAGTAACAATGATTAAAATTGCCAGTTGAAAAAAATAAATAAAAACGGGTCCCGCGAGCAGACGATTTCTTTGCTTGGCTCAATTTCCATTTATAAATACTGGATTTATTTGTGAGGAGAAAAATTAAACTGCATAATCTAGAAAAACAATTTTAAAGCCTTTATAAATAGCGCAGTCTTATCTCTTTTCTTTTTGTAAAGGGTTGCAAGAGAGGGTGACGTATTTTTAAAATTAAAAAAATGTCCATTTCATGTAGTGTCTGAGGTATTTAACGCTAAAACGTGAACCTAAAAGACAGCATGTCTGAGGAAATAAGACATTTTGAAAGTGAGTTCACTGCAAACGCTCAATTTTCACTTTTTTGATACCGAATGATGCTGACATAGTTTTTTTTTTTTTTTTTTTTGTGTGTGTGTGTCATTATATTGAAATGATCTCAGGTTATTACATATATGACGCAAATTTTAAGTCAAGAGTGAAATAATTTTGCTTTTTCTAGATTCCACATCACTGGAATTAATTACACATGTGAGGAAATTTTTCGTTTCCTACCGTGCGAAGAACGGGCACGCAGCTAGTATATAGAATAAACCATAGTCCACTTTAAAACTTTGAAAGTCCACCCGTTCCCGGAATTTAAGAGATTTTTTATGCTCTTCACGCAAAAATCTTTCCGTAATTGTAACCCCTGTAGTGAAAAAAGTGTGAAATAAGGATCGTGGTTGCCATGTGTGGCGATTTTGCCGAATAAAATGTCGTTCGTATACAAATCCACAAAAATGAACCTATCGGCCTGAAATTTAGCACAGATATGTAAAATAATATAGAATAAATCGTAGTCCACTTTAAAACTTTGAAAGTCCACCCATTCCCAGAATTTAAGAGATTTTTTATGCTCTTCACGCAAAAAGCTTTCCGTAATTGTAACCCCTGTAGTGAAAAAAATGTGAAATAAGGATCGTGGTTGCCATGTGTGGCGATTTTGCCGAATAAAATGTTTTAAATTCTCAAAGTAAAAATAAAAGAATAATAATGATTTTTTTTTGTTAGTTTATATTCGTAAGGTTATTTTTTTTTAAATTATAATATCGTGTGCATGGGAAATCAGAGCAGGAATGTAATGCTTTACACGCAAAACAATAAGAATTGAAGATTTCCGAGGCTAATGTGTAAATTTTTTTAGTTTGGCGAAAAAATAAAATGGCTGAAATATGGATTTTGAGTAAGTGAGTTCTAGCGGTTTGTACAGTTTTCGGCTTGGCGCAATTTATTGAGAGCTTAAGTAAATAGATTTTTGAAAACAAGTGCAAAGGTTTTATTAGAATACAGCGTTAAATTTTAATGATCCGTGAAGAAATAATGCAGTTATTAAGGGATTTCAAGCGATCTAACTTCAGAATTCTCGCCAATTGAGTACGTTGATTTAAGTTGGGGGAATTCCGCCAAATTTCAGAAAATTGAAATCTTCTCATTTAGTACATCGGAGTAACGATGAATAAAACACATTATAGTTGATAATTAAAAAAAAATCGGCTGTATTAAGGGATTCCAATTTTCAAATAAATGCGTGCTACTCTTTGGCGGTCGAACCATTTCCCATATTGATTGCTGCTAAGTCAATGCTTCGAATGATTCCCTGAAAAAACTCTTGCAAAATGGCGTATGTTGGCACTTTGGCAAGGCTTAGATTTAAAACTGGATTTTATTTGAGACTGGTATATATAATAACACTGGTTATAGATAAAAATGAATGTTGGTATGTGTTTATGAGGTTGAAAAACTCCAGCACCGTTGAGCACCGTTGCACGATAAAATTTGGTTCACCTAAGTCTTTTATGATGGAGAAGGTTTTTATGCTATCCGTTTTCCTTAACTTGCCACTTGGTGCCGCAGCACAACGTTGAATTCTATTCCGTTTAGCCGTTTGCTATGCGAATATCGTTCAACTGATTTCGATGAAATTTGGTACACGCGAATATTAGTACACGGAGAATATTTTTCACTATGCATTTTGCTGTAACTTGCCGCTAAATGGCGCTGCAAAGCATCAACTTCTATACCGTTCGACCGACCGGCATAAAATTTTTTGTACTTACACATTTGAGCACGAAGAATATATTCTAACTGCGTTCCTTTTGATGTTACTCACCACTAGATGACACTGCAATGCATTATTGCTTTGTGTAACATAATTTGCAGATTTTTGGGAATTTTTCAAATAAAATTAAATTTGACGCTGACTTTCGTAAAATATTTTTAAAACTGCTGCATCTTGAATTCTATCTGTCATAACTTTTTTATATTTCGGCAAAAGACGGAGCACACAATTAACCCACTTTTAAAAGAAGAACGGAGGAAAAATATAAATTAGGAGAATTTTTACGATATTTTAAGTAAAGAAGGATTTTCATTTCCGTAGCACCTGCTTATCAATTTCGGTTTGATATCTTGCGGTTAGGTTGTCATGGATACAGTAACAATGATTAAAATTGCCAGTTGAAAAAAATAAATAAAAACGGGTCCCGCGAGCAGACGATTTCTTTGCTTGGCTCAATTTCCATTTATAAATACTGGATTTATTTGTGAGGAGAAAAATTAAACTGCATAATCTAGAAAAACAATTTTAAAGCCTTTATAAATAGCGCAGTCTTATCTCTTTTCTTTTTGTAAAGGGTTGCAAGAGAGGGTGACGTATTTTTAAAATTAAAAAAATGTCCATTTCATGTAGTGTCTGAGGTATTTAACGCTAAAACGTGAACCTAAAAGACAGCATGTCTGAGGAAATAAGAAATTTTGAAAGTGAGTTCACTGCAAACGCTCCATTTTCACTTTTTTGATACCGAATGATGCTGACATAGTTTTTTTTTTTTGTTTTGTTTTTTTTTGTGTGTGTCATTATATTGAAATGATCTCAGGTTATTACATATATGACGCAAATTTTAAGTCAAGAGTGAAATAATTTTGCTTTTTCTAGATTCCACATCACTGGAATTAATTACACATGTGAGGAAATTTTTCGTTTCCTACCGTGCGAAGAACGGGCACGCAGCTAGAGACTGGTATATATAATAACACTGGTTATAGATAAAAATGAATGTTGGTATGTGTTTATGAGGTTGAAAAACTCCAGCACCGTTGAGCACCGTTGCACGATAAAATTTGGTTCACCTAAGTCTTTTATGATGGAGAAGGTTTTTATGCTATCCGTTTTCCTTAACTTGCCACTTGGTGCCGCAGCACAACGTTGAATTCTATTCCGTTTAGCCGTTTGCTATGCGAATATCGTTCAACTGATTTCGATGAAATTTGGTACACGCGAATATTAGTACACGGAGAATATTTTTCACTATCCATTTTGCTGTAACTTGCCGCTAAATGGCGCTGCAAAGCATCAACTTCTATACCGTTCGACCGACCGGCATAAAATTTTTTGTACTTACACATTTGAGCACGAAGAATATATTCTAACTGCGTTCCTTTTGATGTTACTCACCACTAGATGACACTGCAATGCATTATTATTTTAACTCGCCACTAGATGACGCTGCAGCAGGCCAAATTCTTGACCATTCAAACGGTCGCTATGAAAATCAATATACATAGCTATTTGAACAATGAGAATATTTTGGCGTTACCCATTTTGCTATAACTCGCCACTTGACGGCGCTAGCAAATCATTACTTTAATTAACTACTAGATGGCCCTGCAGTGTATCACTTCTTGACTGTGCAAATGATCGTTATGAAAATTGGTATACATAGATAGTTGAACACGGTCGCTATGAAAGTCAGTATACATAGCTATTTGAACAATGAGAATATTTTGGCGTTATCCATTTTGCTATAACTCGCCACTTGACGGCGCTGTAGCAAATCATTACTTTATTGAACCACTAGATGGCCCTGCAGTGTATCACTTCTTGACTATGCAATTAATCGCTATGAAAATAGGTATACATAGATATTTGAACACGGGGAAGAGTTTGGCGCTATCCATTTTCCTATAACTTGCCACTAGATGTCGCGTCAACACATGAACTTCAGGACTGTCAAGCCGATAGTCATGAAAATTCGTATACATCGATATCTGAATGCGAAAAATATTTTCGCCGTATCCGTTTTGCTAATACTCGCCACTAGATTGCGCTACGCCGCATAGCCTTCTGCACCGTACAAACGATTGCCTTGCAATTCGGTATGCATGATTATTGGACACAATATAACGCGATATCCACTTTGCTATATCTGTTTATTACAATGAATAGTAATCACCACAAATCGTAATATCAAAAAGTTCATTCATTCCCGTGCGAAGAACGGGTACTTCAGCTAGTAATCACTAAATTTCACACCACATGCTCTGCTTTATGTAACAACTCTTCATCTACACTAACATCAACCCAAGAAATCATACCAGAAAATATTTAAGTTTGTATGCCATATGGATCCATCTGAATTTCGATTTCACTTCGGTCAGGAGAAATATTTTACAACGATGAAAGCGGAAAAGGATTTTTTGACGAACCATGAATGCGGGTTTCGTTGACGTTATTTAAATACAACTTGTGCAGGGACCATAGAAATAAAACGATCAATACGGGAAAACGATGAATGCGGGAACGATAGATCGGGGTTCCACTGTATCTGGAATTTTCTAGTTATGTTTATCTTATTGTCAACATGGGCCTGTTGACTCCTTAGGCAGATAGCCCTCATGTAACCAATCTAAGAAGCATGTTTGACGCATAACTAAACTAGAATGTCCCACATTTTAATAACGTACAAAACTTAAAATACCGTTATGCCGAAATTTTAGGAACCTCAAACGCTTTCTCTTAATTTACTTTGAAAACTAATAATTGCTTGTCTTTCAAAATAGTCCCATACGAGTAATGCCGTGACGAGGGCTGCGGTTGTGACACTTTTGTGATATCGGAGTCGCCATTGTGACCACTATGTACCGGCACATTTCAGTTGCAGTGTGATCGCGACTACGCTGTGACGACGCATTGTAGTCACATCTGTGACTGCGACCGCTCTGTGTCGTCACTAAAGGGTCACAGCGGCAACCGTCGTCGCAGTTGTGACTACTCTGCAGGGTCGCATTGTGACGTCACCGTGGGCGGACATAGGGACTGTGGCGTGACTAAACGGCGGCGTCACAAAGACTCTTTGTGACTCTAATGTCACTGTTTCGCGTGGTCACTTTTTAGTCACGGGTGACAGTTGTGCTATTAGGATTATTTCATCCAAGCTAATAAAATAAAACCTTTAATTTTGTTAATCTCGAATACGATCCATCCATGATTCTAAATATCTGATGAGAAAAGATGAGTAAATGATGAAAAATTAAAATTAATAAAAGAAACTTAAGGTTTACGTAGATTTCCGAATAAGACAAAAATATATGTATACTGTTTTTCTTTCATACTTTTTTAAAATGTTGGACAAACATGCTTTGATGGAAAGAGAAGTAATTATGACTTGCCGAGCATTCAATAAAAAAAGTTTTCTTCACTTGAAAAAAAAGGCGGTGAAAAGCTTGCATATTAATATTTATGACTTATTGAATTCAGTTAAACATTTGAACAAAATATCAATTTTATGATAAAATTCAAGTTTTACCTTTAAGTGAGTTTTAAAATTTGTAGTAGTTATGAATGATCCACTTATTATAGATCTTTTGGGTTGGCAAAGCAGGCACTGCGCCTGAACTTTCTCATTTGCATCTACAAATAAAATTTGAAAAACTTTTCCACTGAGAATTGCCCGACTCACAAATTCATCTAAACTGGAAGCATGATCCATCTCGTAATATAACTTCAGAAATTCTGACTGGCTTATTTTTCTGGAACTTGGTAACGCATTTGGAATTAGTTATACATTCTTTTTCAGAAATCCAATGAATATTACTCAAACATGTTTTTCTCCTTTTTCAGCTTCATTCACATTTGTGAATCAGTTATCAGCAATAAAGAAAGCCTCCTAGACCAATTATCATTAAACTAATCTAAATAGGCGTGTGAGATTTCCCCTCTCTTCCTGTTTAATATAACCTAAGCGTCGCAAAAAATCCTAACACCTGTTTACAGGGGCGTAGCCAGGGGGGATATATCCTCCCCCCTCCCCCGAAATTTTTGAATTAGTGATCACAAGATTTATGACGTGTAGAAATTTCGTCTATTTATACACATATAAGTTCATATACCCCCCCCCAAAAAAAAAAAAAAAAAAATTTCCTGGCTACGCAACTGCCTCTTTAGTTACCATATATAACTCTAAAATTGTGCAGATGAACAGAATTGTTTATGTCATGAACTGGGAAAAAAATTAATGACAGCAGTTCTATTATTTTTGTTCGATTTTCTCAAACCAAACTAATTTTGGTTAAGATTAATTTAACTTCAGAATGAAAAATGTTTTTTCAGTATTTTGAAAATACAAAATACATTTTCAAAATACTTTGCCTTTTCTTGTGAAAATACAAAATATAAAATACAAATGTATTTTGAAAATAGTATTTCAAATATATGTGTTTGCGATGCTGCCCAACTCTGGTACACGGAGCATTTAATCCTTTTACAGGAGTGCCCAATACATTACGCTCTATGGCGAGTCATTGCTTAAAGCGTATTTTAGAGATATCCCTCTATTTTAAACAAAATCAAATTGATACATGATGTTAGGAGTTACAAATTAAGGAACTCCGTCGAAAGTAATGTATTTATAATTTTTGTTTCTGCTATAGGAGCATTCAAGAGAATTCCAATGCATTACAGTCTATGGCATTTTAAAGACATTTATTAATTTCAGGAGCAGTACAATAAAGGTATAAACGTTTATAACAGTTTATTAGTCATTTAAAGGATAGGAATAACAAGTTAACTACGGAAAAAACACTCAAATTACTGGTGTTAAACGATAAAGTAAATAAAAATCTTTGTAAAAAACACACATAAGATGTTAAAGACATCTTATGTGTGTTTTTTACAAAGTTTTTTATTTACTTTAACGAGTTAACTAGTTATAAAAGTTCTTTTACAATGTCTCTCAAAATTATAGTAACAATGATACATAAGGTTTTTCTTTCTAAGGTTATCCCCAAAATCTCACCAAAGGCAATACGTAACACGTTTGCCGTTATTTAACGGCAATTTTTTTTAACTTCTTGGTTCATTGTTTTAAGACTAAAAAGTTAAAAATAAATTAGACTTTTGAAAACTAAGAAACACGCTTTTATAGCAATATGAACTAAAAAGTAAAAAATAATCTTTAAATATAAAAAATTTTCTGTACAACAATATGACGTGGCACAACTCAGAGCTTAACGTTTAGAATTAATCTTAAAATAAGAACAAAGTTACTGACTGAAAAAAATGAGCTATGTTAAAAAAAAGCGTGGGGTGCTTTTCACTTACATTTTCATAAAGTCTTTACTAAATAGTTCGAAAAAAAGGAAGCCAAATGATGTCAAGCATACCACGCTTTTTTTAACACTAAGATCATTTTTTTAGTCAGTCACTTTATTTTTATTTTAATCTAAATTTTAAAAGTCAAGCTGTACCGAGTTCTGCGACGTCATATTGCTGTTGGACAAAATCTTTGTTTTCAAAGATTACTTTTCAGGGCCGTAACCAGAGGGGGGGGGGGGCCTATGGGGGCTGAGCCCTACCTAGCAGGCTTTCAGCCCCATCTAAGATTTTCAAAAATTTGTAAATTTATAGATAAATACTATTGTTTAGAAATGAATGATTTTTGACAATCGTTAAATTTTACAGCATTACAAATAACCATTGTTTTGGGGGAATTTCTTATCACAATTGCTGGACTTATACAGTTAATTATTTTGCTGCTCTTGGTTGCGCGTTGCATCAGATCTTGGATTTTTCCGAGAACACAAAACTGCCATGCCACGCACAGATTTCTAGGGGGAGTAAAAACTTAAAATTTCAACGTGTTCATGTTTGCATTCAAAATGGCGGCGAACATTTTCAACATTTGCTGTGAAGACTGATACTGTAAAAAATTGGAATTCAATTATGTTTTTCAAAAACAAAATGATCACAGGATTAAGTAACGTGTGTCTCCGTTTCTGTTTTACCTCACACATAAAGTTGTAACAGTCCCTAACAGTGCTCGAAATCATATAGTTGCCACATTTGTCAGATTTTTAGGTAATAAGAAAAAACAACGGGCACTCTTTTAAATTGATTGCTCTGTATAATATTTGTATTTTGCTTTATCATACATATTTAAAATGAAACATAAATAAAATGGATTTTTCAGTAAATTTTCATTTGAATATTTTTCATGCAATCTCAATGAAAAATTTACTAACATAATGAATGTTAAATATTTTTAAAATACGGCGTTTTGTGAAACAAATACTCTAAAAAAAATGTACAAATTGAAAAACAGTCTCTATTCGCTCGCCCTTCGATTACTAATACTTATATTCGGTCAGCCCCCCTAACTAGATTCAAAGTCCTACCTAACATTTCATACTGGTTACGGCCCTGTTACTTTTTAATTTTCAAATAATCTCTACTTGTTATAAAAGATGATGTCTGTGCGTGTGTTTGTCAGCGGCGTAACGGACAAACGGCTACACCTAGAAACACCATATTTGGTACCCAGGAAGTTCTAAACATGAAATGATGCACCTCGAACCGACTTTTTCAAAATTCGACAAAGAATATTTTTATTTTATGATTTATTCGATTTTTGGCATTTTTTCTCACCTAATTCGTAATAACAGTGGTAATTACGCTTGCAGCAAAATGACATTTATACTATCGGATGGAGGAGAAAATTTTCTTTTAAAAACAGTTTGTTCTGAATATGTAACATAATTTGCAGATTTTTTTCGTAAAATAATTTCAAAACTGCCGCATCTTGAATTCTATCCGTCATAACTTTTTGATATTAGACAAATCGTGAAGCATTCCATTATCCCTCTTTTAAAATAAAAACGAAAAAATTATATAAATTAGGAGATTTTTTGCGAATTTTAATGGAACATAATGTTTAGAATTTAATAGCATCAACGCGGAGAGCTTACGCCATTACATTAATAAATTATGGCATGAGAATTTATGTTAGTTGCCACAGGAAGGATTAGAAAAAAGGTTTTTTTTCAACCTATCGATAATTTTTAAATGGGGCGCCGCATTTTCAATTCGCCAGTGAGGATCTATATGTATGACGTCAATTGCTTTAAGATACTTAAAAATTACCCCACAATTTTAATGCATATTTTCTTACTCTTCTTTTTTAACACAAGGAGGCGATATTTTGATTAAAACTTACTATAGAAATAAACTAAGAAATTCGCGATTATTATTATTACTAGCTGCGTACCCGTTCTCGCACGGTAGGAAACGAATATTTTCCTTACGCATATAATTCGAATTAAATACGGTGTTGCGGAATCTCAAAAAGTGAAAAAATATTTTAATCGTGACTAAAAGAAGACGTCATGAGTGCAAATCTGAAAGGATTGCAAAATGCTGACACAAAAACTCTCTCAGTGTCGCTAGCTACCTAAAAAGAAAGATCCTTAGGTATGCAGACGAAACTTTTCTCTTTCAAAATGCCTTTTCTACATCATATAATTCTGTTTTTTAGGTTCATTTACAGCATTAATATTTACCACATAAATAACATTACATGTTGTTGACAACTATTTTATTTTGTCTTGCATTTCGTAAAGCGTGGACAATGCATTAGCGCAGTTATGTTGCAGATGACTTTATTAAATTTTACCTAAATTCACAAAACTTCCATGAAACAATCGATGCACCATGTACGTTAAAAACCAAAAATGCACATTGTTTCAGTGACAATCATGTCGCTTTTACAAATGAAAACGTTCGTGACAAAACTTCTGCGATAGAGTTTATTACCCTTACTGAACTCTTAATGCAGTATCACACTTGTTACATAAAACTGACGTTGATCTCACTGTTAATTCCTACTAAATAAATAACTAATTTCATCGTTTATTTTTAACAGATTACAGTAGACCCCTTTATAACACGGGTCTACAACACGAATTCGTGGAAAACGGCGAAAAAATTGAATCGTTTCCCTGTAACACGTTAAAAGATGAGACATATATTCTGATAGTATGACGCTTTAGCTCCTGTAATTAACATAACTTTTGAATGGCAACACCAAACATCATAGTGGTTCTACGGAGCGCAAATAAATTTTGCCACGATTATACCGCGCAATCCGCACTCCAGGTGGAGTATTGGCGCAGGACCCGTATACACGGATACCCGTGTACAACACGGATTTCTCTAACACGGAACGTATCTACCGTGTTATAGGGAATCTACTGTAGTTGCATAGTGTCAAATTCAACATTTAAGAAAATTCTGGGCTCACTTGCAATTCAAGCCTCATTTTTAAGCTATCTAAATATTTAAACAACATTTATCAGAACTAGGAAACCAAATATCTATGTTGACATCAGTGATCAGTGGGGGGAGGGGGGGTAATTAAAAGAATAATCCCAAAAAAAGTTCTCAAACAAAATGATTGAATTCCATTGGTTTTTATTTACAAGCAACGATTACTCTGCGCAATTAATGAATGAATACTTTCTTTACATAAAATCATTCTGTAATTATTATATACAAATTTATACATGGAGGGTTTTTTTCCATAAAATTATTATCTAGATAGACATAAAAAATATATATGCAGTGGAACCCACTTATACAACCGAAAACACACACACACGCGCGTGTGAGAGTGTGCGTGTTATAAGAGCTTTTCCCACATTTGATCAAACATTTCAAAAGTACGAACAGGAGGGTCATATAATAGCCATCCCAGGACACGTGTGTCACATAATAGCCATTCCTGACTTAGCGTCCATATGAGCAGCTAATGATACAAATGGTTTACAAATATTGAAATAAAAATAATTTTTAAATGTAGCTTGCTCAAAGTATATGTAAGTAATTTTAAAATTCAGTTTAAGAAATCTTAAAAAAGCTTTGCATTGCGAAACTCAACAGTTGTCAAAAATGGGTTAAAATGCTTGTGATAGTAAAAGGGACCCCAAAGTGTGTGCCCCTGGGCCCCATCTAAATGTGGTCAGTTTTGAACTTACCGTAACTCCTTTCCTCTGTTTACTTATTATTTTTCTGTCGTCTACTCTTCTTTGTGTTCTTTCTTTTTTCCAGTTTCTTTCTTTATCCTCTCCTTTGTGTGTTTTGTATAGCCCTCGTGCTGTCCTAATTTTAAATGTTACGTGTTGTGTGTATTGTGGAGTGCTAATAGTATACCAGGAACGATAACAAAGGAGACGCAAGTTAAACGGTAGAGGGTTCAGGTAAAGTGTAACCTCCCTGCCTTCTCAGTATGGAATACCTCCTTCAAATACAGCACTGCAACTCTGATTGAAAAGTAATTCGCGTCGTAAATTTATGCGAGACGAGAAATTCTCGCCCGAAATCTCGCGCGAGACAAGACTCTATCTCGTCTCGCAGAATATTTCCTTTCTCGTCTCGCAAAAAATTGCCTGTCTCCTCTCGCATATGCGAGACGAGAACGCGAGACAATGCGAGATTTCTCGCGTCTCGCGTCCATCCCTGTGTATAGTGTTCAGTGATCTCTATACGCCTCTAGATGCGTATTTCAAGCCTTAAAAAAGAAATAAATGTAAAAGATCCTATTTTACTTTCATAAAATGAATGGATATGTTAGTCTTCTAACTAACCGCCCCCCCCCCCACCGACAAACTTGCATTAATCCGCCACTGTTTCGATGGATTAAGTTCTATGCGCGGAGATGTTTATCTATTTCTGACAAGACAAAATATGTACTACCCGCCTTCGGCGACCAGTTTTGGCCGTATATATGAATATGTAATAAATCATGATAACAATAAATCGGGAGATTTGGGGGCCCTTATTTTTCCTGGGCCCCGGGCTATTGCCCCGCATGCCCGTGTGATAATCAGGCTCTGCGTGTAATTATTTTTTCTTTCGGACGATCGGAAGCCTTCTTTTTCGGAAGGCAAAGACAGAAAACGGTCGAAAATAACGTAAAATATATAATAATTCCAAAACTAATATTCAAAAATTTAAAAACTACGCCCGAGGTGCAAACTCCGGGATGCTTGGGAACCCCCCCTGCAGAGTTTGGTGCAATTCGGTCGGATAGTTAGTCCGCTATGCGAACGACAAACACACAGACAGACACTCTCTTTTATTATGTGTATAGATTAGTAAAGTTTATATAAAATAATGCTCTCCATCGGAAATGGTCTAAACACATTTACAGGTTTTTTACAGAGACAAATAAAAAAACCTTCATAGATTTAAGTTTTTTGAACGCCTTGTAACCTCGTGCAAGACGCTGACCTCGGGAAACAACGATGATCACAGAAGGGGAATCGTTCCAAAAAATGCGAAAATAAATAGTAAAACAGTACACACCAAACGTAGCAAACCAGGGGATTTTCCCTTGGTTTATTAGGTTCGGTTATTTATGTTTTTGTAGATTCATTTTCTTATTATTTTCTTTATTTTTATCATTTTTCACTACAATATTTCTTACAAACTAGTGTAAATATTTAAGATGGGAGTAAAATAAGTATTCCGGAGCTAAAGCAATGGCATTTTTCAATATTATACTTTGAAAAATAATTGAAAAAATGAATCAAGACAACACCTTTGCTGAACTTATCTTGGTGACGAAATGTAAGACCAACTATTACTTGTGTTCTTTCAGTTGCAAGCATAGCATTGTAACATGCATTTTCCTTTTACTGCTGGGATTTTCCTTTTAAGCTGCGTCGTACTTAATTTTCGGAATTTATTTTGTGAACCTCTATTTAAAATAACTCAGGAGCCACCCCTGATGGGAAGACCGCTGGAATACGATGAATCGAGGAAGGCTCGGCTTTTATTAATTTTTCTAACGAGATAGGATATGGTAGCTTGGTTGAAAGGGAATCAAACTCCGAATCAGAGAACCCTAAATTCGATATGAGATTAATTGAAGATTATATAATGTACACGCGGAGATCCTTCACCTTAAATCGTGTGCAATCGTAAATTCTCCGCTGTTCCTGAGCCGACAAAAGTGGTACTGATAATGTCTTTTCGGATTTTTCCCTTTGCCACTGACTGCATTTTGAAATTTAAAAAATCCTCATGATTACAATATTAATCTTCACCAATGAAAATAGTCCTCCGCTCAAGGCAATCCCCCAGTCAGACAACCCTCGCGCAGCTTTGTCTTTACACACACAAACACAAACTTAGCAATGGAAAGTCCCAAATTCAAGCATTACTACCATTATTTTATTGGACTCTCAATACCAAAAAGAAAATAAGTTAAAATAAATTTAACAGTCATCATTACACGTCGTGTTTCCATTTATCATTCTGTATCTGAGCAATTTTCGCAATAAGCATATTTACAGATTTAATAACACTTCAAGTGCAGAAGCTTATATGTTGAAGCAGCTTATCAAATCCATTATGGTGTAACAAAGCGTTATCTTTTAGCTACTGCATTGCTTTATTTTGAACAGCGAGTGATAACAGCCCCACTAACGAAACAGGAAACAAATGCAGTATTTGTTACACCCAGGCCCTGCTCTAGAACGATAATTTTGTTGGGTCCCTTAAGTATCATTGTATCGAGGTTTGTATCAATTTTGCTATTAAAAAAAAGTAATAAATAAATAGATTAATGTTTAAATACACTTTAAACCAAGACTACTCATAGAGCGTAATGCACTGGAATTCTTTTGTGCGCTCCTGTAAAATAACTATAAATACTACGTACACCATTTTCAGTATTATATTTCAGTATTGTTGTCAGCTCTTTATATATCTGCAACATTTCAAATTAATTGGATTTCTAGAAGTGGGTTAACATTTAATTAGAATATTCCATTACATCCATACAGCTGAAAGTAATAAAAGCGTATAAAAAAAAAAAAAGGAAAAAAAAAAGTGCATCAGGACTAATGTAAATTTGCAAGACCCTATAAAAGAACTTTAAATATTATTTCCATTCTTAAAGGAAAAGTAAACCTTTATAAATGCCTATATTTTTAATGTATTGTGCTTGAAATAGATAAATGTCTCTAAACTGCCATATCCAGTAATGTGTTGGAATACCTATAAATGCTACATACACTATTTTCGATGGAAGGCCTTATTTTGTAATCATTAATAATATATATCAGTTTTGTTTTCTTTGAAACAGATGAATGTCTCTAAATTAAGCTTTAAACAACGACTGCTCATGCCCATAGAGCGCATTAGAAGTATTTTGCGTGCAGGGACGTACCCAGAAAAAAATTTCGGAGGGGGTCCAATTTTGCGAGACCCTGTAAAGGAACTTTAAATGATGTTCCGATCCTTTACAGGAAAATTAAACCTTTATAAACTTCTCTATTGAATTGTTCACGAAACAGATTAATGTATCTAAATTGTTTTTGACCGTAATATGTTGAAATTTTGAGAGACCCCGTAAAAATCCTATAAATGCTACATACTATTTCCGATGGGGGGACCATATTTTGTAATCCTTAACGCATATATCAATTTTGTTTTGTTTGAAATAGATGAATATCTACTAAAATGCAGTGTCATATTACCGGCAGGGCAAACGGGGCAACTGCCCAGGGCCCACAGATTTTAGGGTCCCAAAAATCTTACATTTTACATTTTTATAATTTTACAATGAAATAACAAAGGAGAAAAATATTTCAAAAATTATTACTTCAAAAGTTATTATTTCAAAAGATTTTTTAATTATAATACATGAACAATGAAAATAATTCAAATTTACATTTCTCTCTCTCTCTCTCTAAATTAATGTAAACTTCTTTTCAATAATTCGAAATGCTCTACAGTCGATATAGTATACCAGCATGTAAGAAAATAACCAACCACATTTTCTAAACAGTATTTTTAATGTTAAAAAAGTAGCAAACTTATGAATCATTTGCGTGAATTAGTTTTTATTTAAAAAAAAAAATTACTTTTTACAAAAAGTGGTTGTATTCCGTTCATGCAAACTCTGTTATAGTATTTCGATGTAACGTTTCACTATCTGTTATCCTATCGTTACCGAAAGTCAGCCAAAATCCTCCGTTTCCAGGTAGAACATCCTTAAAACAAAATTTGCGTTTGGAAGGGGGGAGATATTTAAAACTTTTCAGAATAAACCAATCATAATCTTTTTTTTTTTTCCTGGAAAGGAGAGGTTATCGCGTGGGGCCAAAATCTCTTTTTTCTGCCCCGGGCCCACAGTTGTCTTGATCGAGCTTTGCTAAAATCAGTCCCGGACTGTAGACGGGTGGGCCCTACCCTCGGCGGGCCCACCCTGCTGAGGGCGGGCCCCGAAACAGAAAAAATAAAGAAAATAAAAAGTGCTATACTGATAGCGCTTGAATGAAGTTTGACACATACAAAATTTTTTGCAGCTGCAATTGTCCCCAGAAGCAGGGACGTACCCAGGAAAAAATTTCGGGGTGGGTCCAAAAATTTCGGAGGGGGTCCAAACGCTGAAAAAGGCAGAATTTTATACAACAAAACTTCATCATTATTATTTTGTTTACAAAAACTGAAATTTCGGAGGGGTCCGGAGCCCCTGGACCAACCCCTGGGTACTTCCTTGCCCAGAAGGCTTCAAAACACTTCATTTTAAATATAGTTCTCAAAATGTTTTGATTGAGGATTCCCGAATGAACAAGGGATTATGAATGACGCATATTAATTAATAGATCAATATTTAATTAATGCATTAATTATCAATCATAATTAATTAATACCATACCCCGAAAGTTAACACATCGTATTATTTATCGATTACACAATAACCCGCCCCCCACTTCTCTTGAGACGGGCGGGCCCCTACCCTCCCAGTCCGGGCCGGGCCTGGCTAAAATGCACTTTAAGCTACCCATTAAAGACTACCCATAGAGCGTAATACACTGGAATTCTTTTGCCTTGCACCTGTAAAGAAACTATAACTGCCAAGTACACTATTTTCAAAACTATTGTATTATCATCGATTCATTATTTGACTGGAAAATTTCAAGTTGGATGTCTGGAAGCGGGTGAAAATTGAATTAAAAAATTTAATTACATTGATAAGTACATACTTGTGAAAGTAATAAAAGCGTATTAAGAAAATCATAACTCTAAAAAAATAAATACATTTATAATGTAAAAAAGTTCTCAGCTTTCTGAGAATGTAAAGCTAAAAGCTGAAAAAGAAAACCGGATTTAAACGATCTGTTTTCTCCACCTCTACGTTTCAGGTTCTCACCACTAGAAGTCGCCACTATCGATTTTCATATCACAGACCTTTGGCTAGCCGATTTTTGTGTTTTGTGGTGAATATTGTGGAATCAGATGGCGACATGGGGGACGTTGACCCATATGTGGCTGAAAGGTATGAAATTTCCAAGCGTCTTGGGAAAGGTGTAAGTTACTCTTTTCTTGTACATTCACTCAACTTTATGATGTGTGGAACATATTTAATGATAATTCAGTGCTTATGTCAAGTAATCCGAGATAAAGCAAATTACTAGAAATCTCTTTGTCTAATCTCGGAGCGCTCCTGTTTAGAGTCACTGGGGATTGCGTTCTTTTGCCGTATTTTAGCGGTATAAATAATCCTGCTGAGAAAATAAATTTGTCATTATTTTTTTAATGTTGGTAATATTTTTTAACCACTTAATAGCAGTGTCTCGAACTAAATTGGCTTGAATTATAAATTGTTTTAATATATTTTCACGTATTTATTTCATGAATTGAATTTATCAGTTTTTATACGCTATGTATAGAATTTTATAAAAGTTCCACAGAATTATGGCCTGTTTTTTTTATGCACTTATAAAATCGTTTTTGTAATATTTTCTCTTAAAATGTGTTACAATTTTAAATTGATTTCAATGTTCAACAATTTCAATTTGCTTAAAAAAAGTTATTTGCTAAAGGAAGCTATAATGCATCACTAAAACTGGTGGTATAACTTAATGAATTGTTTAAGATTTCTTAATTTTCTGATGCTATGAAAATGAATAAATAAATGTCATCTTTCCAATAGGCACATAACTTATTTTAGGAATATCACTCTTTATTGAAAAATTTTAAGAAAAACAATGAAGTATAATTTTTAAATGTGCATAGTGTGTACATAAAAAGAAAATGTGCTTTTGCAACTTTATTGCTTTTTTTAATTTTTTAATAAACTAGGGGCCAAGGCCCCCAGACTCCCTACACTCGCTTTTCGTATGAGGCATTCGGCCCCCTAATCAGGCTTATTCGTAAAAGACATAATTTCAACAGACAAAACCCGAAGATTGGATCAGATAGAATGTTACTGAGCTACGCATTGCTTGGTTCTTGTATGTTCACTGGTACATAAAAATTTAAACTTCACACTACAGTAGACCCCTCCCCCTCATAACACGGAAGATATTTTGTTATGGGAATCCGTGTTGTACGGGTCCTGAGCTATACTACACCTGGAGTGCGGACTCCACTTATAATCGCTGGAAAAATTATTGATTTTCAAAACACAATGATTTTCAATGTTGCCATTCAAAAGTTATATTAATTAGGAGCTAAAGCATAATAAAATCAGAACATCTGTTTCAGCTGTATTTTTAATAATGTAAAACCTATTGGACACCTTTCGAATTTGCCACCCATTGCGATTTTTCATTATATGGCGACTTGCATACATGTAAAGTTAATAAAAGCTACGGAACAGATAGGATAGCTTGCCAGCAATGGCGACTTTTCATTTTTTGGCGATTTACACATGCTCACAACCTATAATTACTGTTCATGTAAGGTTACCGGAAAACCGTTATCCATATTTTCATTTACATAATCGTTTGCAGATTGGCGGACTAAGCACCACGAATTATACCATCTCTTCGCGCTAGCAAATATCCAAAGTATACTGTAACTGCTATAATGGCATAGTTAACGCTGCCAAATATTTCTACTGGTAGCAAATAATACAGCTGGACGAGAACCGGCTTTAAAATAATCTGCATTTTAATTATTTTTCATTTTCAAGATATTAGTTATTCTGTTTTGGAAAAATGAATAATCGCTAATTCTAAACTCCTGTTGTCTAAGCGAACTTACTATTTGAAAATTGTCAACTTTGTGTAACACATTTTGAGTTACTTATATCATATAGTTTTTATTTTGGCGTAAAATGGGCGTAATTCTAACTCATGTTTGTTAATTTCACGCGATTCTAGATACTTGGAAACGCTTTGTTGCAAAGGAATGAATAATTTTATGCCAAATCTGGCAACCATTCGGTTTATTTTTTCAGTTTTTTATTAATATCTTCTAAAATAATTCGATTTTCGAAATTTAAATCAGCTTAGCAGGTTCCTCGGAATTTTTCGAATCTGTGGGCACCTTAGTCGAAACTCAAATCCCCACGCTTTAGGAGGAGATACGCTGACAAGCTTTTGACAGCGGCGGCGACAGCGGCCTTTACTTTTTTTTAGAATAGAGAGATACATGAAGGAAGGATAAAGGACAACATTTTCTATGCATTTACTTATGATGCCTTTAGGAAATATATTATGACACGTTATAATATTTTGAGACTTACTTGCAGTGTACTTGCTAGTTTCTTTCTGCAATTTATCACTTAATTCCGCCTTTTTTTTTTTTACAATAGAAAACAAAATATTCTTTTTTTTTCTTAAATGAATAAAGCAATGAGCCATTGCTGATCCCCTATTTTTACAAGATTTGATTGATAGTAAAAACTTTTGCCTTTTACATATTACAGGCATAATACATGAATTGGGAAACAAACTCATTAAGCTAATTAACTCATATTTTATTGGGTTTTATCATTGAATATTCTCATTCTGAAAAAAGAGGGGAAAATAATAACTATCAGTTATATATATTTTTTCACTCTTTTTAGAATGGCAACTTTCTGTTTCCCCCTTTTCTTCTATATTTGCACTACCAGCTTTTGTGTAAGAATGCTGACTCTCTTTCTGCTTTTAAAGATAAGGAAATCTTTGTATACCTGTTGAAAATTTGTACATTTTTATCTGAAAATCCACCTGTTCCCTGATTTTTAAGTGAGGTTTTGATTTTCAGCTCTCTTTTATTTCTGAGAGTAAAAAAAGCTAATAATTTGTGTGACAAAATTAGGTGTAGCAAGGGATAATGGCGTTGTACTGAAGTCATGGTTATTAAGCTTTGAAGGGAAAATTGCAATTCTAATTTGTTTAAAATAGTTTTTCTAGATTTCCCAGTTTAACTTTTTTCTCATAAATAAAATGATTGCCTCTGCATGAAACATTGATACAGTAGGGGATGTTCCCAGTGAAACAAAATGTTTCAAATGTGAAAGGTTTTGACACATTTTTAGAAGAAAATCAATTCCGATTTTGGTATGTAATAAAAATTAATATGAAATTATTTATTTTAAATGGACAAAGATTAAATATACTGAGTGTAGACATATTTTTGCAGAATGCTCTTTCTAGTGTCCGTTGTAATTGCCTTCAGAACAGTCTTTCTTCTAGTATATATATATATGTAGGTAATACCGGTTTTCACTTACTATAATTTTTAATTTTGGCAACATTTCATGCTCGCCTTCCATGTGCTTGCTACCACTCCAGATTGATATATCAATTTTTCTATTATTTTGATGTTTTCTTTCTTTTATGGTAGGATTGAGCCTAATAAGTGTGGAGTGAATATCTCTTTTGATATGCCACATAACTGAAATCCTACTATTTTGATTGTCTTTAATTATAATCTACTGGTTATGGCTCCTGACGATGGTGCCAATGTTATAATTTCCATTCCATTCTATTATCACATTGTTTAATTGTACTTTGTTTGGCTCAGCATCTGTTTTTTCCCCCCCTCTTAAGGTTTGTAATTTTTGCATCTGCTGTTATATGTTTTTTTCATGCGGGGGTATGTCATATTTGTAGTATATCAGGGCCGGCCCAAGGGGGGTGCGAATGTAGGCGATCACCTAAGGCCCCGCGCTTATAGAGGCCCCGCTAATGGGCCTTTTTATTGCTATCTCATAAGACATGATAGAGAAGAGGCCCCGCTCTTGCGCTTCGCCTGGGGCCCCGCACGCCCCTCGGGCCGGCTCTGAGTATATGCTTTGTGTTTTACTTATTAGTTATATATAAACTTTTGACTGGCATATTATCTATTTTTAATTTCATCATTCTTTATTGTTTAAAACTGAAGTACTTAATTTTATAACCCTATTGAAGGCATATGGGATAGTATGGAAAGCAGTGGATAAAGAAAAAAGAAAGATTGTTGCTGTAAAGAAAATTTATGATGCATTTCAGAACAGAACAGACGCTCAGGTAATCACGGTATTCTTTATCATTTTGCTACCTCATGTGCCTAAACTTGGAAAAGCTTCAATCATCATTAACTTTCTGTAAATTTACTTTCAGAGAACATTTCGTGAAATTTGGTACCTACAAGAATTTCATCATCATCCGAATATCATATCTCTATTAGAAGTAGTCAAAGCTAAGAATGACAGGGATATTTATTTGATCTTTGACTTTATGGGTATATTTATTTATAATTTTTACTCATTTTTTATGCATGTCAAGGAATTTATTGTAAAAGTTAATGTTTTGTTTAGGTATTTTGTTTGCCCTCATTAACACATTCAGTTATGAAAAATAGTAGTATTTATACATTTCATTAAAAATAATCACTTTTATATTTTTAATAAAATTTGTTGAAAATAAATAAAATTAACCAGTATATATTTCAAATAATTTGAAAGTTTTAAATTTAGTATTGAAACACCAAAAAGAAAAGCTGACATAGTTTTTTTATGTATTAACTTCATTTTTACTGTCATAGAAAAAGAGTGAAGAAACTATATCATATTATTTTAGCAGGGTTGTCTGGTTTAAACAAAGGCATAGCCAGGATTAAAAAAAAAAAATATCTTTTAATGTAGTTGTTTTTCCAATACACTTCTACAAATAGTAATTTATAAGCCTGAAAGTTTTGGCGAGGGGGTGTGGCTGTTACTTTATACTTTTTATATTAACTATTATTCAAATAGTTAAAAATCAAAAATGTAAAGTAACTTTATTTATAATATAGAAAGTTATGTACTAACTGCATGTTTTTGTTAAACTTAGAAACTGACCTTCATCAGATGATAAAAAGATGCGCTTTGAAAGAGGAATGGAAGCATGGTTTTATTATATTTCAACTTCTTTCAGCTCTTTCATACATTCATTCCGCAAATGTAATTCATAGGGATATAAAGGTAACTATTTTAAGCCAGCATGATCAAAATTTCTTTTATTAGTGTTCAGTTATATAAACATGAATTTATGCCTCCAGTATATTTCATGGTCTCATATAAAACAATAACATTCACATGCAATAGAAAAATTATTTTCTGTTATATTACAAATTCAACTAAAAAAATACCCCTTCTGCTATTTTTTTTGTATATCTTATTTTATGTTTACTGTGTTACAAGTTATTAATACAGTAAAACCTGTGTTGAACGACCCCCGTATTTAACGACCACCTGGTCTTGGCGACCATGTCTTAGCGGTCCCGAGTACCATATAATTATAAATAATGGTTTATTTTCCTTATTGAATGACCACCTGCCTGACGCGACCAACGACCGCTATGTATAAGAAACAAATTTATTTAAAATCCTATTTTAACGACCGCAAATTCTTAAAAAAATTCTTATTTTCCTCTATTTGAGCAAGTTCGTTGTTCGGATGATCAGCAATCACACGGTATGAAAGTTGAAAATGAAAGTTGACACTTGTTTAGTTCAGGCCCGGACTGGCCAGGGTGTCCGACTGTCTGCAGACGGGTGGGCCCTGACCCTCGGCGGGCCCTCCCTGACAGAAAAAAGAAAGAAAATAAAAGAAAGTGCTAGACTAGTCGCACTTGAATGAAGTTTGACATACAAAATTTTCTGCAGCTGCAATTGTGCCCCAGAAGGCTTCAAAACACTTCATTTTAAAAGTAGTTCTCAAAATTTTTTGAAAGAGGGTTCCCGAATGAACAAGGGATTAATTAGTATGAATGATGCATATTAATTAATATATCAATATTTTATTAATGCATTAATTATCAATCATAATTAATGAATAATAACACCGTACCTACCCCATACCCCAAAAGTTTATTATTTATCGGTTACACAATAACAGCCCCCCTTCTCTTTGAGACGGGCGGGTTCCTACCCTCCCAGTCCGGGCCTGGTTTAGTTGAGTTGTAACACAGCTTCCAGTCACTAAATAATCCATGGAGTCACTGTACACAATAGCGGCATGCACGCAGTTACTTGTGTTACTGCTTCTTGGAGGATATTTATTGAAAATAGAATTTTATGCATTTAGACATTACAGTGAATCGTTCACTGTGTGCCCTGAAGATGAGAGGGATAATGATTTCAATAATTCCATCGTAGAAAATAATGTCCATAATTATGATAATTTAGCCCATGAATTATATGGTTGTGATTACAACTTTTTGTGTAGTGTCACTAAAGAATACGCTATTCATGAACAATTTAGTACATCAGGGACGGAATCTGAAAATAAGAATGAACAACCTGTTTGTAGTGAAAATATATCATCTTCTGATGAAGACACATCACAAAAAACTTCAATCACTTTCAATGAAACAAAAGAAGGCTTTAACACCTTGCTTAATTATTCCGTGCAGGTGGGGGATGAACTATTTAAGCATCTGACATGTGTACAGAAGCAATTAAACAATCTGTTATTACATCATCTTTTAAAAAATAATAAAGTACCTACCATGTAAAGCAAAATTTTATTATATTTTTCAATTTTTTAAAAATTTAAACATATTCTAATTTCATTTATTAAAATGTATAAAAATCTCACTGTCTTTCTCTACATTTTATAAAAAAGTAAATACATAGATGCTTTTTATTAATTATATCTATATAAAAGCCATTTCAGTGATAATCAGGTAATTATCAAATAAATTCCAATTCTATTCATAAAATTAAGTACGCTTAAAATTTTGTCAAAATGTATCGTATTACCTGAATTCATAGACCGACCCTCCTTAAAGACCACATTTTCTTGGTCCCAGTGGTGGTCTTTAAAAACAGGTTTCACTGTACTTTAAAATCACTTATTTTCGCGAGCTGTAATTTTCAGGAAAATTAAGATATTGGTGATTTTGCGAGCTGAAAATTTCACGAATTTTATTTGAAGAGAATGGAAAGTTGAAAAATCCCAAAAGCACCTAAATATAAAACCCCTTTTGCAGGGACGTACCCAGAAAAAATTTTCAGAGGAGGTCCAAATGGTGAAAAAGGCAGAATTTTTCACAAAAAGATTTCACCATTATTATTTTGTTAACAAAAACAACATTTTGAGGAGGGTCTGGACCACCCCCCTGGGTACATCCTTGCCCTTTTGCATAAATCATTTTAAAAAACTTCCTTTTGTCAAAAAAGTTAGCCCCCCTCCCATTTTGATTGCCTTCAAAGAAGTCGGAGAAAGAAGATATTGTAAGTGAATGAGCTGCATTCTAATAGTTGTATTATTGTTTTATATTCAAGAAATATTTGTATAGTATTGAAGAAATAGTTGTGAGAAAGGAAGTTGCCATGAAAGAATTTGTAACTGAGCAATAAATTATTAAATTTGGTAAGTGAAAAATTTCTGATTTTTTATTATTTGTTGAAGCAAGAAAAAAGTATTTCATGAGGATTTAATTTTCACGACCAGGACAGGCTCATGAAAATCACGAAAATTAAAGCTTTGCGGAAATAAGTGATTTTACAGTACTATAAGCTACTCTGTGGCATGAAGCATGACTTTATTTAACCCTTGATAGATTTTTATCTTTCAGCTAGAAAAATATTTGGTAATTGTATATAAAAGAAGCAGCCTTAGAGCTTGCTTGCTAACATTAGGATTATGCCAAGATCACAGTTATGATTTGACTTACCTTGTGAAATGTGAATAGGGAAACAAAGCATGAAGATAAAAATAACAATAACTTTCACATATTTCCTTAAAATATTTTTAATAAATGCAATAATATTTTTTCATAAATATTTTCATGAGATTTCAGCAGTTCTATCTTGCTTGCTTGGCAATTGTAATGGCTTCTATAACGCACAAGTACTGAATATATATTTTTTCTTTTTTGTCTGTTCTTGATTTTGTTAAATAAACAATGTTACATTAAGAAGTAAAAGAATTTAATGCTGTATATTCATCAAAATAGTTAAAATTCATGAGTTGTCCAGAATCACAAAGATTACATGCAGGAGAATTTTTAAGACCAGTTTTGAAGAGATGGCCATTTAAGCAATCATGTCCAGTTAAAAAACTAAATAACACCACTGTGAGGAGAATCTGGAATTGTGAGACACTTTCAGCAGGAGCGTAGCCAGAAATTTTTCATGGGGAGGGGTTACAACTACTGCAACTCATATATATGTATACGTGTGTGTGATAATGTAGTGAAGAATATAATTTTGTATGACAAAAATTCCTCATGGGGGGGGGTTATGACCCCCCCTAACCCCCCTTGGCTATGCCTCTGACTTTCAGGTCTTTCCCCTAACTTTGAATTCTAATTTAATTAGAAGTTTAGCAGTTGAAGGGTGTTTGTAAGTTTTTTGTAAAATAGAGGCCCCTTTCTTTGCCAAGAAATCAACCGTTTCATTTCCCTCTATACCACAACAGGCTAGAGGACCTTATGGCAAAAGTCATCCTTACATGAACTTAGTTAGCTTAGAACTGAAAAAATAGCTTCCACTTTGCCATCAAATCTGGTAGTGTCCCTTCTCACAGTCAGATAGAAAGTGAATTGTTCACAAAATATCCCTGCTCCAGCATCAATATGTCTGTCAAACAAATTCTAAACTTACAGTTCCACTTTAAATGTTGGATCTAATACAGGGTAGCTGCAACAATTGAGAAAAAAGTTCCCTTATTTCTTTCACTATCTCTGTCAAATTTTCATTACTAATCATATATATATATGATATTCTTACATGTGTGAATTGCATTAGCACAACATGCTTACCCAACACATTAAAAAAAAAAGACATGATATATTGGTTCACAATTACATAAATTAAAAAACAAAATTTAGATGAATATTAATGATCAAGGTGACAAAAAAAAAAAAAAAAAAAAAAAAGAAAGAAAGAAAGAAAGAAAAGAAAAAAAGAGCATAACTGGGAAGTGCTAGGTGCATGCCGTTTTTTCAGCAAAAGAATTGGTATGAATGTGTGCTTGGTGAGATTCTGATTTCAAGCAAACACTGGCTTCCTCTCCAGGTTACGTTTCATCTGCTTCCCCCCCCACCCCCCACCTCACAAAAAAAAGGCTCATGACAAGGCAAAAATGGCAAAGTCCCTGATTGTTGTGTATTTTTACAAAATTCCCTGATTTCCTTAAGCAGTTGCCATCTTGTAATGTTTTATATGTCGGTCAATTCTGTTTTAGATTTTAAGTTGTAAAGTAAAAGATTTCAAGCTGCAAATTTAGCAGAGTTATAATCATTATATTTGTGTTTCAATTTAGCCTTCAAATATTCTAATGAATCATCGATGTGAGCTGAAGTTAGCAGACTTTGGTTTAGCACGTTCTTTAGAGCAAGGAAATGAATATTCGTCAGACCCTACTTTAACAGAATATGTTGCTACACGATGGTACAGAGCTCCTGAGATTTTGTTGGGCTCGAAATGGTGAACATAATATATTTTTCTAATATTTTATATTTTTAATTTTATTTATTTTTAGCTTTTGTTGCTCAGAATAAAAATAACCTCAGTGTATGTGTGAGGTTATTCAAATGAGGTATTGTGTTTTTAAACAATATTTTTATTACATAATTCATTAATTAAATTATGTACTTAGTAGAAGTTATGAGTTTTATTTTTGTATCCAGTTCAAGTGCCAATATTATCACTGATTTCAAACTGCCTATTAATGTAATTATTTTTTACATTAACATTGCATTAACACGTTTTCTTTATCATCAATACCATAGAGCTGTTCACTTTAGCCAAGGCACCACCTTAATTGATGCTGAAGAACTTAGGTACAAGCTCAAACATGCTAGATTTTATCAAGTCATTAGTATTGTGATTAATGATTAGTATTGTCCTTGTTATCCAAGATTTCAATCATCCGAGGTATGCTCAGTTCCAACCACCTTGGATAGTTGGAGTTCTACTGTAGTTTACTTGTTTGTTAAGAAGATATTAAGATAGATCTGCTTTTAGTTGAATTTTAAAAAATGTTTTGAGTGGGACTAAATTCATTTTCTCTTATTTACAAGTACTGTAAACTTTGAAACTGGCTTATTAATATTAAATAAGCCTTTTCGTCCTCCCCTTCAAAATCTGGTGTAAAAATATTGTGTAAAGCTGGTGTTGTCAACATTAAATTTATTTATATGTAAATAATAGAGTAACATTTTAAAATCAAGTGTTAGCTGTATATGTTAGTTAATTTTTAACGTGTGGGATGATTGGAACTGCAAGTTCTTTCACATTAAGCAACTTTATTTTTATGATTTCTGTTTGTTTTTTCTTTAATCGTGATTTAATCTTAAGTTAAATTCACTAGGGTGGGCCAAAAAAAAACTTTTTTTAGTTTTACAAACGCTATAATGTGAAAAACTTGGGTCTATGGTAGATAAGTGAAATGCAAAAAATAATAAATTTTTTAATTTTAATGTGGCGATAGTGCATTAATCTTAAATTTTGAAAAAAATATGGAATTTTCATAATTTTTCTAAAAAATAGAAAACAATCAAATAATTTTTGTAACATGCAGCTATAGGCTTACTTTAGTAGAACAAAGTATAGGCAAAATAAATAAACAAAAAAATTATGTATTACAAATAATTAGCTGTACACTTTATAAAAAAACACGTTTGACAAAAATTCACAAATTTTCACTGAACAAAAAGTTTTTGCTGACTGTGTAAAAATACAGTTTGTAATAAAATGTAATCTCTTTCTTGTTTTTCATAACAGTATTATAATATATAATAGAATTATAATATATTACATAGTATAACATAATATAATATAATAATACTACATAATACATTGGCCTCCAAAAATTAAGGAACAACTGTTTATTTTTGTGCCTAATTTGTAAATAAATGATTGTAGAAAGACCAAATGTGAATGACATGTGCACAAAACAGTAATGTATTGACTGCAACATAGAAGTTTACTTAAGAAAAATGCAAAAATGATTTTCATCAACAAAAATAAAAGCAATCTCGCTCTAAAAGTACATTCTTGGAAAAAATAATATATCAGTTTTATGTGGTAAAATGTCATAGAAACATTCCAAAAATGTGTTTTAATAAGTGATATGCCCACTAGGGCGGAGCGTAAAAAAAAAGTTTTCAATTTTGTTTCTGCCCTAGTGCTGAAAAGTTGTGTACTGGTGGGTAGGTCACGTGTGTAAAATTTTAAGGAAAACAAAAATATCTTCCGGTTCCAAAATGCCTGAGAAGTTTGGCAGATTTTAATCAAATTGTAAAAAATATTAATTTTCTTTTTTTTCTATGCAGCTCTTCGCTGAGTACTAGTTCTGACATTTTATTTATAATTCTGAGTTTTATTTATAAACAAAATGATGAGCTGCATACAAAACAATAGAAAAAAGCATTTATAATAAAAATCTGTTAAAAAACATGGTCATTTTGGAACCGGAAGATATTTTTTGTTTTCCTTAAAATTTTGCACATGTGACCTACCCACCAGTACACAACTTTTTAGCACTAGGGCAAAAACAAAATCAAAAAAAATTTTTTTACGCTCCGCTCTAATGCCCACCCCTAGCTTGAATGCATTGGTGGCATCGACTTTCCATCCTGTCAATTAAGTTGTTGGTTACAGAAATGGGAAGCAAAGACCAGACACCTAGCTTTGTTCCAGCTCTCCTAAAGACCTTGGAGGTGGACTTAAAGCAGCAACCTGTCTACTAAGATAGTCCCAAAGAGGCTCTTATCGGATTCAAGTCTAGAGATTGAGCTGGCCATTCGATTTGCTCTAAACAAAGACCCCCATGATATTCTTCAACAGCTACTGCTCATTGAGGTCGTGAATTATCATCCATCAGAATGAAATCATTGCGAATTGCACCGGCTTATGGTGGAAATATGGATCAAGGATCTCATCCCGATACCTCGCACCAATCAGAGTTCCTCTCTAAAACACATGCAGGTCAGTGTGACCCTCGATTGAGATCTGTGACCAAACCATTATTCCTCCACCTCGATAACTGTGTCTTTCAACAGTGTTGGATTGATGGTATCTGCAGGGATCACTCTAGAAATGAAAAAGGGCAGTGTTTGGGGAAAAGGCATACCATATCACACAAAAAGGGCAACTTTTGTAATTATTGTCTACAAACACATAAAGGTAGCTTTTATAAACATACTTTTATGTCCAAAAATGTGTTTTCTTAATAGCAATTTTTTAAGGAAATGATAACAATATACAAAACCAAATAGATCTAGAACCAAACCAAACCAAATAGAGCTAGAATAAACAAATTTTGAAACCAAATTTTTTCACTCAATGAAATCTACACTTTTACAAAAATTGTGTAAGGCGGCCATTATGCTTTATTTCAACAACAACAACAAAGCAAAAAAAGCATAAAAAAATTAAATTTTGTAATCGTAAAAGAACGGGAATCCGGTTTTGCCGACAAATTTTTAATAATTACGCTAATTTTCGGACTCGAAAATGACCAAAAACATTCTGTTTTAGATTCAAATTTTATCGTATTCAGCGTCACTGCAACTTTTCTCTCTGTATATATGCTAGTCTGCAACTAGTGGAGGGGAAACAGGACACTTGCCCAGGCATAGTGCTGTTACGTCAAAATTGAAATGGAAAGAAGGGAGCGCCAAAACTAAGGTTTGTCCCGGGCGACTTGACCTCTAGTTGCAGCATTATATGCATAACATTTGGAAATATTCTGTAATAAGAACGCCAGTTTAGCGACCATTATGCTTTACGTGTTATGCTGACGTGTCCGAGGAAAAAAATAAATTGCGTGACATAATAAAAAAAAGAGGGAGGGGAACGATAGTATTTCCTATCGTGGGCGGCGGCAAAGGATTTTCTAAACAGGCAAGAAGTCTTTATAATTATTGTTGTGTAATATTTGGAATTACATAATTATAAAATAACTCCCGACCCTTCAGGAATCGGAAAGAACTTTAACCTCTTGCACAAATTTTTAATTTCCCAATCGATGAATTCAAAATAGTCTCAATGGCAGTGGCGGCTCGTGATAAAAAAAGTAGGTGAAGAGCTTATACCAAAACATTATGAAAAACACCTGATGCAGCCATTAACATGGGCACAGGCAGAATATTTCCCAGGGGGGGGCAAAGGCTACTCCAGGGGGGGGGCAAAGACTACTTTAACGTATAGTTACCATGTTGAAAAGAGCAAAAAAGCAAGGGAAAACACTGCATACAAAAATCCAGGCGGGGCATCGCCCCCCTTGCCCTATGCTGCCGGCGATAATGGCCATTAAGCATGGTAATTAGGCGGTGGCACAGGCCTTTCTGCGGAAAGAAATTTTTTATCTTTCAGCGATGCATTAATTCCTAATGCCTCCATTGGTCGACCCAGGCCCCGATTAACCTTTGAAGCGAGGGAAAGCTCAGTCTCATTTCGGGCCCCCTTCCCCTTTTTGTTTGGAAAGTAAAGTTTTTAATGATTTTCTTTGTTAAAAGGATATTTAATTGATTTAATTAGTTCTAATGATTTTATTTGAAAAAACTATTTTTTTCATTAATTTGAAATTTACCTTAGATAAAAATATGTTATTCATTATCTTCGCAATAGTTTACTATCATAAAAATCACAACATGGAAGTTCAGATTTAATTTTGACCTTTAGACGATTTTTAACATTACATATTGAAAGTTTACCCCTTTCTACCGACCAAATGTTCCTGATAATAGAACATTTTGTCTCAACTGGAAAAAATGTCCCAAGTATAGACATCGCAAACTGGACTAATTTACAAATGTTGCTACATGGAGTATCAAGACTTCTAAAATACCTTAAAAATAGCTTTCCACTTCTCTTCATTAAAAATCTTTACAATAACTTAGAAGATCATTCAAAAACAAAATTTCGAATTTTTATCCGTTTTACAGTCATTTTTGGGCCCCCTTCAAATTATGAGGGGAAGCTTCTCGAGCCTTTTCGCTAATCAGGCTCTGGGCGACCACGAGAAAGAACATCTCTTTTATCGTCATCATTCCACCGACTAAACGGTGTTTGTAATACATTATTACAGACTATATATCATTTACAGGAAACATAAGGAAGGTGAATAAACAGAAAAGAAACTATTATTATCATTAAAATTAACACAAGAAGAAACTCTAAAATTTTGAAAAGACAGCAGTCAAAATCTCAAACAAATCACGTGGTTTCATTTTCCTACACCAATTTGTTCTTGGAGACGCACTACACTGGATTTTCTCTCACTTGAAGAGACAGACCGTTTTCTGAGGGATCTGATAGAAGTAAAGCTGTAAAACTGAATGGAGCGTCTGAGGTTACCATGGCAACCCCACAGATAATTTTTCATTAGCACTTCACAACTCACCCCGTCAGAACCCGCGTACCACGTGACTCTAGCAATGGACCAATCGTGACACAAGTCTTTGAAACTTTCTTTGGCCGCGCGGCAAGGGCAAAGGGAGGGAAGGGAAAAGAGTTTGGCTTCACTGATAGTAAGAGCCAAGAGCGTGATTTAGCACAGTGTATTCTTACAAACTAAATTTGAAAAAGGATTATGGCTTGCTTACGTTACACAATTTTTTGTTACTTACAATACTTGGTGAAGAGGCACTTCACCTACTTCACCTGAAAAGCCGCCACTGCTCAATGGCTCTCCCCTCTGCGCATTTTTGCACTGTCCATTGGGCTTTTGCTGAGCGTGTAGTACAGTAAAAATGAACATCCCAACGGCGCGTGCCCGTGCAGTCGACGAGACTTGCATTCAATTGTCGACGATTTCATTTTTTTTTGGAGGGGCTGCAAAATAGACACAAATTTTGTATTGACAGTTTCCACCCCTATCTCTGCCTAAAATAGCCCTATAGAATAATCATCAATTTGGCCCCGATGCCTACCCGAAATTCGATATTTTCAAGTAGTATTTCCTGACTGCTGCACACCCTGTCAATGAATCAATTTTTTCCTATTCATTTTAGTACATCGACGGAAAGGAGTGTGTGTAGGGGGGGGGGTCACCCCACACTTCCGGAATTGTCCTTGTCTTGAACTTTCCATGCAGCCAGCATTAAGTTTGGATGAATGTGTTTTGAAAATCTGAAAAAATAAACAATAACCAAGTGGCGTTTATTAATTACTTACAGCATTTATAAAACACCGTAAAGCGCCATTTACAGTAAGAAATAATTTATTGTTATGACTACTCTTCTGGTTGACAGATTGTTTCTCTAATGAGATATTTTATGACCTGAAGCTACAGCGAACAGTTTTAACCCTCTCCTCAAGTCGGGAGGGAGAAGAGCGGCGACTGAGTAGATGCCCCCCCCTCCTCCCCACACATCATTGATAAGAGAATATACAAATCAACTTCCTTGTTGTTGTTGTTGGAGAGAGGCTTTTTTGGGTGTCTAGCCGGGACCACGTGGCCCCGGTCTAGCCGAGCGCCAGCAATGGTAACGAGAATCAAAGAAAAGGGGAAAGAAGGAGGGGTGGAGAAAAGGAGAGCGGCATTTTGATTGGGAAAAAAAAGAGGGCGAAATTTTATCAAGAAAAAGGGCAAGGAGGGCGGCATTTTATCCGGAAAAAGGGCACCAGGGCGGGCCGCCCCCCCTGAAACGCTCTAGAGTGATCCCTGGTATCTGGTGCTTTGTTCCCTCCAGATCAGCAGACGTCCTGAATCGCTCTCCAGTGTGAATCTGGACTTGTCTGTAAAGAGTACAGAAGCCCATTGCTGTCTGGTCCAGGAAACATGTTCTCTTGCCCAAGATAAGAGGGCCCTTCTCTGTCATCCATTGAGGGGGACACACACTATTGGTCGCCTTGCATAGAGACCTGCCGTGTGAAGATGTCTTCGCACCGTACTAGCAGATATTCTTCTCCTTGATGCTACAGAGTGGTGGTCTGCAACAAGTTGTGGCAGAGAAATGCTTTTTCTCCTTTGGGCCAAAAGAGCTGTAAAACGGTCTTCTGCAGGTGCTGTAGCTCAAGGTTGACCTGGAACATGTCTTTTGGACACAGAAGCTTTGGCTTGATATTGATTCCAGAGACAGTGGACCACACTGCCAGACACATTAAAACCCCAGCAGCATCAGTCTGTGGCAACCCCATTTCCATCCTTCCAACTGACCACCACCTTAACGAATTGGGCAAATGACCTCTCAGACATTGTGGGACCCTAGAGTATACTGTCAATAAATCTGCTAACAAAAGTTGTAAATCAACAAAAGTTACACACTTAAATACGAAAGCCTGATTTTTGTATATTTTTCTCTCACTCATGTGCCTGTTTTTTTTTTATAAAATAAATAAATAAATAAAATGAAAAGTAGTAGCTATTGTTTTTGCGTAAATTTGCATAATGCTCATTTTTATCATTTATATAAACTATAAATTTTATTGTTTCATTTTCTTTATGGTGAGTATCGAAAAACATGTTGTTCCTTAACTTTTGGAGGCCAGTGTATATTTACCATGTTTCGTCCTCTTCTAGGTCTGCTGAAAACATTACCAATAGCATTCTTTCCTATATGGATGAAGCCAGATTTTCACTTCATGAACTGGATGTAATAGGATGTGATGGTACTGTTACTAATGCTGGTTGGAAAACTGGTGTTATTTACCAAATCAAAAAACAAGTTAACAGACCCCTACAGTGGAGTATGTGTCTCTTAGATTTTAATGAATTGCCATTCTGGAATTTGTTTAGGTATTTATATGGTCAGACGGCTGGGCCAAAATCATTTAGTCGTCCAATTGGCTCACAGCTCAGTAAATGCAAAAAACTTCCAGTGTTGAATTTGAAAATATTGATTGTGAGATTCCAAAAATTGACCAGAAACTTTTAAGCAAAGATCAACAATACCTGTTTGAAATAAGCTTTGCTATAAAATTAGGCAGTTGCTCTGAAAATATATATGTTTGTGAACCCGGCCCATTTTCTCATGCAAGATGGTTAACAACAGCAGAATTCTCCGATTGTATTTAAGTGTTAAAAACCCAACAGAAGAATACAAGACCTTAGTTTCTTTTATCCTTATGTTATATACGCCTGTGGTTTCACATCAAGAAAATGAGTATTTCACAAGTGGAACAGAACTTGTATTTGAAGTTATAAAATCGTCAATATTTCTCCCAGAAAACTTGCTAAAAATTACTGATGCAGTTATTGAGAGAAACAAATTTTTTGCCCACCCAGAAAGCTGGCTTTTGTGTATAATAGTCAATAAAAGAGATCATGTGAGAGAGTTGGGTTTCAGAAGAACTATGAAGACTGTTGTGCAACAGCTTTGCTATTTGCCATTAGATTTGTTCTGTACTATGCAATAAAAAAAAAAAAAAAAAAAATTGGCAAAATCCCAGGTTGTTAGTGAGAAACTTATGGATTAAATTTGTCAATTCTCCCTCTGAAGAGATGTTGCTTGTTTGCATTAAATTTTATTTTTATTGTACCTTGCATTTTCAGTGTTTTTACATTAACAATGACTGGCTGGGGGGGCATTACACCATTTCACATTTAATGCACATGGTTCTTTCAAGCTGCTTTTTGTAAGCGCTTCAGAGCTTATGTAATAATCTATTGTGTTATCTATGTTTACGTAATTAAATTATAGTATATAATATACTGTATTAGTGCAAATATAACGTGATATTTTTTTAATCATTTCTCCGTAAAAACCTGACTCATGCTAAATTTGAAATCTAGATAATGGATTTTTCTAATTATCTTGATGAAAAAGTTTGCTGTCCTATTAAATTCGGTGTTGTGCTATATTCAGGCTAATACGGTATTATAATACTGTTATGAAAGACAAGAAAGGGACTATATTTTATTTCAAACTGTATTTTTACGCAGTCAGAAAACCTTTTAGTTTCAAGGGAAATTTGTGATTTTTTGTAAAATATGCATTTTTTTTAAGTGCAATGTGCTACTACTAATTATTTGTAAAATGCATTTTCCCCCCCATTTATTTATTTTTCCTATACTTTGTTCTACTAAAGTAAGCCCATAGCTACATATTAAAAAATATATTTGCTTGTTTTCTATTTTTTAGAAAAATTAGTTAAAAATTTAAAGTTAATGCACTATCACCATATTTAAATTAAAAAAATTATTTTTTTTTTTGCATTTCATTTATCTACCATAGACACAAGTTTCCCATAATATCGCATTTGAAAAACTAAAAAAAAGTTGTTTTGGCCCACCCTAATATTGACCTATTATGAATGAAGCTTTTGATAAGTTCATCAAAATTACTGTTACAAAATACGTATTACAGATCTCATTATAATTCTCTCAGAATTTTAAATCTAAATCATCTGATATGGAAATCATTCATGTGAAGAACAATGTGGTTAAATTTAGTTTTAACTTAAAATAATCTAAATTTGAAAAAAAAAAAAAAAAAAAAAAAGATAAAGAAAGTAAAATAAAAGCAACATTTATACAGAGTGTAGTGCTTTTTTTTTTTTATTATTATCTAACAGCTTTGTTCATATGTATTGGTTGGTTCCATTGAAAATATATTTTTGTTGTTCAACTATTTTTAGGTAATTCTTTTCATTGTTGTAAAGGATTGTTTTTCAGAGTTCACTCACATTTAAGTTTTATTATTTTAAATTTTTCATAAGTTTCACATGCACAAATTTTGCTGTAGCTTTTCAATTAAAATACCATCAAATATATACTCATGCTCAAAATTTACTTTACATGCATAAACTCATGGACTTTTCAGACTGTGTATTTAATTTTTTGAATTTTTCTGAAATGATACAACATTCTGGCTCATGAATAGAAAGGAAAAAATGTAAAAGCATTGCATATGATAAAATTTTAGCGAGAAGCAATAAAAATTGTAATGAAATGCGACAAAGAGAGATTAGAAATAAAGAAAAGAAAAAATTAAGCCTTATGAATTTTATATGGAATGTAATTTCCTATGATTTATTAACTGTAGGTAAAACCCAACTAACAGCACTGCAGCACATTGTATTATTTGAATATAACTCAGTAATTCACTTACTTTTATCATGGCAATTCATGTTCAAGAGGGCTGTAATTTTTGCCAACCGAAACTTGTGCTAGTATTTCACCTATTATGATACAAAATATGTAATTTCAATTAAATATAGTTCAGATGAGCACTGCTGTTTACAGTGAGATATTTGTACATTAAAAATAAAAGAATCTGATGGTAGCAAGTTGAGTTTTGCTCAAAGAATGTTTTATGTAACAGTATTAGAAATGCTCTAAATAATAATTTTATTAAATTATGGAAAAATTTTTTTATACTTAAATTTATGAATGAATAGATGAATGCGTATAATTTTATGTTTTGAAAGAAAACTGTATAATATAGAAAAAAATTAGTAAGTTAATAAGTTAATTGATTTCTTTTAATAAGTTAATTGATTACTTAATTAAAAGTTTAATTATTTTCATCTCTCAAGATTATTAAAAACCACACCAGTGCATTACATTCCAAATTAATTCCCATTCAAGTATCTCCATAAATGTTTTTACCTATGTGACCTTCATTAGCAATAATTCTGGTTTATAAAGGTAACTTAGAATTTATATGCTACAGTGAGAATAGAAATTAAAAGACAGTCATCAGTGACATTTTCTTTTCCTTAACTGTCAAAATTTCAGTGTTATATTTGTGTGCAAGATACTATGCAATAAACTTTGGAGGTCTGTTGTAGTCAAAATTTTACTCTAAAGAAATATAAATTTCTTTATTAATAAGAAAACTTTCTTATTTAGTTACACAAAAGGAGTGGATTTATGGAGTGTTGGATGTATAATGGGTGAAGTAATTAGTGGTAAACCTTTGTTTCCCGGTACTTCAACTCTTAATCAAGTAGAAAGGATAATGGCTGCTTTGCCTCATCCGTTACAAGCAGGTAAAATGTTTAATATTTTCATTTCAAATTATCTGAGTATTTGTTAAGTTGCTTTGTAGATACTTTTAAAATCACATTTTGCATCACTATGTAATCATTCATTTATTCCTTATCTAAAGGCAAAGTTGAAGTTGTTAAAGAAACTCCAACTTCTCAGCTTTAACATTATTGTTGTATGAGTAAAATATATCGTCAATTTATTGCATTTTTTCCTGATTAGTGATTTAAGAATTTTTTAAATAAAATATTGTACTATCTAATTATCATTTTTTAAAATCTAATATTTGGAAGCTTCATTTGAATAAAATGTAATCTATGCTGGAACATTTTTCTATTAAGTTTTAATAATTTGATAAACTCACCTAATGATTTTGTTGTTCATTACAAAATTTTTAAACATGTTTTTCAGATATTGATAGCTTATGTACAGGTTATGCAGCTTTTGTTCTTGGACGAGCAGCTAACAAGTATGAGTTTTTTAAACTATTTTATTTTAAATAAAGTGACCACCCATCCCATGTTGTACAGGACAGCCCTATATTTTGTGGTTCTATCTTGTATTTTCATCCTTGTGATCACCCCCAGAAAATAGCCTTTCTTTGTTAAAAATCACAATTTTGGCATCATCCATTTTTTTTTTTTTTTTTTTTCAAAGAACAGTGAAAAATTGAATCTTTATTATCTAGTAGATTAGCATAAAAAATTATTCAAAGCTTAAAACACTGTTTTCATAAATTTTAACACCCTTCCCCCCAACTTACATGAGTATCCAGTATTTGAACTTAAGAAGGATGTTCAATTTATTCTAAATAACAATTTCAAAACCAGATATTTAATTACATATTTTAAGTATTAATAATGTATTAAGCTCTAAATTTTTAATATTTTCATAGTTTAATTCATTAGTCATAGTGATATTTTTATAGTTTATTGCAAATAATTTAAACTAATTTGGGCACAAATCATTTTCAGACCTAAACGACTACTGAGAAGTGTCTTGCATAATTGTTCAAATGAGGCTCATGATCTGCTGTCTAAACTCTTAACACTGAATCCTAAGCGCCGGATTACAGCTGAAGACAGTTTACAACATCCATATCTTTCAAAGTGAGTGCAATAACTACAAAAATTACTGATTATTTTAATTCCCAATTTTTAATCAATAAATAATGTTCAAACAATTGTGTGAAATCAGGAGGCTCATTTCTCTCATTGGTATTGGTGCTAGCATATGTTTAGCTAATATGATAAAGATGATGCTGCATCTCTAATATCTGAACATGGTAGATGGCTGAAGTGCGAAAGTCCACCTGGCCGAGCTGCTGTCAATCTAATGGACTGGAGTTTTGGTCAGTTTCCTCCAGATGTAACATGAATGTGCATTAGACCCCTTTAAAGAAACTCTTTAAAGGGTAGGAGCCTTGGCTCCTACCAAGGCATTCCTCTTGTGCAGATGCCCCTTGTGTAGGCTTATCATAACAAACAAAAATTAAAATGAATTATATAACACAAGTACTTAATGCAGTGCATAATAAAAAAAAATCAATTGATTCTTATTTTAAAATATAATTACTGACATAAAATACTAATATAGTGTGAAGCAAAATTCCTTGAAACACTAAAAAAATTAATATAAGATCAAGCAATTGACTTACAAGACTGAGTTTCACACTGTAATTCACAATGCATATTATTCCGGCGATCATTCCCGCCAAATTATTTTTTTGCCAAACTGTTGCCAATCATATTTGGAACCATCAAAAATTTCATGTGTCTGGCATTCATCTTGGCGAAAAAGCATTCTTTTTGGTGGACCACCAGGATAATACGTAAATACCCTATGCTTCTAATGATGAAAAGTTTTGTTAAAGTAAATTAAAAAAAAATTAGTTCCAATTTTACCCATAGATTTCACTACTTGATCTTATGTTTGGTTTGTACATGTGTTTTTTGTAATGTTGTGATAAATTTTTACACTGTCATGTTGAAAAAAACTTCTACTGAAAAAGTTTGGTTAGATAGGTTTGTACTTTGAAACTAAATCTATTATTATTGTTAAAAGAAAGCCGCATGTCAAGTTTAAAAAAAAAATAATGTTAATCGATGAATGGTGAAATGAAGTTAATAATTCATTACTATGACCACTTTGATGGCCAAACTTAACGCCTCTCGACTTTGGAGTTATATCAAGGGGGCTTCTGCTGTGGCTAATACTGAAGTACTGAAGATGCCCGTGGTGTATGGAATCCAGACTTTTCCATAATTAATGATTATGACACCAATTTAATTGGATTAGTGTTTGCATGTGGCTCAAGCTACTAAGAGTGAATATATTAAAATATGGTAGTTACTGATAAAATAAATGTTCTTTAGCAACTGCCTTGAGTCTTGGTGATTTATCTTGATATTTTTAAAGTACAGCATGATCCTAAGGAGCATTGTAGTGCAAATCACATTCTGTCAATTACTTAATTTTATATTGCATTTTAAAATATGTCCAGTATTTTTAGTCCAACTTGTACATATGTTTGCCTTTCAAGGGAACAAAAACTAGTAAGGTGGTTCCCAGAACATTTTAATATGGTACACTCCATCGATAAAAAGTTTGAAAAACATTGTATGTTACATATCATTTTAACAGTGCTCTAAGGTTTTTTGACTGCCGCATGACTGGGTGCACTACCCAGTAAGATTTACTCACTACCCAACTAAATAATGAGAGTACCATTCCCAGTACTGCAGTTGGATTCAACTTCATCCAGCTGTTTTATAATGTTGCCTAACTAAGAAAACTTTCTAGGGAGATTACTTATTTTAAATTGTTGCTTAAAAGTTCTAATATCTGTCCCAGTAGGTTCCACACACAAGACTCGCCTTCACAGATAAATACTGCAGTTCCTCCTTTGTGTGATGGCACAAAATTATCAGTTGACCAATACAGAGATAAACTTTATGAGGTAAGCATATTTGATAATTAAATACTGAAGTTAATATCTTTAAGGTTTATATAATGTGTTTCATAATGGCTTTATTGGGAATCAATCAAATTTGACAGTTTGCTTCACCACAACGGCGCAGAAATAACAATGAAACAAAAAGGAACCTAAAAATTTAACAATTGTAGCTTACAATAAACAAAATAAAAGGGAATAAAAAAACAGCAATAAGGAACAAGCAAGAATCTATAATTAGAGGTAGTCCATGCGAGCTCTTGCCTCCCTATACAACTTGGTGACAATACAACCATGCGGCCGATTGTGAGAAACAAAATCCTGAAAAATACTATTTTGGACAAATCTTTTTGTGCATTTGTTGATTTTTTAAAATATTCTACAAAATAGTTAAAAAGTGTTTATGATATCAGTTTGCAGTGCCACAGCTAGAATTTGTTTCACTCTGGGTAAACCTTAATTAAGATGTCCTCTCCCATGGAACAATAACCGAGTTTGGTACACTCCCCCCCTTAGCAAAGAGCTTGAGACACATGCTCTGTTTACAACTTCAGTTTCTGCCTTGTTAGTTTGTCTCTGCATGATCTAGTAACCATAAATGTGCATCGATTGTTATAAAATTTATAAATGTTATCGCTATATATGCTGTATCAGGGCACAAAATAAATCGTGCTAATCATCGTAAATGCCACGAGATTAATCCAGCCACAATGATCAACATTTCTCATGGCAAGTTTAGCTGAGAAACTTTATTACTTAAAAAACTTTTACTTAAAGGTTTCTTTCTATTTCAGATGTATTTTAAAGTTACATAAAAAATTTTGGAATGTTTAAAAAAAAGTTATGCATATTTTTGTTTTTGTTCTTCTCATTATATTACTAATTCAATTTTTTTAATAATTAAGCTAAATACTGTAACTGAAATTTATCGTTATCATCAAAATTTAAGATTTTGCTGTGAGTTAAATTGTCTTTGCTGCCAGCTTATAAAAGTTTGCAGCTTTTTTGCTGCCAGCTTCAAAATTTTATTTTGAGCCTTGCACATATGCATCTTTCTGAAAGTGCTATGTATAGGATGAATAATTTTTGTTCAGCAAGAGAAGAAAGGCTCTATGGGGGTCATTAAATGTATTTTAGAGACAGAATTTAACAAAACAAAATTAATATATGCGATTGAGGTTTGAAATCACTGAGTGATGAAGATTTACTTAAACAGTGCCAAGCACTTGAATCTAAATCTACAGATGCTTTTCCAAGACAGTGGAAGAAACTGGAAAAAATGGAAAAAATTGGAAGAAACCAACAGAAAATAAAACAGATGCTCATTTAAATTATATTAATTATATAAATCAATTAAGTCTGTAGAATATGGTTACATGAAATCTAAAATAAAAAAAATTAATATTAATTTTTTTTTTCAAAAGATAAGCTATTTAAAAAATATTCAAATTCAACAAGTATTTAGACGTGATGGGTTTTATAACATTAGGGGTAGGTGCATGCTTGTGTGTATGGGGGCATTGTTTGTGCTATTTTTAGAAGGAAAAAAATCTTCCAAATTTTTATTTTTCATATAAAAATGCATTAAAGATTTTCTTGTCCAACACATTAAAACTTTTAATTATTTATTCTAAATGCATACCTCACTGTCAAATTTAAACATTTTGTTTTGTTACAGTATGTTGCACTGCAGTAAGTAAAATGAGGATTTTGATGAAATTGTTTAATACAGAAATTATTGTAAATTAGTTCCTTTAATAAAATGGATATAAATCAAAATGCCGTTTTTTTATGAAAAAAATTTCATTCTATAATAGTAAATGATCCACCAATACTATTTAATACTGTTATGGAAGTTTAATTAACAAAAAAATATGCTGATAAACTTGAAGTGAATAACTTTTCATTGACTTTTTTTTTCAGTTGTCCAATTGAAAAGCTTTAGTCAAATGAGGAACCATGGCTAAAAATTATGTAATAATTAATTTGGTATATATGATTAAATGCTTATATGTCTAATTACATTTTCTAAGGGTTTTCTGTCAGAATTTTTGAGCATTTATTGTATCTTCCAAAGCTGGAACTTGTATAGTGAATTCTTATAGAATAACAGTTTCTTCCTCTTGGAAGAAACCTATTTCTTCTGGCCAGTTTTTTCCACCTTGGAAGAAACTTGCCAACCCTGATTGCATACAGGATACTATTAACTGCGTCAGGTACTATTGCATTGGATGAAAGAAGTTTCTCTAAACTCAAGTTAATAAAAAGTTATCTCCAATCAACTATGAGTAAAGAAAGATTGACTGGCCTAGCTGTTATTTTCATCAGTAAAGATATAACCAGAAGCCTTATGAAAGTGGGGACATAAAAGATTTTGCTATCGAAGAAACCAGCATTGTTCATTTCATTTTTACTTTGTAATAAAAGTACAGAGGGTGTTTTATTAACTTACACTACATTCTGTTGTGAATCACTCATTGAAGTTTTTAATGTAAAAAATAAGTTTTCTGAAATTTTTAAAATATTTAGATTAATGAACAACACCAGCATTCAAAATGTAAGGGGAATCAATAAATAATGAGCAATGCACTTTACTTTTTCAACTTTTACAACTCTAGGACATTATTTATTGAATACACCTTTTATAATTAAATTTCCACCAATATAATGTCTACTAAGTACGCAGTAACAAACATGGAGGAGAGTCATTCTGCATATTTGTTCTACGAAGAGTGTGTATGTGTGTGGAAAGAGGCACATTTTTTGGATTTTACATTTCACTTACTACTGCAATACTCAATTTTTTTCTGTCTTCTTTTTTTTTTAAATAAGTTGAATGACGCTTTCTGTTTCAAGTTGGAAAATAATTTTATTTTTAGAAGCAGCTGTCATAATCAAAATCAGAAATTAAAATACAAATAAACGAGTTTTTAATTTTTACCCTGCTATCATATGTTATTTGAATAACAACTTAAAATTAACCATAGGCCATTGGATTCTACTTCAGGCCAATATTGGAAGATGGGTGTGATCATATCCCCAAAAAAGCTGAGAAATAAAGCTAATATGCGCTAGCAGTGTTAATGGTAACTTACATAAGACACAATAGAAAAGAGGTCCAGTTTGCCGGGAGCCCAGAATGCCCCTCGTGCCAGCCCTGGTTATCTCCAACCTTTTTAATGAAGAATAAGTTGTCATAAATATCTATTTGCTTCCATTATGCTTAAAATAGATTTATAGCTTCAAATTACCTTACAGTGTAATGTATTACCATTCTTTATTTGCTCCTGTAAAAGGATCATAAATACTACATGTACCATTTTCCATGAAAAGCATTATTTTATAAACCTCAATTACATTTATTAATTTTGTATTCTTTGAAATTTATAATTCATTTTCTTGTAAAAATAATTATTTAATGTTTAATCTTTAATATAAAGATTGTGAGGTTATAAATGCAATTAAGTCATTTTGTGTGATCACTAGCAAGGTCACTCCTTCCACATTTTTACTTCCTTGTACGTAGTTTAAGGAAGTAATGTGATCCCGGAAAATTTTGGGGGCCAAATTTCGACAAAAAAAAACAGATTTTGACTACCTCTAAATTTAATTTTAATAATTTTTTCAATGCATCTCATCGTAAGCTAGCATGCATGATCCTATAAACGCATCTGCAACTCATTTTGACCAGCGGCGAGTCTATTGTGGCCAGTTTTTCCATGCCGTCTGTACATACGTATGTATGTAACTCGCATATCTCAAAAACTATTGGTCGTAGGATGTTGACATTTGATATTTAGGATTGTTCTATGATCTAGTTGTGCACCTCCCCTTTTGGTCGCAATCGAATGGATAGTTTATGTACAGGACTGCCCAAAAGATTCGAAATACATTACGTTCTATGGGCTGAAATTCATTAAACTCGCCTATCTCAAAAACTATTAGGCGTACAATGTTGAAACTTTATATTTAGGATTGTTGTAACATCTACTTGTGCCTTTCCTCTTTCGGTTCAATTCGACTGCATATTTTATCTACAGGGCGGCTCAAAAGATTCTAAATACATTACGCTCTACGGGCCAAAATTCATTACTGGGTATTTTAGTGGTATTGGGCTATTTCAAACGACTCAGATGTGATATACGCTGTTAAGAGTTACAAAATGAATTTTTCCATTAAAAAAAGTGTCTTTATCATTTATAGTCTGCTACAGGAACACTCAAAAGATTTCCAATACATTATGGTCAATGGCAATTTTAGGGGCATTCATCCATTTCAAGCACAATATCGTCCTACCACATAAGTTAGGTAATGGTTCGACCACGGTCACATGCCTCCCTCATGAACTATGCCAAAAGTCGAAAAGCTGTTGGCGTACGCTTTTGGAGACTTTTGGCGTACGTGTGTGCGTATTTAACTCTCAAATCTCAAAAACTATTATGAAATTTCATATACAAGATTGTTGTAACATCTAGTTGTGCATCTCGATTTTTGTTTCCAATCTAATCCTGTAAATAAACTGGAGAGTTTATTTACAGGATCACCGAAAAGAATTTCAGTACTTTAATGTCTATGGACATCTTCAATATAATACAACTGTAGGCAGTCATTGTTTGATCCATGTCCAAAATCTCGCCGTCTGTCATCGACCTTGGTGAGTTTTGCCGAAATATCGCCAAATTTGGCGATAGTCAGTCAAATGGTCCATGCCCAAAGTATCGCCATTTGTCATCGTTCTTGGCGAGTTTTGGCGAAATATCGCCAAATTTGGCAATAATCTCTCAACGTTTTGGTCCAGGCTTAAAATCTCGCCATATGTCGTCGACATTGACGAGTTTTGCCGAAATATCGCCAAATTTGGTGCCAAAAATTATTTTGTATTTTCTATAACTCTAAAACTTTAATCCGTAGAATTTTGAACTTTTGTAATATCTAACTGTTTTCAATATCTTTTTTGACAGCAATCGACTGGGAATTTATTTACAGGGTGAGCCAAATGATTTTAAAGACATTGAGGTGTATGGATGCATTCAATTCATTGAAAGTCTGTGGTCAATGACTACTTTGGCTATCCCCAAAATCTCGCAAACTTTCTCAAGCTTGTCGGCTTTTGGTGAAATATCACCAAATAAAGTGTCAGAAGGAAATCTTTCAAACTGAACTCAGCTTGGCGATATCGAAGTATTTGGCTAGAAATCGCTAAACCTTACTATTACTGATATTTTATCTCTTTCAAACAAATAAGTTTAGAGGAAGTGCGTGGAAAATATTTTTGATTTAATAGATGAGCAAGGAAGTCATGCGTTGTATACATCAGATTTTTTATCATAGTAAACTGACATCTTTTTTAACAGATAATTTTAATTTTTTTACCTGTGCTGTAAAGTTTTTATGTAAACTAAAATGCTTTATTTGTTTACAATTTTGATAATAAGTTAAAAAATTCTTTTTTTTTTGGGGGGGGGGGTGTTATTTCTATGTTTTGATGAAAATTACAACTTTTATTGTATTACTCATAATGATTGATATCTCTCATTATTTTTGACTGTCCTTAAATTTTTTACTCTGCCGTGTACATAATAAAATAGTCCACTGTAAAATATTTAAATACCTTTACATTATTTTATTTCCACAATTGTGAATGATTCACTTTTAATGTTACGATCTCAAATTATATTATTGTAAAAGCTTTTTTTTATTTGAATTGATTTTATCTTTTATTATTTATAATTTTAGATGATTAGTGAAAATTCTGAAAAAAAATCATCATCACCCATGCCACCTATTCAAATGCCATCTCATGCAGGTTTGTATGAAGTTTTCAAAAACGTGAATTTTTTTTTTTTTTTTCGAATACAAAACACTAAATTAATTTATTTATTGCAGAAAAACGAAATGAAAAAAGAATTATTATCAAAGAGCGCACTATTGATGATATACCCAGTATTGACGTAAGTTGTCATTACTAAAAACTTTATTGTTTAGTTGTTGATTGTAAATATTCAATGTTTATAATGTTAAAAACATTTTAAAGTAAAAATATTGAAAATCTGGAAATTTGTATACACACTAAATGTTAAAAGTTTCAGTATTCACAAATACATTCTGGATGCTTTTATATTTGCATGATCTTTAGATTAAAAAAAAAAAAAACTAAACTAAAACGTTTTAAATTGAAGATCAGCAAAAGTTTATGAATGTTTTGAATAGATATGGCATATCTCAGTCCAATCCAATTAATTCTGAATGCATTAAATGACTTATCTAAAATCTTTCAAGAATCATGCAAATACATAAGTGCGATGGGAATGTAATGCTATCCATCGGGATTTTGAACTCATTTAGTCAAGCTTTTTTATATGTTAAAATTTTCTTAAAAAAAAAAAGTATTTCAAAAGGAGTTGAAACTGTATATTGTTAAATAAAATTATATTCAATACTTTTAGGAAAGGAAAGAGGCATTGTTACGTAGTCAAATTGCTAAAAAACTGCCTATGGCCCCCATGGCTAGGAAGACCCTAACACCACCATTTTTATCAGACAATGGAAAATTCAGCTTAGGTTTCCGTCATCCGGTTGTTCTGAGAGGACAAAGCACCACTTCTGTGAGTAGATATCTGCATTTTTCATATCTATTAATTTTTAACAAAAAATTTGTTATTCACAAATAGAAATGATTGATTATTTGCAGGCACCTGGGATGATAGAATCAACATCAGAAAAGAAATATACTGAAAGGAGATTTGGAAGACGCCAGTTTGGCAATCTATCAAACCATTCCATATGCAGTTCTGCAAAAGCAGCACTTCAAAGCTACAACCAAGATTTAACATATGGTACTATTACTGTAACAGCCCTGCAGTCTCTAAAAGAAAGGAGATGGTGATAAAATAAATCCATTTACATTTTCATATTCCTTTTTATACAATTTGGAAAGTTTTAAACATTTATTCAAATGGTCTTTAAAACTGTCTTGAGTAATTTTGTTCTAGAAAATAAATAAATGAAAATATTGAAAGCTTTGTTAGTTACAATGCATTTGACATTAGTTTTTGACATTTTATTCATTTTACAGGTATTTTAAGAAAAATGTGTCTTTATATAAACACATTGAATTAAATAGTTTTATTTATTTAACATTGTAATGTAATTGTTGCTTAAGATTCATCATGCTTTTTTAAAATAGCTTTATTTATTTTTATTCATTTAACATTATAATATTATTGTTGCTTACGATTCATTATGTACTTATATGAACATTATGTTCAGAAGCAAATGATGTGATTCATTTATATTTCTTCTGTAATATAAGTTTAAATATTTGGGAGTTAAAAAGAAAATGATCAGTTACTGTCCATAGTTGTGCTGTTATCAGTTTGTGTTTGAATGGTGAAAATTTTAAAGCAGAACCATTTTTTAATTTTCATGTTTTAAGTTACCATCAAGTACAAAAACACAAATTTAGAGGACAAGACATGATTAATGAAAATATATTTTTAGCAATAATTAAATTTATAATTGCTGCTCTATTTCACTTGCTAAAATTGAATGAAAATCTCTTTGATACTTATAGATTTTTTTTTTTATTAAAGAAGTGAATCTTTTGTAGCATACATAATTTTTTTTAATCAAAATAACACTGCAAATTTTCAACAAAAATCGGTGAATCATTTTATGGTAATTTTTGGGCCATTAATTTCAATAATCACTTTAATATAAATTTAAAATTTAAAAAACACTAATAAAATTATCAAATAAGCAAGGAATAAGTTTGATTAATTTTTCAGGTGTAATGTAAAATTTTTCTTTAATCTGTGCCCTTAACTTATCTTAACAAATCAATTTATTAGAAAAATATTTAATTTTTTGTTTACCTTTATATATTTGTTCATTTCCTTTTCAAACTTTTTAAAAAATCATTGTGTATGTAAAGCACCATCAAATTATATAACCACAGATGCAAGTTTTTATCTACTTCAATTACTTTAAAAGAAAATCACAAAATTTTGATTGTAGTAGAATTATTATTTTTATTAGAATAATTTGCTTTCTGCTATAAAGATCAAATTTATGAAATATCTGTAAATATTATAAACACGTTTGGAATAGCTAGTATATGTTATAGAATTAAATGGAATTTGAAGCCATTTATCATATAACTTTTGTGTAAAATTTAGTAATTAAACATGTGAGAATGGTTTAAGTGTGAGATCTCATACAATATTAATTTGCTAGTCATTTTACAATCTATTTATTATATGTGTATTGTGCCATTGAATATAAATTAACTAGCCTCTAGTTTGTTTTTGTAACTTTTAAAAATGATTTGGTTTGTTAATATATATATATACACACAGTCAACTCTGGATATAATGAACTCAGATTTAGTAAACATAAATTGTTATAAAAAATCTGTACACACACACACACACACCACAAAAAAAAAAAAAGTTAGTGAACATAGAAATTAAGTTTGTTACAAATTTTTGTTAAATTAACATGAAAATTAAGAAGGTTACTATCACAGTATTGTATGCTAGTCCAGGAAAGTATTGAATAACAAAAATGGGACTAATTTCATCACTAATGAGAAAAATAGCTATGTCATAGTTTTAGGGGAAACCATATTATTTAATCAATAAAAACTATTTGTAGAAAGCTACAGCACATATTTATTATGAAATAGAATTAATTCTATTTACATAATATATGTATAAATATTCAGTATGAACATAAAATACTATTTTCAGCTGTGTATACACTTTCTTTGTTTATCACTCAACTCCACTTAGCATAAAAGAAGATACTTCAGTGGACTTTGTATATAAAGAAAAAAATTGCTGGTTCTCAAAAGTTCATTATAACAGGAGTTGACTCTGGTATCGTACTATATATTTAGCTGATCCCTGATTCTATAACAATTCCGGGTAACCACTCCAAGATGAAACTTTTACCACCATTATTCCAAAAAGATTAAAAAGTTAAATACAATAACATCTACAAACTTTGTACGATCCACTTGAAAATTTTCATAATTATGTATAAAAACATAGAAAACAATCTGCGCTACTTTAAAAATCTGAAAATTCACCCATTCCGTAATTTTTTTAGCGATTTTTTGCTATTTTCAGCTCCATTTTATTTCCTAGAATAAAAAAATTTAATCATTTGAATGACAAAATTAGCTGTTGCAGGTGACAATTACGTCATACTGAAATCATGGTTATCAGATTTGATGGAGAAATTGCACACATGTGCGATTCCAATTCATTTAAAATAGTTTAAAAGAGATTGATATTCCCAGTGAAATGAAATCTTTTTGCACATTTTTAGAAGAAAATGCAATTCTGATTTTGCAATATAATAAAAATTGAATGTGAAGTTATTTATTTTAAGTGGACAAATATTAAATATATTGATTATAGACATATTTCTTAAATGTTTTTTCTAGCACCCATTGTAATTGCCTCACAAGGGGCTTTATCTTCTAGTTTATTTATATGCATAAAGAGTTGACTCTGTGTATGTATATGTAATCCAGTCTGTTCCCTCTTATGAAATCTAGTCATTTTTAATAAGGAAATTTAGTATAACACACTTGTTAATTCACTAAAAGCACAAATAATTTATTTAAATGAATTAAACTTTGTTTTAAAATCTAAGCTGAATTTACAATTTTAGCAAACTTTTTTGAATATTTGGGAGGGGCAACATTTATGCCTGCATAATTTACAATTTTGTGTATGTGTGCGTAGTGTATATATGTATATGTTTATTTATTCATAATTGATAAAAATCATGTGATCATTATTATTTTTTATCAATTGCAGTGATTACATTGCTAAAGGTTTTAAGTAAATTTTAAAATATTTCAGATTATAGTCAATGTTTAGATACACAATGAGTAGTTGATCCAAAAAAAAAAAAAAAAAAAAAACTGAAGCTATCTACTGCACTTAAAAGTTCTAAGGACAATTAAGATGTAAAATTTTTTACACTTTTTGATTCATGTTTGTTTTACACCTTCTCTCGGTGCTTAACTGTTTCTCTTGGTGCTAAATGTTTTTAAAATTAAAAGCCTAAAAGAAAAAGACTTGAAAAAAAAAAAGACTTGAAAAATTGCAATAAAAAGTATTTTTCTCCCAAAGAGATAGTGGTTATTAGCACAAATCAGTAAAATTATCATTTTATTTTAATTTTTTATTACCCTAGCTCCTATTGATGAACAATCATTTAAAAGTTGAATTGTAAAAGAATGTGGAGAAAATATCATAGTGTTCTGCAGAACTAAATATTTTGGATCAGTTTTTAAAAACACATAGAATTTGCTTTTGTTAGGAATTTCTTTGTTTGATACACTTTTATTTTTTTAATATTCTTTTTTCCCCACAACCTTCTTTGTGAAATATTTGGATAAAAATGCTAATATATTGTTGCTTATAAAATATATATCCTAAAAGTATATAAATGATCTGCGTTAATGTTGTTTGAATTTATGAAAAAAAAAAAAAATCAATTTTATTGTTACTAACCTTATCCAATATTTCAACAAACTCAAATTGTAGTGGATATATTATTCATTCTAAATTAATATGCTTTCTCTTTAACAATAGGTATATATATATATATATAGTCTTATGCTGCTTACTTAAAAAAATAATAATTTTACTTTAAAAAAATAACAGTTTATATGCTTAACTACTGTAATATTTAAACATTCCTATGAATCAGGGGATTTATGATATCTAACAAGTGTATTCCGTCCAGCCTCTTAAGAGCAAATATTTGTATTATAAATAATTTTTAAATGAAAATTCTATTTTTTTATTATCTCTTGTGAAGCCATTTGCAGTGTATCCTATTTTATGAATATTTTCTAGTGTTTTATACAGCCTGTACTATATTCTAAATGTTTAGATATGTGAATCCAGCTAAAACACTGCCTATGTTAAAGCTGCAAATTTGCAATATTAATGCTACATATGAAGAAAAGTTAACTTCTTTAATATTAGAAATATTAGCTTTTGTTTAAATTTGCATGTGTATGAATATTTTAAAAATTAATTTAACCATTTTCCTCCTTAATTTTGTTTTCTCTTATTTTTACTTTTTGAATATTAGTACTTGTTTCATTGTCATGTTGTATCTACACATCTTTTAGCTCTTTTTAGTATTTTAAAATGAAATTTTGTATCTTACAAATTATATTTTAAAAGCTTGAATTAAAAATTTCTTTTTGTAAAATGAAATATGTGTAAGTTGTAACCTTTACCCTTAAGTATGTTTTCTCTGTTATCGCAATGGCATGTTTTTCAAACATCAGGCCCTCCATAACTCTTACTCTCTCTTTTCCTAGTATTCCCACTAACAGTATAAAAATGTCTACTTTTTAGATAAATATCTTACTACATTTTAAAGTGTTTTTCTCGGTAGGGGACTCTGACACATTTTGCTATTTTTTTTTTTTTACCATAAAAGCTTAAAAAAAAAAATTGCTTATCTTTGTTAAATGTTAAAAGTAGTAAGTTTAGCCCAAATCATTTTTGTCAAGGAAGGGATATCCTTTAAGTCAATAAATAACCAATACTGTCAACTCTCATTTGCTGAAACTCCAAATTTTCAACTGGGGAGATCTCTCAAATGTTTTACACAGGAAAATGATCATGTATGTCAAATAAGCTCTACAATTATGTAAAGAGAATGTTCTTCAAAATTTATCATCGACTTGATATTTATCAAGACAATTTTTTAAAATTCTTTTTGAACCTTAAAAGGCACCTTTCCCCCACTATTACTAAACTAAAAACTAGAGAGAAAAAAAATTAAGACCAATGTTACAATGTTTGTATTTTTTTTACAAACTTTAAGCTCTATGCTGCATCTCAAGACGTTGTAGTATTGCAACAAAATTTTCACTTCATTTTGAACCTAAAAGGCAACTTTTCCCCACTATTACCAAACTAAAATCTAAATAAAAAATTTTTAAGGTCATTTTCGTTCCACCTTAATGGACACCTAAGATATATGAACAACATTGCTATTGGTACAAAACCTTTTCCTGAACATTGCCAGTGACCAATTGCCAATGTAGGGTCAAAGTCTTCAATTTCAGGTCCATCAATGCTGATTCTCATCAAATCTTACTAAGATCAGTTGATAATCCAGAAAGAAGATGTGTTTTAATTCTATTTGTAAAACTAAATCCATGCTCACAAGCCGAAATGCTGGGTGACAGGAATAGGATAGAAATCATGGGGATACTATTTGCTTCGGTAAATGGAAATTTATTTTTCCCCATACCAGATTTTGAAAATTCGATGGCATTTAAAAAACATATTTATAATTTTATTTATTTTTTTAATATAAAAGAGTACTTTGAATCTTACGGTCAATTTTTTTTATCATGCCTGATTGGGCATGTGGCAGGAAAAGAAATACATACCGGGCTGAAAATTTTACATGTGCTACGCATGCCCAGCAATAGATTTTTTTCAGCCCTGTTGTACATTAACTTTTAAATATACATAGTGTCCTAAAAGTTCCAGTACTGACGACATATGGGTATCATTTGAATATTTATTTAGCTATACCAGGTGATTGAAAATAGATGTTAAAGTGATTATCTTTTAAACTGTAAGTCATCAAAACATACTTTCAATTAGAAAAGCTCGTCAAATAAAGAGCAGGTTTCAGGTATGGTAATTTTTTTTTACTAGGGACTGTATATATATATTAAATACAGTTTTTATATGGTCCCTCCTTTCTTATCACTCATATTTGGAAAAATGCTGCTCCAAGAGGTAAATAAAAAAAATCTTGTTTCTGAATGGAATAGTTACAAAGATATTGCAAAAAATTAAAATCAATTTTCATTAATTAGTGTTAGCGGTCATTTGACAGCTACATTTGACTCTTGGAAGTCCTATTGAAGCAAAAATTTTCCTGTAATGTACGTTCATCACTTTCAGGTGAAAGTTAACTCATGCCATTACTTTGTCATTTTGTATTACACTTGGAAATTCCTTTTCTAGAAGTGCGGCACAATTAGTGGATGACCCCCTAAAAGATTAAAGTATGGATAATTTCATAAAGCAGCATTTATCAGTTCAGGTAAAATTACGCCTGTTAATTTCATGAGTTTGAATGCATGTAATTGACATTTTCCAACATGATCATCATTAACTTTCATCAACTCATAGTTGGTCCCAGGGATGTACATAGAAAAAAATTTTGGGGAGGGTCCAAAAATTTCGCAAGGGGTCCAAACAGTGAAAAAGGCAACATTTTTCACAAAGACTTCATCATTATTATTTTGTTAAGAAAAACTGAAATTTCATAGGGTCTGGACCACCCCCCTGGGTACGTCGTTGGTTGGTCCCCTAAAGTATACTGTGTTGGCACAGGGACAGCCCGAGGAGCGTGCAGGGCCCCAGGCGAAGTGCAAGAGTGGGGCCTCTTTCTACCATATTTTATGTAAGTTACTACTAGCACTGCTAGTACATATTGGTTTTATTTCTCGGCTTTTTTTGGGATATATCGCAACCATCTACCAATCTCGGTCATATGATACAAAAAAAAAAAAAGACCCAAGAGTGGGGCATCTTTAAGCGTGGGGCTTTAGGCAATCACCTACATTCGCCCCCCCCCCTTTGGGCCGGCCCTGGTTGGCAACAGTTTCATCCCTGAAAACTGTTGCCAACACAGCAGGTAAAGTTGTGTAAGTCCCCAATTTTAACATTAAATATCCTCAAACACAGGGCAGTATTTTTTTTAAGTGATAGGAAATGAGGGACTGTATAAAAATTAAACGTTGTATTTTAATATGTATACAGCAGGGTGGCTTCAGAAATTTAGAGAAAAAGTTCCCTGATAGTTACACACCCAACAACAATCAAAATTACAGTGACAGTAGAAACTACAGAGTTTAATACGGTAACAAGGGGTCACAATAACCATGAAATTCCATCCTCTTGGTGTAAAGGGCAATCGCCAGTCGACCACTGGGGATAACGAATCGTCACTTTTCAATGACTCATTACTGGATCGCCCAGAAGTTTTGACCCAAAAAGAGTTTTTCATATGTCTCATTGATACACATGTTTATATTAGGGATGTAACGGGTATCCGGTAGATTTCTCGATATCCGAAATACCGTCGGATATCCGAATCATAACTACCGGATATCCAGTACCTCAGCCGGATATCTGGCTTTTTTGCCGGTTATCCGGCCATATACTACTAAAGTTCTATCTATAATATGCAAGGGACAGGATGAAAAATTATGCTTGAACATTCTTGATAAAGTGATACATAAGACGGGTATTTTTTTGATTGATGTCTTATTATGCAATCAAATTGATTTGCAATATCAGGTCTCTATCCAAGATTGATTAGTGGGTGGGGCTGAAAATAACCATGGTAGGCACTATTTCCACAAATTAAGCCACTTGTTTTAAAATACCTATCAGCTCCACCAAGCTCAGTAAATTCTGAATGTTTATTTAGTTCAGCAAAAAGAATTTATACAGATAATAGAAATCGTTTGGCTCCACATAATGCTGAAAAACTTTTGTTTATCACACAAAACATGAAACATAAGTACTCTATTCATGAGTAGAAATAAGAATGCTTAAAAACCTCCATGCAATTTTTGGGGGAAAAGTTTTTTTCTGAAGGGTTTTTTTTGTGTGTGTGTGTGCATCTTGTGTTACATTCTTTTTTTTTTTTTAATTTATATATATATATATATATTTCATGCTCAGTATCTCTCATGTAAACATTAAATTGGAAAGTATATACTATAATTAATTTATTTTCACCATGCAACAAACTATTACTTAATCTGCAATTTAATGCTACTTTCCACACTAAAAATTAAAAAAAATAGACTCAAAATTATATCAATAATATTTAGTGGCAATGATAAAGTTGAAAATATAATGTAATGTACAAGATAGTAATAATTGAACTTCCCCTGAATAGGGTTTTACCACTAAAACGGGTGAACAGATAGTAACCAAATTTGTTTTATAGACTATACATGAAAAGTGCTTAGGAAACTTTGATTAGAAAGTTAAGGTTAAAAATGTTCAAGTTGCTGTTAAACATGAAAAAACAGCAAATTAACACTGGAAATGGATCATTCAAAATAAACACACAATTTCAACATTTGTTCAGTAGTTTTTCAGCACATTTATAACTAGTTAGGTGCATATTTAGAGCTCATTTCATGCTGCAAAGTGCTGCTTAGCGAACATTTTCTGAACTTTAAAAAAAAAAAAAAAAAAAAAAAAACTTAAAACACATCTCATGTAGTGTCCATTTGCAAATTTGGAGGTGATCTTATCCTTTTCAGCTGTAGACTGCTGTTTATAGGGGAAGTTTAATGACAAGAACTGGGTAGTATCATTTGAAAAATATGTGCATTCATTATATGCAGTTTCTCTCATTTTAATATCAAAAATGATGTAATAATGTAATTTTATACTCTCTCCCCACAGAGTTTTTCCAATATTTTTTATTTGCTCCAGAAATCGGATAATGAACAAAAAACTCCAATTATTCTGTCTTCAAAATTTATTTATAGTGGGAGAATTTTTTTAAATTTTTTATTTGCCCTTCCCTGCTTTTTGTGCCATATAAGTTTTAAGTACTGTGAAAGAATGCTCATATATTTTAGTAGCTAAACAATTAAACAGATCTATTTTTGTTTTTTAACTTGTAGTTTCTTTTTAATTAAAGAAATTTAATGCATAACTTGAAAAATCCTGTTTTATAAATATTTAAAAGGGATTTACTTTTTAGTTATCAATCTCTAAAAGTAATTTAACTTAAAACTAAAAATCACGTAACGTAAATTAATATTAAATGAATACAAAACAGAAGAAAAAAAAAGCATTAAACCCAGGTTTGGAAAAAAATAACTCATCTATCAAAGGTATCTTATCAAAATAGATATCTTATTCTTAAATTAAAAAAAAAAAAGTAATAGATATCTTATTCTTAAATCAATAAAAAAAGTATTCATTTCTTTGTGAAAATAATCTACAATTACAGGTATTTTAATAAATGCGTCATGGTTAAATTTATTTCCTTCTGCCAGCACTGTATACATAAAATGTAACAGTTAAAATATTCTTTTTAAGTAACATTTTTTATGCACATATATGTAAAGATATTTAGTTTTTGTAAATTATAAGTCAATTATTAAAAAATACTTAAATGATGTGTTAAACATGTTTACAATTTATTGTTCTGATGTCATTATATAAAAAAAAAGAAAAACACACTGAATATGTAAATACACGTTTAGTGCCGGATATCCGTATCCGGCAACCAAAGGAGCTTCGGATATCTGGCAAAACCAATATCCGTTACATCCCTAGTTTATATGTATTGGCATAAACTGACATGGCATGTAACATTAGTGGGGGAACAAAATGTTTCTCAGCATAGAAAATAACATTTTCAAATAGGCTACAGCTGAATTTTCTTAAATTTTAGAGGGACAATTGCCCTCTCTTGCCCTTAGTAAGTAGTGCCTATATCTGTATGTCTTGTATGATCGATATCTTAGTACGAGTCCAAATAACTGCGATTTTGGACTCATAGTACCCAGATCACTTAAGTCTTGAATTCATAGAGTGTCTGCACCAGTTGAGTATTGTATAATCCAGAACAAACCTATGACCCACGAGTTAGATGCTGATCCGCAACTAAAAATGAAGGTCTCGATCACAAGGCAAAAACAAAAGTTCCATGATTTTCCTGATTTCCAGGATCTGTTACCACCCTGTACAACCCCTAGTAAATAATTGCCATACCTGAAAGCTACTCTTTATTTGATGAACTTTTGTAATTGAAAGTATTTTTAGATCATTTACGGTTTAAAGATAATCACTAACATCTATTTTGCATCATTCAGTACAATATTGCATTTTTCGTATGATTTATGTTCAAAATATTTCACATGGATTGCTTTTCTCTCATTGTGTATATTCATTTCACTATGAAGAACATATTATCAGTAAACAACTTTATTCTCTCACAACTTGAGCATGAAAAGAACCAAACGATAAAAACTAATCAATTGATGCAATGATAAGCAGTAAAATAAAAAAATCACAGACAGTAAGTTTGTTAATTTGGAGTACAGAAACTTTTAGGACACATGTATAAGAATATTAAGTTTTTAATCTTAAAATGAAGAGTTTGATTTTATGAAAGTCTTATGTTCAGAATTTTAAATCTACTATATTCCAAAAGTTCAAATCTAATACATTGAATTTTAGAACGCTTTAACTTTAAATGCTTTAACTTTGCACGTGATGTAATTTTTTCATCAGAGATTATTAATTAAAATTGATATTTAAAGTGATTTATTAAACTCTTGAAAAATAAGTACCCTACTCTAAATTATTTTGCTTGTTGCATAATTTTTTCATGAAAGTCTGTTGGGTTTCTAAACTCATGATTTTTAAAAACTGCATTTTTAGACTTATGACATCAAAATAACATCAGTCTCATTTGTAATATCTAAAACATGAATTTCGCGTTGTTCACTGACCTACTTTTATCGGATATGAAGCTGATTATTGCAGTTATTTTGTGTGCTTTAAGATGAAAACATTATTGCAAAGGGGTTATTTATTAAGGGGTTAGTCTTTTTCTTTGATATTTTTATTATTTATTACCATCTTTGATACACGTGCATATTATTGTTATACATATTACAGTGAAAACCCGCATTAACTATGGAAAACTTGTTTTATTAGTTTTGATTGTTTTATTTGTTAGACAATTTTTATAGCTATCAAAAATTGCATTTTTTCAACAATATGTTATATAACAAGTTCTAATTTAAATCTTTTCAACTGGTAAATAATATTTTATGGGCTCATTTGAAGAAATCAACTTTTCTACTCCACTGATTTCACTGTGGCACTAAATAGAATTCTTCCTAGCGGCAGATTTTGCTTTTTCAATCTCTGACAAAAGAGTGCAGTGGTGTTGCCAGAAAAGAATTTTAGGGTGTTTTAGGCAATACCACAACGAAAAATCTTGTGATCTGGACACGATAAGCTTCAAAAAGGCCCTTTTTAAGTTACATTGAGGTCCCTTATCCAAGACCATAGTTACCATTGGCAGGGCAGTATACTTGGGCACTAAGTTTAAGAGATGACATAAAAGCGAGAAATGTGGACCCTAATTCTATTAACAGAGGTTAATTTTAGAAAAAGTAGTGAAGATGGGGCCTCATTATCAGCTGTAGCTTGAGAGTCCCCTAATCTAGTGTTAAGAATCTGTCTTTATAGGATATTTCCCCTGCACAGAGAACAATTTCTATTTAAAATAGTAAAAGCCAGTCATGCATAAAATATCTCTTAAATTTCTGACTAAAAATTAGAAGATATAGGGCCTTTCTTATTTTGTGGTACCGGTTCTCATTGCCAATAAGGCCCTTTTTGAAAAAATTGGGGGGAGGGGGGTGTTTACCTCCAAAACCACCCCCTGCTACTGGAAGAATGTTGTACTCATGAGAATGGGTTAGTGGGCACCCACAAAATGGAGGAGAGGGGGACAATCATAGGGATACCCTGTGGTCTTGCAAAGGGCCAGCGGTAGCAATATTTTCAAGGGGCTCCCTACAGCGATGGCCGGACCCAGTGATGATTTTTGGGGTCTTGCAAAGGGCTAGCGGTAGCATGTTTTCGAGGGGCCCCCTACAGCGGTGGCCAGGCCCAGAGATGTTTAGGTCTCACAAAGAGCTAGCAGACGCATATTTTCAAGGGTCCTTTACAGTGGTGGCCAGACCCAGTGATGTTTTTTTTTTGGGGGTCTCACAAAGGACCAGCGTTAGCATGAGCGGCTTCCTACAGCGATGGCCGAACCCAGTAATGATTTTTGGGGTCTCGCAAAGAGCAAACGGTAGCATATTTTCGAAGGGCCCCCTACAGCAGTGGCCTGACCCAGAGATGTTTTTTTGGGTTTTGCAAAGAACCAGCGGTAGCATATTTACGAGGGGCCCCCTACAGAGGTGGCTGGACCGAGTGATGTCTTTTGGGTCTCGCAAAGAGCCATCGGTAGCATATTTTAGAGGGGGGAGCAAGATAAAGATTCTGGTTCAACTCGCCTCTCGATATGAAGATGGCTTGTGTTTACTTTAGTTGCAAAAATGTCCTTTTTTATTGCTAGTAGACTTCCTGTACATTTAGTAAAATCAACATATAAAAAATCAGTTTTTTTAGAATAAAATTGCTGAATATAGTCCTGCATTTAATAAATTTAGCTATTCGAATGCAGATTTGTAGGGAACTTTCTGTTAAAAGAAAAACACTGTATTAGAAGACATAATTTTGTTGGGACCATAATCTTATTTTATATTAAGTGTTTTTCACTGTATGTTAATTTTTTGTTTCACACACAAAAAAAAAAAAAAAAAAAAAAAAAAAAAGAATTTTAGTGCAATTCTTATAATTAAGTTTGAATAATTTATGAATCAAACATCAGTATTAAAGTTGTATGAATGCATGTTTATTTATATAAAAGTATTAGTAAAACTACGACACAAAAACCTAGCATTCAACATATTAGCATTTAATTCTTAATATATATACATACATATGCATCTGCTATTAAAAACAATTATGAAGAACTAATATCTTTTAAAAACTTTTTGAGGAAGTATTTTGTCTTTAAAAGAACAGCTTCTTCCTAAAAAAAAAAAAAAAAAAAAAAAAAAAAAGAAAGAAAATTATAATAATAAATTAATTAATATATATAAGATATTAATACTACTTTTGTATGCACTTTTAATATAATGAATATAAATAAAGCATTACCATTTTATGTATAGCATTTTCTTCTGCCTTTTGCATACATATCGAATATTTCTTGTTTGCTTTCACCTAGAAAAATAATATTTTCATTAACATATCATGACAGTTGCATAGCAGAATCTGCATGTAGAGTATCACCCCCCCCCCCTCTTCTTCACTAAATAAAATATTTAGTTTTCAAGTTGTCTGGCTTGGATTAGCTTTAAATTGCAATAGTATACCCATTGTAACACACAAAAACCAATCATCACTCGCTTCTCCATTTTAAAATTCTAAATAGAGTGTTTCAAATTAATTATTTAATTTCAATGCCTCATATAAACAATCATAACAAAATTACTTTCTTTTGTGAACTAACATTACATAATGCAAAAATATGTATGAAAAGTAAGGTTAAATCGAATTACTAAATCTTTTACAAGTTATTTAATTTCAAACTAATGTACAAAAATATCTGTTATCCACATAAAAGTCTGTTATCCACATTTTATATCTTACAGTGATATCATTGGAAATTTTGTCAATTGTCTGTATTATGAAGAAGCCGGGTGATTTGGGTTAAGATTTTTTCACCCTTCCCTTTGATTATAAGGAAACTCGAAACCAAGTTAATTTATTCTCCCCATGTTTGTTTCCCAAGAAACTAACTAAATTGCACAGAAGAAACTATGAGGCAGTAAGTTGTTCTTTTGCTGTTTTCAATCCATTTTAGTCTTCTTTCTTGAATGATTTTAACAATTTGGTGCAGTTCATTAAAGTTTTACTGTATCATTGCAATAGTGCTAAGCACAAATACAGAGGTGTGAAAATTATTAGTTTTTGGCAATTAGGTTGTGTTTTGTTGTTATGGTGCAAATTTAGATGTCTCTTTATCAGACCACTCTTGTTTGTGATGTATTTCTTTAATTTTTTTCTTTGCAATGGCCCAAAGATTGTCTTTTGGGTTCATATCTGGACTGTTTCCAGCCCTTGGAAGAGTTATATATTTTTCTCATTGAAATATTTGGTCATAGATTTTGCTTTATTGCATGCAGTTCCATGTTGCATGAATATGAAGTCCCCATTTGAAAAACAGTCTTTTAATTGTGGAAATAGTCTTTGTTCAAGCAATTTTTATACTGATACTGGTTCATCATGCCTTCTACCATGTATAAATGTTTAGTATCATGAACAGACATACACTCCAAACCATTACTTTGGTAATAGAGCAAGAGCCCGTGGCCGCCAGACCTTCGTCATAGTATAAAAGCTGAAACTTTCTCTGCGCATATTCCCCAATAGAGGTAGGAACAATCGGCCACTATAAAGTTTGGATGATCGTGGCTTTGGCAGGTAACAGGTAGCAAAGATGTATAAAATTGCAGAAAGTTTTCGTCATTTCATAAAGCTTAATTTTTTTATATGTTCTTCTTCGCAGTACTAGAAATCACTTTATCCCTTTCCAGACACTTTTCCATTGTGGCAAAATCCCGCCAGACAACCCCAAAGTCATGGAAAATGTAATTCTATTACGAGCACGCTGCAGCATCGTAAGAAAGTTCAGAAGTAGCAGTATAAAATGTGCTTGGCACTTTGTGACAGCTTTACGTACTTTGTCGCGGGAGTTTATGAACACAACAGTTTTCCATGACTCTGAGGTTGTCTGTCGGGGGTTTGCCACGATAGAAAAGTGTCAAGGGATAAAGTGATTTCTAGTATTGTGAAGAAGAACATATAAAAAAATTAAGCTTTATGAAATGACGAAAATATTCTGCAATTTTATAAACCTTTGCCACCTGTTACCTGCCAAAGCCACGGTCATCCGAACTTTATAGTGGCCGATTGTTCCTACCTCTGTGGGGGGGTATGCGCAGAGAAAGTTTCAGCTTTTATACTATGACAAAGGTCTGGCGGTCGCTGGCTCTTAGACTATAAGATGTTTAACCGATTGTGGTATGCAATTTTGGGAAAATTCTTCACTGGTACTTCTTGCTTACTGACTGCTTTCTTCTGATATCGTAAACGTTGATTAATCAGAAAAACATACCTAAGAGATAAAAAATACTTTAAAGTATGTAATTTGTAGAGAAATATTCTTATAAAAAAATTTTTAATCAAATTTATAAACAATTCTGTATCTTTAGTCGGTATACAAAAACCATGATTTCAGGAAAAGAAATGAACAACTTGAATTCAACTGATTAATTAAAGGAAAATTAATATTTCTCACTTTGCTCCAGTCATTTCTGAATTGTTCTTGCACAACTTTTGCCCAAGAAAATCTCTTCTTTACCATAGCAGGTGTGATTTTAGCCTTTTTTCGAGGACGACGAGCACTGAGTCCAAGTATGATGAGTTTTATATGGATAGAAGAATCACATTCATGTATTCCATATGCTTGCAGAGAGATGTTTAGTCCATGACTAGTTGCTCTTCTGTAGGACTGGTCAATTTGAATTAATTTCCTTTCAGTTCTTGTGGTAAATTTACTTTTCCTTCCACATTTCCCTACTCTAAAATTTACATATTCACATTAGAAGTCCAAAGATCTTTTTATCCACACACAGAAGCTTGAGAAATTTTTGCTTTTTTAGCAATTTCGTGTTGTAATAGTAATTTTCTTGGGTGAGACACTTAACCAAAGGTGGGTTTTTATGAGAAAAATATCACTTACTTTACCCATAATCATGCAATAAGCCTTTGACAACGAAAAAAAAAAAAAAAAAAAAAAAAAAAAAGCTACCAATTATTATTTTTTATACTATCGAAATTTGTTTACTAGTCTATTTTGGGCTATTCTAAATAAAGCTGTGTTTGATTTACCAAATTTTATGCCATTTATGTAATTTTTTTTTTCTTGTTTGTTTTCCCTTTCTTTTAATTTTTGTTTAGTAACAATGATGTAGTATCTAGACTCTTTATTGTTTCCAAATTTTAAATTGATTTTGTAATTACCGGCATTTTCTTCTTTTCCTATTTTAGCTTTATCTTTTCTAACATGTTGAAAATGCTCTGGTTTATTGGTATTTTAATGCCCCTTTTAGCTGCTTAATTAGAAATTTTCATTGCTGCAACTTTACAAAATGGTATGGTATGGTATGGGTGAATGTCAGTTTTGATTTCTGTCTATTTTTCTATTCGATTCTTATAATTTTTATTAACAAATTTGCAAGGTATTTGGCGTTATTACATAGCATTTCAATAAAATTTAATTATTCTTGAAGTAGATTTTTATTTGAGCTTGTTTTTATTGCATGGTTTACATATAAAAAAAACTGCAGATATCATAATTAAATAGGATTTTTCAATTAAAGTTCATTATTTCATTGTTTTATCAAAGCGCCAGCAAATAAACACTACTTTTTGTCACTGCAAGAAGTCTATTTTGAAGTGGATTAAGGCCTTAATCCCATCATGTAAATAATATATTTTCAGTCATTAGTCGGGAATTTTTTAGACAGGCATTTTGTGTATAATTAATGCATACTTATAGAAGGTTAAAAAAAAAAGGTTGCTCAGAATTTTTAAGCATGGGAGTGAAGATTAAAAACCGCTGGTTCATACGAAGCTTTGAGCTAGAAACCTCCTAATTTTAAGCCTTATCACACTGCAAATACTCAATACAAAATTTGACACTCTATAACAACACCACTAGAATTTTATCACATTTACTATACAACATTTATAATCTGTAAAATAAAAATGCCTTCAAAACAAGGATCACAAAAAGCAATTTTTTATACCAGTGTTTAGATAGTAAGATAAGAATTAAGCTATTCTAATAATGGTATACTGTTGATAACACAAACTATTAACTATATGCAGAATTTACAGTATCTCTCTATTCTTAAAAAAAAGTAATGGCCACTGACACCACCACAGTCAAGAGCTTGTTCGGCTATCACCTCCTAAACCGTAGGGATTTGAGTTTCGACTAAGATGTCCACCGATTCGGAAAATTCCAGGGAACCTGATAATTTCGAACTAACTTTCGATAACTTAAATTTCGAAAATCAAATTATTTTAGAAAATATTAATAAAAAACAAAAAATAAACCTAATGGTTGCCAGGTTTGGCAAATTATTCCCAGCATAAAATCATTCATTCCTTTGCAACAAAGCAATTCCAAGTATGTAGAATCGCATGAAATTGACAAACATGAAGTAGAATCACACCAATTTTATGCTAAATATAAAAGTACTAGCCGCCTCTGGCGACCAGTTGGCTTGCCATCTTAATCAATCTTGTTCTGAGAGAATCCTGTTTCTTACTGGCTTCCTTAGCACTGAAATCTCTCAGATTTTGAATGGAATTTAAAATTAAGATGGTTACAAACAGGGTTGGCCCTCGGGTAAGTAGCGCCCCCTGTTAAAGTAAAAAAGACGGCCCCTTTTTATGCTCTACTTAGTTTTTGAGTTCAAAATGATGCCCCTTTGAAGGCCGCGCCCCGATGTGATGCATTCCTTGCTTGCCGTGTCGGGGCACCCCTGGTTACAAAAGTAAGATGGTTTAATGATAAAAACCTACCAAAAAGGTACAAATTATTTTCATCCTATATTAGTTCTGAAGAGCTTCTGGATATATTGACCGTTTAAAAAAAAAAAAAAAAAAAAAAACTGAAAGGAGAAAAAAGGAAGAAAATCGGAAACACATTCAGATTTTAAATATGCACTAAAGTGCTATATATTAAAAGCGTATCATAATCCATGCGTCTTCCCTATTTTCTTTCCTTATTCCATTAATTTGGAAAGTGTATCATTATTCTTGAGTGTCAGTAAACAAAATAAAAATTGATATTTCTAACATCCTTTTTCTGGATGCAATACAATAGAAGTAGAATGGGAAAAAGCTGCGCAGAAAAATGGGCAATTCGAACTGAGTGAAATTTTCTCAAAACCTTATTCAGGTGTATTCATAATCGAAGTAACAGACGATCCTCAAACTCGAACATCAACTATTTTATTTTTCGCCAAATTAAAAAGATGCACATTTTAGTTTCGGAAAATTTGCAAATACTATTTTTCTTTTGAGTATAAAACATTTCATTCCTGCTTGATTTCACATGCACACGATACTTTAATTAAAAAATAACCTTGCAAATAATCTAAACAAAAAAAATCAGTATTCTTTTATTTTTACTTCAAGAGTCTGTATCACTTAATAAACTTGCCAAATATGGCAACCTAGATATGCTTAAATTCTCAATCATTCCACTGCGGGGTTACAATTGCAAAATGGCAAAGCGAAAAAATGAGCCTTTTGCAACACATTTTTTTTTTTTAATCGATATCTCCTAAAATAATTCGAATTTCGAAAAAATCGCTTCGAGGTATGTCGGGACTTGTCCTGGATAATTTCCATACAAAATTTGGTAGGTCTATGATCGCCCGTTTTGGAGCTACGCGAGACACAGACAAACAAACAAACTAACTGACAGTTTACACTCTGTTTTATTTATATAGATTAATCTGTGGTGGCACAAGATCACCACTGCGCACACAACACTCCGCAATTGAAGGCCGGTCGAGGGGGTACCTTTTGGCCGAGCCAGATCGCACCTCATTCTACCACCCATAAGTCCCTGGGTTCAAACCCAGCTCTCGCCGCACCCTCTCCCTACAAGTCTATATGCATGTACAGTAGGGTGGTCACAAGAAATCAACTTTTGAATTTTTGGGGCGGCACCCCCCAAAAAGTTGCCTATAGGCTCAAAAATGAGATTGGTAAAGTTTCAGCTCATTTGCATAATATTAACCCGTACAGCATTGAAGTTAAAGTTTAGGAAAATCACGTTTTTTTGCAAAAAAAAGCAGTCTTTCCATCACAAAATGGATAAATTGAGTATAGAAACACGATGTTGTTCTCACTTCAGAAGAAAACTTCCTGTCTTGATGAGTCACACATCACTTTTATGTAAAAACTTACAGATTTAACCCTCTAAGCGGTTGTGATATCATAAAATATGTTTGATATTAAAGATTGTATGTAATTTAGAAGCCTTTTTTAAAAAATAATTGCAAATCTTCCTGTTAAAAATTTTACTTTTTTTTATAATTTAAAAATTGCATGAAAATTTTACCGTGAAAATAACTTTAGATTATTTGCCCATTTCCAAAATGCTCAGAGTGTAACATTCAGATCATATATAGTCTAAAAAAAGCATATATCTATGCTTTTTTCAGGACTAGATCCGAATCTTAAAAGTTGGCTTTTTTATGAAAGTACAAAAAATTATATTTCGTCTTTCTTCCTTTTGTTTTTCTTTCTTTTTTGTGTACAAAATAAAGGTTGTAATTTTTAAAAATTTGAAATTAAAAAAAAAATGAAATTTAAGTAAAATAATTAACAGAAAATAAGGTCAAAGAAGGCATAAAGTTGAGTACAACTAACCTTTAGATATATTTGATTATTAAAGTTATGTACAGCTGCAGAAAAAAAAAAGGCCCACGTGTACTTTTTTTTTTGGCCGTCGTTCATTATACAGCAAAGTTACAGATACCAATCGTTTACGATTGAAGTACACTTTAATTTGCTATGCATAAAAATTGCATAAGGGGCCATCTACGTATTAAAATTCGCACCAACTTTTTTTTTCTCAATAGCAACCCCTAGATTTCATTTCATATTTCAAAAATTTAGCTCATTTTAACCCGGGATACCCATTTTCAAAAAATTTGAACTAAAAATGGGTGAGTTACGAGCTTCCAAAATTTCCCTCCCCATATGTTAAAATAGTTTTTCATACTTTAATTCATATCTCATATAATATTGATAATAAGAAGCTGATTTTTATTTGCACTATTAGAACTAAACAACCCAAACATAATTCACTATTATTATGATTTTTAATAAAATATTAATAAGAATTATGAAATTAATATTCAAAAAAATTACGAAGAGCAACCTAGCCAAATTTCGATGGAAATAGACGCAGAAAGGAATATTACATAGCTCTGCAAAATTTCAAATTTTTACGTTAAATAGTTTAATTTATATTAAACTAGCTGAAGTACCCGTTCTTCGCACGGGATGGATATTATTAATAGAGATGTAATGAATAGTGATTTGGCCGAATAGCCGAATATTAAATTTTTTAAAATTTCATTTTAACTGTAAATAAAATGTCGCTTTTCAAATTAGTAATTAAATATTAAATAAAGTGTAATTAAAATTCATTTTATATTATTTGTAGATGATTAAAAATGCACAACAGTATATTATCTGTAAAAAATCTTGGTCATGAAAAAATCTTTTACAAAGTTAAACACTAATAGCAGCATAATTATATTTTGAGATATTCGTAATTTAATAAATATGCTATGGTATGTGATTAATCTGGTAACTATACATAATCACATCCTGTTTTGGGTTTTACGGCCTCTGAGCAAACGTAGCAGCTTTTCAAAAATACGTTGGTGATTGAGGATCTGAAAAGATTCCTCCTACTCCCACCCTATAAAGAAGGAAGAAAACCAAGTAGTGTCTCCAAAGTAGAAAAGTCTGCATTTCTGTAATATTATTAAATACATTAAATTATGTTAAACTCAGCTTAAAATTCAATGACTTATGATATTTTATAATATAAAATTAGCAAATTGAAGTTTAAGTAAGCAATATTATTTGTAAATGCATTAAAAAATACATGATAAAAATACTTTTTTCTCTTTGTTCTTAAATTATTCAGCTGAATATGTAGCAATATTCGGACACAACTATTTGGCTGAATATCTGTTCAGTATTCGGCCAATTTAATATTCGGCCTACCGAATATTCGGCAAAACAGCCGAATAGGCCGAATACCGAATATTCGTTACATCCCTAATTATTAAACCAAAAAATACAAATAGAAAATAAATAAATAAATATTAAACATATTTTTAGATTTAATCACCTTAAAACTGTTTTACAGTATTCGTTAGGCATATTCTATCTATACTTGATCTTTCTAAATACTGTTTGGAATGTGCATCATAATCCGCGAGTGTGTCATATTTGTCTTTCTTGTACCATAAAATACATCTTTAAAATCGAAATCTATATTAAAATCACCTACTAAAACTGTTTTAATTATCGCGAGGCATATCTAAGTATACTTCAATTTTTTTTTTTCATGAATTAGACACCATTATTCCAATTAAATAAACAGTAGTGTTATACAATTTCTCGACAAACATGGAAGATATAGGTAAGCTGGATCTAATTTCGGAAACTTAATTTTTTATGCCAAATTTGGCGATAAATCACCAAAAAGTGGCAAACCTTTGCAAATTTTCACGTTTAATCTGGCAACCCTTAAAAAGTCATTCGCCCTTTCACCAGGTAGACAAAAATTTTGTCTCAAATTAATAACACTCAAGAACTAAAACACCTCTTTTTGAGGTCGAAAAATCTTAAAAAGGATGTTTATGAATTTGTGTTCTTTACATTTTAATGCAAAATTTTTAAGGTTGCTATAATTTTTGTTCGAAATATGAGAACAATGTTTTGGGCCCTTACACCAGTTTATACACGAATACTAAAAAACAACCTTGAAAATGACTTTAGGCATCCGTGTTCGCTACATTTTAAAGGAAGAATTTTATACCTCTCCTTCTCCTTTCGAGTTACGATGGTACACTTGAAAACAACGTTTTGACCCTTTATCCCGTTTTGATGCGAATGATTGTAAGGCATTTGTATTCACTATATTTTTAGAGAAGAATTTTAGGCTATGTCTTTTTCTTCTGATATATCAAGGGAAATATGAAAAGAACATCAAAAAACAGTTTGGTCCCTCTCCCCCGTTTGGGTGCGAATTCTAAAAAACCTTGAAAACGATTATTAGGTATTTCTGTTAGTTAGATTTTAAAGCAAGAATTTTGAGGCTATTTTTTTTTTTTAATTCTGAGCTGCAGATATAAAAGAAAATGTGAAAAGAACGCTAAAAATGTTTTGACCCTTTACCCTCGTTTGGGTATGAATTCCTAAGAATCCTGAAAATGATTTTTTGGTATTTCAGTCAGTTACACTTTAAAACACGAATTTTGTTCCTATCTCTTTTTACTTCTGAGATATAAAAGGAAATGTGAAAAGAATGTTAAAGAACGTTTTGGCCCCTTTCGGCCTCTTACCCCCGTTCGGGTGCGAATTCTAAAAAAACCCTGAAAATTATTTTTAGGTCCTTCTGTTAGTTACATTTTAAAGCCCGAATTTTGCAGCATCTCTTTTTTGTTTGGTGATACAAAGGAAAATGTGAAAAGAACATTTTGCCCCCTTACCCCGTGTTTGGGTGAAAATTCTAAAAAACCTTGAAATAATTTTTAGGTATTTCTGTTAGTTACATTTTAAAGCAAGAAATTTACGGCTGTCTCTTTTAGCCTCTGAGATATGAAGATAAATGGGAAAAGAACATTTTAGCCCCTTACCCCCATTTGGGTGGGAATTCTAAAAAACCCTGAAAACGAATTTTAGGTATTTAATTTAGTTACATTTTAAAGCAATAATTTTGCTTCTATCCCATTTTACTTCTGAGATATAAAAGGAAATGCGAAAAGAACGTTAAAGAACAATTTGGCCCCTTACCCCCGTTCGGATTGGAATTCTAAAAACCCTGAAAACAAATTTTAGGTATTTAATTTAGTTGCATCTGAAAGCAATAATTTTGCTCCTATCTAATTTTACTTCTGAGATATAAAAGGGAATGTGAAAAGAATGTTAAAGAATATTTTGGCCCCTTACCCCCATTCAGGTGCGAATTTTAAAAACCCTGAAACTGATATTTAGGAATTTTCTTTAGTTACATTTTGAAGCAAAAATTTTGCGGCATCTCTTTTCTCTTCTGAGATACGAAGGAAAATGTGGAAAAGATGTTTGGCCCCTTAACACCGTTTGGATGAAAATTCTAAAAAACCCTGAAAATGACTTTTAGGTATTTCCATTAGTTACATTTTAAAGCAAGAGTTTTACAGCTATCTCTTTTTTCCTCTGCGATATGAAGGGAAATGTAAAAAGAACATTTTGGCCTCCTTATCCCTGTATGGGTGCGAATTTCAAAGAACCATGAAATTGATTCTTAGGTATTTGTATTAGCTACATTTTAAAGCAAGAATTTTACGGCTATCTCTTCTCTCCCCCCCACCTTAACACCGTTTGGATGAAAATTCTAAAAAACCCTGAAAATGACTTTTAGGTATTTTCATTAGTTACATTTTAAAGCAAGAGTTTTACGGCTATCTCTTTTTTCCTCTGCGATATGAAGGGAAATGTGAAAAGAACATTTTGGCCTCCTTATCCCGGTATGGGTGCGAATTTCAAAGATCCATGAAATTGATTTTTAGGTATTTGTATTAGCTACATTTTAAAGCAAGAATTTTACAGCTATCTCCCCCCCCAGATATGAAGGAAAACATGAAAAGAACGTTTTGGGTCGCCCCCTCAAAAAACAACCCTCACAAAGTTGACAATTTTCAAATAGTAAGTTCGCTTAGACAACAGGAGTTTAGAATTAGCGATTATTCATTTTTCCAAAACAGAATAACTAATTGTAACTGATTTTAAAAGCATTGTCTTGGCATTAGGTGTGATCTGGCAAAATGGTATCTCTCCAAGCAGGGTGAATCTAAACCAGGAGTTCCAAAATGTTAGAACCCAGTATCATGAAAATGAAAAATAATTAAAATACAGATTATTTTAAAGCCGGTTCAGTCCAGCTGGAGTATTTGCTACCAATAGAAATATTTGGCGGCATTAAGTATGCCATTATAGCAGTTTTTTACACTTTGGATATTTGCCAGCGCGGCAAGATGATATAATTTGTGGTGCTAAATATGCCAAAGAGGCAAAGGATTATGTATATTAAAATATGGATAACAGTTTTACCGGTAACCTTACATAAGCAGTAATTATAGGTTGCATGTTGTGAGCATGTGTAAATTGCCAAGTAATGAGAAGTCGCCATTGGTGACAAGATATCCTAGCTGTTCTGTAGTTTTTATCAAAGAAAACATATGCAGTTTTGATTTCTTAGAGCTAATTATTAATTATAGATATATGCAAGTCATAATTATTAACTATACATATACACAGGTTGCCAAATTATGAAAAATCGCCGTAATTGCTGATACCCAAGGTGTTCCATGTGGGTTTCACATAATTCAAAAGTGTGTGAAGTTTGAATTTTTATGTTGCAAGGAATGTGCAGTTTGGTAAAATAGTATCTGGTTCAACATTTAGGTTTTGTCTGTTGAAATTATGCCTTTTTTGTGAGTAAGCCTTATTAGGGGTCGAATGCCTAGTATGAAAAGCAAGCGTAGCGAGTCTAGGGGGCCTAGTCCCCTAGTGAAAAAAAAAAAGTAACAAATTAACTTACATGTTTGTGCACTAGTTTTCTATAATACTCCTTTTCAGCTTCAAAGTATCCTCTCCCAATAATATGCAGATATTTTAAACTATCAAAGACATAATACATTAAAAAACATTGTGCAATTCTTAAACTTTTCTTTTTAAAAGAAATACATAATGAAGTACTGCAAGCAAAAGAAACAAAATAGTTCAGAACAAAATAGTATTTGTTTTAACAGGCAAGACACACTCTGTGTAACCTGTTTTTCATTGTTTTGATTCCCTGCCATTGCAGAGAGTTAACAAGTGAAAAAGTTTTTACAATAAGCACCCTCCATTATCTGTCATCCACATTCATCATTAAGACACTACAAAAAGTACTAAATTTAAGGGAAAAGAGAGGCAAAGATCCTGTAAACTAAGGAAAAGAAAACAGGATGAATCAGAAGAAGAGAGGGATATTACTCAGGCACTTTCTTCACAGGACTTTGATAAGTATCAATTTTTATGAGGAAATGTGTGGTAGGGTGGGGCAATTTTTTAATTATTTTTTTTACTTGTAATACTGCAGAAAATTTGTGAATTTGGATAAATAAAATGTCAAAAAAGAAATAAAAATGGTTTATATCTTCCAATCCTGTATCTGTTCTAAAGTTTGCCAAAATTTGGAAATTTTCATGTTTTTATGGTAATTTTTAACATTTTAGAATTAGTCTGTTTCTGAATGTAATAGCTCAAATTTTTGTGTATTCAAACCACAAAAAAACAAAGTCAAACATTGTTTCAATCCATCAACATTTTCTGGTTGCACATTCCCTACAAATTTAATGAGATTTTGACAAAAAGTTTACAATTTTAAAGGATTAGTTTAAAGGAAAAAATATACAAATTAACAATTTTTTTTTTCTCTTTATTGAATACAAATTTGAATTCCAATTAATTTAGAATGTTAGAAACATATTTGTAAACAGATTTTTTTTTTTTTTTTTTTTTTTTTTTTTTAGATGATGAAACTAAGTTTTTATATGAACAGTCATAAATCTAAGAAAATCACGTTGAACATCTGCATATTAACTCATTCTTAGCTTAAGGTACTTTGAAATCTGATTTATGGGTGAAGTTAGACATGGTTCATTTTGGTAGCATAGTCATTTTTATAAAGCCACTTCTAGACTCAGCCTCACAAGCTTTTCTTGAGGATTCTGCCATGAGTTTTACACATGTTACAACATCCTGTGTGTGAAATGAGAATGTCTATGTTACTATGCATATACAGAAAGTGAGTACCATTTTGAAAAAAAAATTTTTTTCAAGCCAATTTTATTTTTACATGAAACAGCATACCTTAAACTATTTTTCTACATTGTTTCCGCCAATGTTCAAACACTTGTTGTAGCGGCTTACAAGCTTTTCTATACCTTCCTTATAGAAACATCCCACCAATGACAATACCCACAAGTTTAAGAAAACTACAGCGTGCTATTCAAAACAAATGGAGAGGAATGCTTAGTAAAGGAATTGTGTTAATCCATGACTATGCTCGGTCCCATACTGCTGGTAACACTCGAACCATGATTCGACAGTTCTGTTGGGAGAAGTTCGATCACCCGCCGTACAGCCAAGACTCTCCGACTACTGCTTGGCACCGACGATGAGGCAAAAAATACTGTGAAATCGTGGTAACTGTCACTTTCAGGAAGTTTCTATGAAAAAGGTATAGAAAAGCTGATAACCTGCTATGACAATTGTTTGAACAATGGAGGAAACTATGTAGAAAAATAATTTAACACTAGAACTGCGGGATGGGTCATTTTGACCCCAAACCACATTTGATTCCGTTTTTTTCAAAAAGTTACGAACTGAAATTTTTAAAAAATCGTGACTTTTCCTAACTTTATGTTATTAATTATCTGTAAAAAATTTAAGCTTGTAACTTTTATCTTTTTTTTTTTTTTAAATATGTATACCTGATACCGCAGAATGGGTCATTTTGATCCAAACCTTCTCACGTGTCTGGAATCCGAAGTTCAAATTAAATAAATGTCATTATCATTCATAAAATGAACGGTAATGACATAATAAATGATATAATAGCATACCATTATGTCATTTTCATGGCAACATGAATTTTACAAGTCGGGTCAATTTGACCCACCGCGGTTTTAGGTATACCTATATCAAGCTACGCGGTTCTAATAAGAATTATAGCAACAATATTTTTGTATTTTTAATGTAATATTAAACTTAATACGAATGTTAAGATTGAACTAATATCATTGCCGTGGAAATATAACATTATTGCTTAGCAACGTGAATTCTGCAAGGTGGGTCAATTTGAACCAGCCCGCGGTTTTAGGTATATCTGAAACACCGCGGTTCTAGTGTTAAGGTATGCTCTTTCATGTAAAAATAATTGGCTTGAAAAAAATTTTTTTTGCTAATTTGTTTTCAAAACGGTACTTACATTCTAGAATGCACCTCGTATATACCAGAGATTTTGAGTCCCTTTGGATATGTAAACATAAAAATTGAAATTTGTTAGAAACACACATAAATAAAAAATAGGAAAGAAGCACTTTTTGGATTGTACAAAAAGTCACTCTTCATCAGCTGCAAGATTACCAACCTACACACAGATAGGAAGGCACGAAAATGAGAGAATAAAATAGAAGATAAGTAGGATGCATAGAAAGAGAATGCACAGAATTTACATTTGAATGAAAGCATGGGGGATTCAGATCAGATTTAGACTTATTATCAAAAGTTAAATCGCTCTCATGTGATTTCCCTTCCAATAATTAAGTTTCTTGTTTCAGTAACAAGTAAACAAACCTTAGCTCAATAGCATGTATTTAATTTGATTTGCACAATCACAGTTATATTCGACTATATAAATCAAGGGGTTTGTTACAAATACAGTTAATAACAATTAAAGCATTTAGAAGCTGCTACGGCTAAAAGTAATACACGTTTTTGGTAAATTTAATAATCTTTCATTAAACAAATCTTTGTTACTTTGTTAGTTACTATATTATCAATTTGAGGGAAATTGTTGCTTTTATTATTAACTTTAAGCACCTAGTCATATCTCTCCTGTGAACTACACCAAATCACATTTTCACCAGTAGAAGCTTGTCTATTAAAAGATCTTTAGTCCTATTTTTAATTTATATAATCTTTCTAACAAAGAGTTTCAATTTTTACATTTAGAAATCTAAAGTGTCTCAAAGTGTGAGGGATATAATATTCAAGACATTCTCAGTTCACATACAGATGTTAAAAGAGGTATAAAACTTGTGACAGAATCTTCAAGAAAAGTTGGTGGGGCTGAGTCTAGAAATGGTTTTATAAGAATGAATATGCTGTCAAAATGATCCAGGTCTAACTTCACCCTCAAATCAGATTTCAAAGTACAAGCTAAGAATGAATGAAAGTGAAAATAGTTAATTGTGTTCAGCATGTCTGTTTATAAATATTAATGTTCGAAAATAAATAGATTTTACATTTGTATTCAATAAAGAAAAAAAAAAGTAATTTTAATATTGTTTTTTTCCTTAAACTATAATCTACCATTGTATGAAAATATTTATCAAAATCTCATCAAATTTGAACAGAATGTACAGCCAGAAAATGTTGATAGATTTAAGTAATGTTTGAGCATTAATTTTTATGGTTTGAATACATAAGAATTTCAGCTATTACTTTCAGAAACAGGCTAACTTAAAAATGCCAAAAATTACTGTAAAAACATAAATTTTTCAAATTTCGGCAAACTTTAGAGGAAATTCATGATTGGAAGATATAAACCGATTTTATTTCTTTTTAGACAGCCAAATTTGCAACAAAATTATTTTATTACGATTTGAAAGATTAATTTCATTTGTTTGGACCAACCCTTATCTATGGTCAATTTATGTTTCCCTTGCTGGAATGAGTAATAAGAAACAGAAACAAAAAAACCCTCTGAAGTTAGCTATCGCATAACACTCCAAGAGAGCACTGTTTCTACAAGGGCAAATTGATGCAGCAATGCCATAAAATTTTGGCCACCACAAGAAAATTCAGGGCCAAGTGTGGCCACTACTTTCCAAAATGAAAGTTTTTGACTATAACATAGCATTCAATAAATGGATAAAAGCTGGGATGAGAGGCCTAGTATTTGTGAATCATAAAGAATGCTAACACAAATTTGTAAATGTTCACATAAACAATTTTCTTTTCAAATTCACAATTTTTAAATTTTCATTCAATGAATTGGTCCCTAAAAATTGGCCACCAGATAAAAATGCTACCAACTTTTTGGCCACTGTAAGTTGGACTATTTTAGAAAGAGAGCTAAGACGGAAAGTCAAATAGGTATACTATCCCTGAAAGAAACCAATTCAAAATGAGTTGGAATGGCTTTCATTACAAGATGAAGTGCTGAATACAATACACCAACAAACAAAACAAATCAATCGCCATGATTTCTTTTCATCAGGATCTAAGTGTAGACATATATGCCAAGCAGCTGGATTAATGTCAGAGTAGATATTTTGGGCAAAAATGTTATGTAGCTGTTAAAATATTTTTCATTATATGAATTTATTCCAAAAACGATTTAGTAAAGCCACTTTATAGCCAGCTCTTTTATTGATCTCTATTTATTGAGAAATAGGCTTGCTACAGTTATTTCACTATGGAGTTCGTCTCAAATGTTAATTTAAATACACACACACATCTCTGACCTTTAAATAAATATCCCCCCCCCCCTTCTTCATTGGTATCTTTCTTAAACTGTCAAATGCTTGCTTTATTGACAGCATAATTTTAACTTGGTTTTGAAGGAAATAGATGTATGAATTAATTCTGAACCACGTTAATTCTTATAAAAATCAGCTTTGAATGAAATAAAGACAAACAATGAGTTTAACAAACCTGAAAGAAGAAAAAAGTGTAATGTGAAGTATGGAGAATGTTTTTCTACTTTAAACAATAGAAATAAATGTCTACATCTTACTGAAGCGAATGTGATTAGTGCACGTATAAATTATGCTACATAAAATACATGCATCACAATGACTGACAAGTGCATGTTCAATAACATTAACTTACTTTGACAATTCTAAAACACTCCCCAAGTGATGTACTGGCTAAAAAACCATTCTATGATGTCTTGTGTCTGGGTTCAATTCCCAGCTTAAGCTTGGGTGTTAACTCATTCATTATTTCACAGGGGGTAATGTTAAACGCCCATTGGGTGCCCCCATAATCAATGGCCAATACCTCCAGGCTGTTGTAGTGGTGGATGCCTAGTTGGCAAGTGCCCACCCTTTATTTTAAAAAAATATATATTCTAATAAAATCTATGACCACATCCATGATTTTTTAATTTAGATGGTACACTGATTAAGAAAATAATTTTCAATTAAAAAAATTAAATTTCGTAATGCATGCAACATTAAAAATGTAGAAAATAAAAGAAAAAATTGTGGAAACAATTTTTACTCTTAGGAATGGAAGAAGGTATGTAGGCTCTAGAGTATTACGATTAATAATTATTCTGTGAAATAGTTATTAATTTATTAGAAAGGCATTAAATGTGTGTTATTGTACTTAATTAATGACAGATTGCACATTTTCTCATATTTATATTGGCAGGCTTCCTTATTGAAATTGTAAAAAGATGTTGCAGCTATTTGTGTAATTTAAAATTTAAAAAACAATCTGTTTTATATTAGATGCAAAGTATAAGGACAATTGACGTCTTAATTGAATAATATGTTATGATTGTGAATTTACAAAGAAAAAATATTAAACAATTTTTTAAAAAGTATAAATTTCTATCTTAAAGTACACCACATTCAACAATTAAGTTTGTTACAGTTTTACCTCTTTTCGACTTCATTGCGAATTATATTGCAACTTTTAATTTGGTCTCTCAGCTTATGTGGTTTAAGATTCTGAGTCGAACTCTCTTCTACACTTTCCGCTGTTTCAATGATTTTTTCTCTTAGAAGGCACATTTTATCACTGTAAAGAAATATTTTATTGATTATGCTTTTAACATAAATTTTCTTGTAGTTATTTTTTTCTTTTTCAATAACATTTACCCTGAACTCAAACATTTAATATGTACTAACTTATCCTTTTCAGAACATCTGCATGTTAGTATGGTTATTCCACAGTTTCAGAAATATTACCTACTATTGCCAAACTTTGCAATATTCGATGAAATTGTATAAGAAACAAAATTACTCCACTGTGGATTGCTGCATACCTGTGATCATAAACATTTGCACATATGAGCAGGGGCAGGGATGCCGGGAATCGTCCCCAGCAGAAGAATGTAATATCCCTGGCTAGAGAAATATTAGTTGATCCCTGCCAGGGATACTATTTATCCCCTGCTCGAGAAATGTTAAATTAATCTCTGTCCCTACAAGTTCAACAGTACCTAACAATTTTAAGTATTAAGAATAGAAAATCTTCTTTTGTTTACTAGACAAAGGAGAAAGTCACAAACATCCCTTTGCAATAGATATACACAGGCCTGATGCCACTTCTCATTCTGTAACTGGGGTCAGGTTTCAAAGACAGTGAAATGAACTAACAAGCACTGCTCTTCCGCGAGCCGGATTTGAAGCCTGACAGACCAACTTACTAGACATAGAATCAGCATGGGCAGGAATATATGGGCATAGAAAATTGGGGGTCGACTTTCGTTTGAATGTAAGTCATTTCTCAGACATGTTGCTGACTGCATTTGTCATGTAATACCTAATATATTATGGGAGTGGTACACCTTGACCACAGCTAGAGAATGTTTTTTTTTCCAAATGTGTCCCCCCCCCTGGAGAATGTTTTTTTTTCAAATGTCCGTCCCCCCGGGAGAAAATGTTCAATTCGCACCCTGCATATGAGCATTTAATCAACATCAAAGAGTAGGATTTTCCTACCCTATGAAATCTGCAACACTTTTTTCTGAAATAAAATTTACACATTCACACAATACATATGCTGCATAGTTTTAAAAATTAAAAATGTTGCAGTACAATTAACTGAAACATCACTAAAAGTAACTAACAAAACTTTATTCCGTGTCAATGGTACCCAAACTAAGCAAATGGAGGTTAGGGGAGGGGGGGGGGGAGCACCAGAAAGATGCATAATTAGTTTATTCAGAATTAGTTTTATTTATATTACTTTAATGGCAATTATTATTAAAATCTTAAACCTGTAAACTATTATGCTTTTTATTGGGAGCACTTTTCTTTTACATTAAAGGATGTAGAAGGGAAAATGACTGTAGAAGGGGAAAAAATCACATCAGATAATCACAGAGGTACGTCAGATAATTACAGAGGTACATCAGATAATCACAGTATAGAGGTTGTACTGAAATTACAAACTAAAGTAATTTTTTGCTCTCTTGCAATAAACGATTACATATGAATTCATATATGGACCCTGATCAACTTTGTTTATAGATGTCTTAGAGACGTTTTATGATAAAGGCTAAAATCTTGTACATCACTTTCTTAGTGTAGGGGGCACATTTTACTAATAAAGGAGCTTTTTGTATAGGGGCCATATAAAAATTGAAAAAGTGTAACTTTTTAAAATGAAAAAAAGGAATTCTTTTGCAATAGTCTTTTATCCTACCTTATTTTGAACATTTTTTCAATTTACATTGCCCACTTATCTCACATAGATAAAATATTAAAATATGTTACCAATTTTTTGGACACCCTGTAGATAAGAGTGTGAAAATAATGGGTTCTAGTGAGACAGCACTTTTAACATAATGGAACAATACACATTATGTTTCAGAGCCCAACATACAAAATAAGTGGAGTAAAAAAACATAACTTTTCACTGCTGAAAGTATGATCATAAAAGTAAATATTACTCTGCCAAATTTGCAGTCAACTAAAATACTGCTGCTCTACAATGTCTCACTGCAATAGGGCTTTGTGTACTTGTTTGTGTTCTCAGATCAGATTGGTGATGCAAAAGTTTATAGTAAGAAGTACATTTTTTTTTTTATTGTGTGTATATAAATAAAACCAAGTACCTTGTGCTTCTGAAAATAGATTGATCATTTAGACTAGTTGACCCTAGAATGGGCAAAACTGCATGCACGATACATGTTACCTTCATGCACCAGCTAATAATACTTTATAAACGTGTTATAAATCCAAAACAATTTTCAACCAAAATGTAAAAACTTTTCTTTTTTTTTTTCCAAAATAACATCAGATACATTTGATAGTTAAAACTCTTATTTTATTTTGAATGATGCAGTTTTCAAAGAATAAATGATTGTGTATGAAATCTTTTTATAAAATTTAATTAATAATTATAATTTTTAACATGATAATAAACTAATTATAAATGAAGATAATACACTATCTGGCCAAAAGTATCCGGACACCCAGTGGTATGGACTTAGAGCGTCCTGAGGCACATATTAATATGATGATGGTCCCCCTTTTGCTTTGATGACAGCCTGCACACGTCTCAGAAGACTTTCCACCAATTTTTGATAGGTGGCCATAGGAATTGACTTCCAGGCATCCATCACAGCTGAAGTGAGTGCTTGCAGTGAGTATTTGGCTGGCTACGTAATATGCACTCTAATTCATCCCAAAGGTGTTCTATGGGATTTAGATCGGGGCTCTGATGTGGTGTTGTCACTATATTATCACTTTTCTTTGGTTAATAATTAATTTAATTTACCTCCACCCAGAACGTTTTAGTAATTTAAGATCTTTCTAGTTAAAAATTTAAATAACCACTGTGTAATTTCTTACTTTTGGGGGGCTGTTAATTATTTATTTTGTTTTAGCAGTGTAAAGTTTTCTCTTTTTTGTTTACTTTTTTCTGTGATTAAATTTTCTCTTCACCAGTCGTTTTTTCGCCTTCAGGGTGTTTAAAATTAATGTTCACCTTTTAATTGCCGTTCTGTGGGTAGTCAGCACTTTAAAATATAGTTGCTATACTTCATATCTCCCTTTTCATTAAAGTTGTTTTGATGGGATTTTTTATTTTAAATTAATTTTCGTAACTTCCCGTAATCCTGCTTTTTCCTTTTTTTTATTACTTTATTTCTCCGGTTAGGCATCGCCCTGTGAATTTTCAAAAATTTTTCATCTTTTAAGTTTTGCTTACAATTTCATGCTATTGCATCATTTTCTGTGCCTGTTACATCAGATCTCGGAGAGGACGCTAATCTTTCCCGCGCTTTTCCTCCGAAATTGTTCTAGAACTTTCTTTCCCCTTCCAGATCGGACTATCTTGGAATGACTTTAGGTGCACTCTCGGCTCTGATTGGCTGAGGGTAGCGGTTCCGGAGTGAGGAGGAGAGGCAAGGCGCGATTTTTGGGCAGTTTTTCAGCTTGAACATCCTGACTAGGTGGTGGTGTTTTTTTTTGCTCTTGAGAACTCAAGTTCAGCCCAGCCTTGGGTTGACTTGACAAATCGTGTAGGATGACCTGATTACTGAAGAAAGACCCTCGACACCCAAGTTGACGCGATCTGCCCCACCGTGTAGAGATAGCCATGATTTACTGCTCGTCTACTGGCTGCTGAATGCGTACCAAGCACAACAGATAAAGGAGCGCGGATGTGATGACCTGCTAGGCCGATGCACGTTCCAACCCCCGCCGACTGTGTCGCTGATTAGCACATGGCCCTCCGTGCTCCCATCAAATCGCCAAGCCGCCAGCGCCCATGATAATGGTGAGATCTTTCCGTACTTTTCAATCTCTTGATATAATGCGAGTCCGTGAGTGGCGCCTTTAGACGGGTATCTGCAATGTGGGCCTAGCCCCGAGTCTCCGGACTGACTAGAAGATTTTGATCCTTCTTTTTCTACCATGATCTAAGTGTAATGCTGCTTTTCATGCTGTCTCTAAATGGTGGACTTCGCGTCGTCTGCCCCCCCCCCTTTTTTTCTATTGTTAAGGTGTAATTTTATTTTCTTTTTAAGCCTATTTTTTTGTTTAAATTTCTTTTGACCATCGGTCTTCCTGTAAAATTATAAAATAGGGATTGAATGTATTTTGTTGAAATGTACCATTCTTTAAATTGTTGATACCCTTACAACAGTAGCATCTATGCTAAAATTTTGTAAATTGTGAATTTCAAGCAAAACATGATTTTCAACTAAAAGAATCTTTTTGGTTTGCAACCATGGGTACCCAGGGGTTTTTAATAATTTTTTTTTTTTTTACCAACATCTATGAGTGCTACCTGATCTCTTTTGCAGCACTGGAGCAGGTGTAAATTTGATGACAATCTATTGTAATTGATTTAATTCAGCTGTGGGTTGTGCCCTAGATATGAATGTAAATTTCACTTTTTATTTCACGGTTCATTGTTAATTGCTGCTGAGACTTGCTTAAATTGTTAAAGTGTTCATTGTGCTGCATATTATGTTTAAATATTTTTTTTCTTGATCTAATATGTTAATTGGTTAAATAAAATGTTTCAATCCCATCTTTTGGTTCTCTTTACTTTGACAACGATCTACACTAAGGGCGGCAAGAAAAATCCTGGGTTATTGTCATTATTCAAAACAACGCATTACTGATTTGTTTTCCTATTTTTAACTGTGAAATTTAATTGTGGTGTTCCAAATAGGAACAACACTACACTGAGAAGGCCAGTCCAATTTTTGGACACCCATTTCGTCAAACCACGTCTGTGCAAGCCTCGATGTGTGACTGGAGCAGTTATCCTGCTGGAAGAGAAATGGGTCTTCCCCGAAATATTGCCATAGAGTTGAGAGTGCAGCATTGTCCAGAATGTCCACATACATCGCAGAGTTCATGTTTCCAACCACACGAACTAACGGACCCAAGCCAAACCACAAGAAACACCCCCACACCATTATACTGCCACCGCCAAACTTAACAGTTGGCACAATGCAGTCACGAAATAAACGTTCGCCGGGCATCCGCCAAACCCAGATGCGTCCATCCGACTGCCAGACTGTGAAGCGAGATTCATCACTCCAAAGAACAGTTTTCCACATGTCCGCAGTCCAATGACGGTGAGCTCTGCACCACTGCAATCGATGCTTCGCATTCTGTGGAGTGATGTTCGGCTTGTGAGCAGCTGCACGACCGTGAAATCCCAAGTTGTTTAACTCTCGACGAACATTCCTGCTGCTAACTAACGCCTGATGAACTTTGAAACTCCTGAGAAATTTCCAAAAACGAAGACTTGCGATTATGTTTCACTACCCTTTTCAGGGTTCCGTGGCTGCGTTCACTAAGTTTTTTCGGCCTACCAATCCGTCTTTCTGCAGTTTCACTGCCTCGACGTTTCCACTTCACAATTACATCACTCACAGTGGATTTAGGTTTCTGTAGAATATCCGCAATCTCACAAACTGATTTCCCACAAAGGTGGCATCCCACTATACTGCCACGATCGAACTCACTTAGCTCCTTGACTTACTCATTGCTTCACAAATGCATACATACAACCAGACAAACCACTACCAACACTTTTATAGCTTTCGATTATGCATCAGATTGCGTCATCTGCCAGAACCACTTTTTTTAGGGGGTGTCCAGATACTTTTGGCCAGATAGTGTATTATATAGGAGTTAGAAGATGTTAAGTTTGCAAAAAAAGTAATGCAAGAGTTGACTAATTTTCTTAATTAAAAAAAAAAAAAATGCATAATAATATATTGATTAAAAAATTCAAATTGAATCTCATAATATTATTATTTTTTTTAATAATATTGATATTAAACCATTAGATTGCAATCATTCAGTGTAGTTTTACATGCAGCTGGAATCCTAATATTAATACATAATATACAGATTAAAATCTTACATTTGTTTAAGAGCAAAAGTACTTAATATTCTAACAAAATCTAGCCTAACCATGCTGGTCATACAAGCAGCTAGTTTATTAAAATGTACTTAATCACTTATATACAAAATGATTTTACCTGTACTCACTGAAACATCTCTGAACTGTTCCCAACAGTTTTTGTGCTAAAGCATCCGCTTCTTGAGACAATGTAGAAGTAATTTCATTAAACTGAATAGGAAAAATTATAGAAAATTCATAAATATAATGTTTTTATAGATACATTCTTGTTGGCATAATGGATATAAAAATGTTTGAGCTGTCAACCTCTGAACTATAAAATTAAATGACTTGTATCCCGTCTATACCAGGGCAATCTGTTAATGGAACAACAAAATTTAAGAAGGTATAATTCATCAAAAGAACTGAGAACCACATAGCAATTTGGGGTCAGAAATATTGCTTCATACACCTGTTAATAATTAATTCAAAAAGGTGTTGAAATATTATTTAATTTACCTTACAAAACTTTATAAAGAAAAGAATTGATTCTCCAAAAATTGTATGATTCAAACTGAAATACAATTCATACTTATGGATATTAGTTTAGCATTTTTTTATGAAAAATCATTAAGTTTTGGAAAAACATAGTAGGGCATTTCATTAATAGTTTCATACTTAAAAAACATATTTGAAAATATAAGAAACAAAAAATGAATTAAGTATTTATTTATTACTTTCCAGACATGTACAGAAAGTATTAAATTATGAAAATATTCGACTCAGAGATTTTGATATATTTACATGTTTTGAAGTCTTTAGAATTCATTTATGCTATCTTGTATGCATACGTGTGTGTGTTCGCGTGTATGTGGGTTAGTAAGATAGCTCCTGACTGGTGCATTTAATTGAGCTCAAATTTGGTATTATAAATCACTGTCTTGAAAATGTATACATCTTTGCATGCATAGGACTTACACTTTTTTACAGGGCTACAAAACACACAAGTCTATACACAAGTTATTTGAAGTGCACTAATGTATGAACACTACATCCGATTCAGTTGAATCAAATTTATTCAAACATATAGTAAAGATCAAGTGTTTGTAAAGTCAGAGTGGACCCCCTCCAAATTTTTTCTCTTTGAAAGCCATTGAACATTGACTCAAGTCAAAAACATACACACACATACATATTACTATGAGAAAGACTACACTAATACACATATCATTCTTAAACGATATATAGATGATATCTTACAAGTAAATACTTCTACAAATAATAACATTATCTTGTATCGTATACAATACAAAAACAGTATGTATAAAAAGTTATTTGTAATGCCTAGATCTATGACAAAATGTCTTTCTGTGCATTTCCATGATTTTTCGGGACATTGGGGTTAATAAGGTGACTAAATTAATAACACAGCAGTTCTGGTTTCCTTCCATAGCAGAATATATCAAGAATCACATAAGGCAATGTGTTATGAGTGCTTTAACGAAAGTGCCTGCAGGAAAGGTTCAAGGAAAACTGAATCTGATTCTACCAGGTAAACGACCGTTTGACATTGTTCATATGGATTTTCTGGGGTCTTTTGTCAGAAGTTCATCTCGAAACACAGAACTGTTAGTATTCATAGACAATTTAACAAAATTTATTTGTATAAGACCCTGTGTAAGTTGTTCAACCAAATGCATGTTAACACTTGAAGACTTCATCAATGATTTTGGAAGTCCTAATAGAGTTGTAACTGATCGAGAAACATGCTTTACATCTGCAGGATGTAAAGATTTGTTTAAAGTATGTTATCAAGCATACATTAAACTGTAGTCAAAGACCAGCTGCCAATGGGCAAGTTGAGAGAATTAACCACATTCTTTTACCCATGATTTCTTCGAGCATACGAACTGAGACATGAAAAGATTGGATAAAGTACTACCCGACATACAGAGATGCATCAACTGGGCTCTGAGCAAATCAACAGGCAAACCACCTTTCAACACCATGACAGACTAAAGACGGCTGTGAGGATGGGCAGCTGAAATATATATTTCCGGAAGTAGTGGTAATATTTTTATCAAATAACTATGGAATACCTCCGTATTACATTTTAACCTTTTAATAAAGAAATTTCGTTAAAACGTTATAACGAAATATATGGTGTTCCATTACAGATTTCGTTATAAAGTTACAACCACATTAATAAGCTAGATGCTTAAGATGTGAAGTAAAAATTTAGATACAAATATTAGTGCAATTAAGTTGTTAAAGTCGTCCATTAGTAATAATTAACACATCTGTAACTTAAGCAATTAAACACCAAATTTTGTTTGTTTGTTTCACTTTTTATAAAATAAATAGAAAACTTACATGATTTATTACTATCTCAAGCTGTACTTTACAAATGATACTTATTCAAACATACATAATTACCTTAATGAGCCGTGAAATAATCAGTTATGGTTGTTTGTTTCCTTTTCTTTAAAGCATCCTTAGTTATCATTTTATTTATTGCATTGAAATACATGTCAGTATCCTCACTGTAAAGTCCTTTGCTTTGCATGTAATGTCCGACTTTTTCAATATATTCAACAGCCTGAACAGAAGAAATAGCACATCTACTATTTTCATTTTCGGACTCATCCTCACTGGGAGAATCTTCTTTTTCCGTCTTCGAATATGAAATGTCGAAAATCGAAAAATCTTGATTTGATTCTACACCATCATCTATATTTAAATACTCATCTATGCTGATTTCGGGCAATTTATCGAACAAGGGTGTTAGATCAACTCTTTCTTCTTCTCCATCAGATGAAAGGATTTCTTCCTGTGACAGAGTATCGTGTGGAACCGTAATACATTTTGAGGCTAGGAAACAGTTTTTTATGGTGGAAGCAGAAACGTCTTGCCATGCTCAGTTGATGAGATTTATTGCATCTAAAACATTGATTTTAGTTTCTTTTCCAGCATCAACATTCAAAATGACCTTCTGCAGAAGCCGCTGTCTATATTTAGCCTTCAATGATCTGATAATTCCTTGGTCTAAGGGTTGTAATTTTGCGGTAGTATTCGGGGGGGAAGTACAAAAGCTCTATATTTTCTAGTCGAACAGTTGTATTATGGGATGACACATTATCTAAAAGCAACAAAATTTTTCTATTGCTTTTGCGCATATCTTTGTCGAAATTTAAGAGCCAGTTGTCAACTATTACTTTTGTCATCCAAGCTTTTGAGTTGTTTTTATAAATGACTGGTAAAGAAGTAACCCCTTTCATGCAGCATGGAGATTTTGATTTTCCGATGACTAAAAGTTTCCTTTTTTCACTCCCGGTCATATTACAGCAAACCGCTACTGACAAGCGCTCTTTGCTTAATTTGCTGCCATGGCACTTCTCACCTTTTAAAGCTAATGTTTGTTGAGGCAGAGCCCGGTAAAATAGTCCCGTCTCATCAACGTTGAAAATGTCTTGCATATCATACTTTGAAAAAAAAATTGCTTTTGTCTTTTTTCCAACCATCTATAGTATCATCAGATACGGCTGCTGATTCACCGTGAGCTCTTTTGCACACTATGTCGTGCCTTTTTTTGAATTTGGACAGCCATCCATCGCTTACATCAAAGTTTTCATATCCCAAAGAAGATGTGAAATTCCTCGCCTTTTCTTGTAAAACTAGTCCACTTACTGGAATATTCTTTTCTCTGGCATCCTTAAACCAGGAGTAGAGTGCATCTTCTACGTCAACATATTTTGCTAAACTTATCTTTTTGAAGGAAGTTGACACTTTTCCACTTTCGTAACTTTGCATAATTTTTTCTTTATTTTTTAAAATTGCGCTTAAGATAGAGTGTGGTATTTCGAATTCTTTTGCAACTTCAGATTTCTTAATTTTACTTTCCTCAACACATTTTATAACTTTTACTTTATCCTCTATGGACAAGGCTTTACGTTTAGCTGCCATTTCAATCCTTTCAATCCTTCAATCCTGACAGCTGAAGGAGGAAACTAACTTCCTTAAAATCTCTAGAAAGTGACTGGCACTGGCACCGATGAAACACTGTGGGCCATATTCTCCAAACTTTAAATCCTGGAGTTAACCCAGCAAAGCGAGCTACTTCAAGGGTTAGTGAGAAAATGGTATTCACAACTCCAAAATCAGGGGTTACCCCAAGAATTGACCCTGACTCCAGGTGCAGATTTTAACCCCGCAATATCGGAGGGTTGACTCTGGTTTAAAAATGGCGGATACGAGGGTTGTTTTTATAGGTTTGGAAAATCCCAAAAATTTGCTAATACTTGAATATTTTGTGCTTTAACAGACAGACACTGCAGTGAAAACCACCCATCAAGCTATAAAAGTAGTCAAAAGTCAAAAAAAATCTTGACAACATTGGTACAATGTTTTCAAAAACTCTGGAGAATGACTGTGCTTTTTTTGCCGTAGAGACTGCAGGCACCATCTGTCGGACTTATCTTGGTTTGCTTTTCCATTCCCTCTTTTTTCTGATTTGAACGCTTTTTTTTCTTAATTATTTTTTGTGTTGAAAATAAGTAAGTAAATTCTGATCTTTCCTATTTATTTTCTTGTCTCTATTATTCCACAGATGAGGGGCGATTTGGCCAGAGCACTGTGGATCTACTATGCCCTCGCTTTTTTTTTTTTTTTTTTTTTTTGTAAGAAGAGGCGGGATAAAAATATTTACATTGAAGAGATTAATCATTTAGGTGTAAAGGATTAAAAAAAAAGTGTTGTTGAGGGGTTAAACAATTTTGTCTGATTGTAGTGTACTGTACTAGTGAATAGCGAATTAACAATTTTTCACACAAATGTGAGAAAAAAAACAATATGCTTCAGTATCATAGAATTTTTTAAAGACATACATATTCTATGTATAATATATAAAGTATCTCAAAAAGAAAAACATCAAAACTGCATAAATTAATTTTTGTGTGTTTTTGAAAAAAAGTATAACAGACATGAAATTTTATTTATAAAAAATATTGGATGTAATTTTTCATTAAATGTCTAATCAGTGTATTTTTTTATAATTAATTTTCACATTTTAATGCACAGTTTGCATAAAAACAAATTAAATATCATGAAGGAAGTGTGTGTGGTTGGAGCTGGGTTCGATCTCGCAAACATTAAACCCAGTTCACCCCTTCATGCAATCATTACTCTGACCAATCACAAACGAGCTTTCAAAGCTGGGTGAGACAACTCCAGAGTCAATTAACCCTGGGTGGAAATAAGTTGGTGAATACAGTTTCCGAGTTGTCTCAGAGACAAACCTGCAATGCAGGTTTCCCAACTCTCGGATCATGGCGGGCTACTCACAGTTTGGTGAATACGGCCCTAAAAGGGATAGAACCGAAGTCTTCTGCTTAGAGTTTACTATAGAGCCTCTGGGTCAGAAAATTCACAGAAATGTAGCATGTGACATACTGATCTATCCTCTTTAGTTTAGAGATAAGAGGTTCGAAGGAATCCCAACAACTAAGATCCCTGATCCTCTAGGCACCCGTTTCCCCTCAGTTCTGTGAATTTACTTGCTACCCTTCTTGAAACTTGTATCTGCCCACAAAAAGATTCCTTTTTTCTTTGTTCTCTGCTACTAGCCGATACCGTGGGAACGGAGAATTCTTTTCCCGAGCTAAAAATAGTTTTCTCTGCTAAAATATTGCCAAAAATATTAAGATAAATACCATAACACGTAAAGCGATTTCGTTATAACGATCGTCTAAGCCCAATTTCAAACTAATTTTATTTCTCTATAAAGTAAAATTCGTTATAATGATTTCGCTATAAGGTTTTAAAACTCCTATATTTTAACATTAGGCTAACTAAATAAGAAACCCTTCTTCGTTATAACGTAAGCTTCGTTATATCGTGTTTCATTATAAAGAGAGTTGACTGTATCACTATTTTGGTTTGAAGCCATTTCTGACACTATTGCTTTAATAGAGATAATTTTACATCCTTAATTTTTCTACACTCTTTTCAAAATTTATATCACAGGATAAATTAAATCTTTGAAACTATCTTTTGCTGACAGTAAAATAAAACTTTTTTACTCCAGGTGCAACTTGTAAAGAGTATTTTATAGTATGACATTTTTTAATAAAGTAAAAAACTTCCTCAACTCTTTTATAAGTGAACCACAGCACCATTTTTACTCACTATTGTTACACATGGGACTTAAAATTCATTTAATGATCATTCTAAATGTTTTGTTTATTTTCCTAAGAAAGTGTTGTACAGAAAAGCCATAAACAATTTTAAAAATATGGAATTTACACTAATGAATGTTCACTCGTGTGATTAATGTGATTTTCCTTTCAAGTTATGAACAACTTTTTTTTTTTTTTCCCCCCAATAATCAGTACAGAATACAAATACAATATACTGATTGGATGACACATGATTAGAGAATCTCTTATTCTTTGTAAAGTACTCCTGGCGTATCTCTCTATTCTATAAAAATGTAAGTTTCGTTGCTGCCGTAAAAAGCTTGTCATGCCATCTCCTCCAAAACTGTAAGGAATAGTGTTTTGATGAAGGTGTCCTTGGATTCGAAAAATTTGTGTGAAGCCATTAAGCTGACTTCGAAATTTGAATTATTTTAGAAGATATTAATAAAAAACTGAAAAAATTAGCATAATGGTTTCCAGGTTAGGCAATTTTTGGCAGCATAAAATCATTCACGATTCCAAGTATGTAGAAGCACGTGAAATTAATAAACAAAAGTAGAATTATGCCAGTTTTAAGTCAAATGAAAAAGTATGAGAAATAAATATGTCAAAGGATGTTACACAAAGCTCACAATTTTTAAATAAGTTATTTCTCTTAGATAAAAGGAGTTTAAAATTACCGATTATTCATCGTTTCAACACAAATAACTAATTGTAACTGATTTAAAAAGTGCCATTTTGGAATCACAGGTACAATCCAAGCAGGGTAAATCTAAAATGAGTGTGTTCCAAAATGTTAGCACTCCATATCTTAAAAGTGAAAAATAATTCAAATGCAGATTATAGTATTGCTGGTTTGGTTCAGCTTGGGTATTTGCCACCCATTACTGAGTAGAAATATTTGTGGTGTTAACTATGCAATTATAACAATTTTAGAACAACTTGGATATTTGGCAGCATGGTATATGCCAATCTATAAAGGATTATGTATATGGATATATGGAGAACTTTGAGAACTGTTTTAATGGCAACCTTATACAGAAATGATTATCGATTATGTGCATGTGGAAATCGCCAAATAATGAAAAGTCTCCATTGGTGGAAAGATTTCCTAGCTGTTCCACAGTTTTCAGCAAAGAAAACATAAGAAGCACTTTTCGTTTGTTCATACTTAATGAGAAATGATGATTAACTATACGCATGCATAAATTGCCAAATTATGAAAAACTATAATGGGTGGCATACATAAAGGTGTTTAACAGGTTTTACATATTTAAATTTATTGTGAAGTTTAAGCTTTTATGTTCCAAGAAACGGATGCAATTGCTAGTTGTAGCTTTCAATGGCTTGAATCGATTTCTAATCTTCGCATCAAAATGGCACTTTTCTTGAAAACGGGGTCCAGCTTTGGTATTTGCTTTCCGTTTCCAAGCTGAAATGTTTGGCAGTGTTAAAGCAGTTCTGGTACAGCCTGGACATTTTCTCCCACAACGATATGAACTATTTTACAGCGCTAAGTACTCCATTCTGCAAAGGATTATGCATAAGAATATATGGAGAACTGCTTCAATGGCAACCTTATATAGGAAATGATTATAGATTATGCGCAGGTGTAAATCTCAAAATAAAAGTGGCCATTGGTGGAAAGATAGCATAGCTGTTTCGCAGTTATTAGCTACGACAATACAACATATATGCATAATAAAACAATATGAAGTACTGTTTTATTTGCACACTTAAAAAGAAATGATTTTGAGCATATGTGAGTTGCCAAATTATGAAAAACTGCCATGGGTGGTAAATGCACAAGGTGTTTTACAGCTTATACAAACTTAAAAATATTGTGAAATTTTAAATTTTTATGCTCCAAGGAACATGCAAGAACTAAGCAATGTGTAGCTTAGTAATATTCTATTTGATCTAACCTTCTGGTTTTGACTGTTAAGATTATGAATTTTTATGAGTAAGCTTTAGTAAGGGTCAAATGCCCCATATGAAAGGCAAGCATAGAAGGAGTGTAGAGGCCTTGCCCCCTAGTCTCTTAAAAGCAATTACAAAGAAGAAAGTTAGATTGTTGATTGTTTCACAAATAATCAAAGTTATAGTAAATTTTAAAAATATTTTTCAAAGCGTGTGTCAAGTAGTCCGGTTAAAGACAGAAACAGGCCTAACAGCTAAAAAGACAATTTCAGTTATAATAGTTGCTATAACAGAGGCTCCTATGACACACAAATGCAATTTTTACTAAGATAATAATATTTTAGACAAAGTATACTTTTTGAAATGTATTATTATGCTATTTAATAAACCATATAAGACAATATGCATAAAAGGCATTTGAGACAAAGAAAGCAGTATAAAGTTCCTAATTTCAATGCAGTAAAAAAACAAGTAAATGCTACAAAATGCAGAAATCAACTAGGTTATGGCTATGTACTAAACAAACATATTGCAGTGAAAGGCAGGAATCCGTAACTTAACATAACAAAATTATAACGTTATTCGGCCTTGTAACAAAATAATTCGTTATACAATTTTTATATGTACAAATAACTGCTTGATTTTCGTTATGTATTAGTTACGTTACATTTTTTTAAATTATTATTATCATACCGTAATAAAATTACAGAACGAAATGAATACGTTATTGCAATAACGTTATTCAGAATAATGTTATTCAATGGTATACTTATAATAACGTTATTCCGTTTTGTGTTATACTTGGAAACTGAAAAAAAAGTAACAGAATGCATTCGGTTACTCATGCTAACCCTTTAGTTTATAATGTTTAACTCACATAACTATTTAATAACAATACAGTATCAATTAGTTATAGAATATAGAATTTCGCTGAAGAACATTTTAAATATGGTATGAGACCATAACGTTATTTTCATACCGTTATAGCTCACATAACCAATGCAATAATATTGGAACATTTCGTTACAAATTATAACAAATTGTTGTCAATATATTTAAATACGGAATAAGATCTAACGGTTCAAATAACGTAAAAAATAAATGATCCGAATCAGCAGCTTTTCGGATTGAGAGGAGGGTGAATAAAAACTCTTGTGTATGAGCCACCCGGACTTAAGTTTTGTACGTACGACACACTTGGGGGCTGTTTAGGAGCATAAGGCAAGGGGGGGGGATTTGTCTCCCCCTAGATTCTTGTATGTTGTTGTTCTTCTCGCTTTTTTGTTTTTTCCAATATGGTAACTATATGTTGAAATAATCTTTGCCCCCCGCCCCTGGAACATTTTCTGTCGACGCCCATGCCCAGGAGCCCCCCCTTGGGGTATAATGAATAATATAAGAGAATATAAAGAGGTACATAATGTTGTTGAGATTTTTTTTTTTTTAATTAGCTGGCGCATGAGCCAGATTACTTAAACTTCTAATGCCTAGATTCTAAAAAGAGTCAATGAAGTTTTAAATGAGTCTATATTATTCCAGGGCCGTAATGGGGGTCGAAAATAAATTTTCGCACTTTAATGGATTTCTTCTTTTATTTCTATTTAATTTTAAATAAATAAGCTAACCCTGTCTGGAACACAATAAGCTGGGGCATGCCACCTTTTTTACGATAGTTCAAACTATTTTGGCTGAAGTGTTGTCAAAGCGTTTTGGCCTATCGCGCGGCTGTCAATCTGACGGTCTGTAGTTTCGGATATTGAAGAGAAATCGTTTTTCATTAGCTGTATTATTTAAACGTCTAAAGCCGAGACTCAAAGGGTGTCGATGAAAGGTTTAAATAGATCTACATTATTTCAGGGACGTTTGAGGGGTGAAAATAATTTTTTCTGTTTTAAAAGTATTTTTTTCTTTTCTTTTTTCACTGAAAAGTCAATTTGCTGTCTATTAATAAAATTAAATTAAGGAAGTCGAAATTAGGGGTGTATTGAGGGATATGCATCCCCCTCATCACCGAAATTTTTTGATCAATTATCATATGCTTTTAGATTTTTATGTCTTGCAGAAATTCCATTTCTTTATTCCAGACACTAATGCATATCTTTATCCCGAAGAAATTACTGTCTACATTTCTGGTCAAAATAGAGAAAAGCTTGTGAATCTGATCTAGAGCATTCATTTGAAGAGACAACTGGTTTACGTGTTTAATACCAAAAGTGATATCAATCTTTATGAATTTCCATCATGTGCCAATCATTCTCATTATCTATCACATTTTTTACGGTGGGGGATGGGGGAAAGCCTCCGGGTACTTCAAAGGTAATATGAAGTACCCGGTGAAGTTTGTTCATGAGGAATATGGTTCACCCAAGTATGAGTGTCTCATGCATGCGTAATCATGTGTACTATGATTCACATTAGCCACAAAGAGGATTTGCAAGTGACAATTCTGGAACAATGAATAAAATTTCCATGAACAAATGTGAGAGTCTTAAGTTAGCACTACAGTGCTATTAAAATCGAGCAGGTTCTTTAACGTCAACATAAACTGTCTACACAATTTATCACGGCGACGCACTTTTCAATGTGTTTGCCAGATAATGCGGATGGGGGGAGGGGAGAATAAAATGATAAAAGTCGCACAAGGTTTTCAATTTTTGATAATTGATTGCCACGTTTGGTGCCAAAAATAAGCCTTCAAAACCGAACAAGCTTTGAGATCCCTCACAAATTTGGCTAGAAAATTCCAAATGCAACAGTTTATTACGAAGTATAGGTAAAATATTCCTGGAGAAGATTGTAAAATAGTTTTAGTAGGCGATTTTAATATAGATTTCAATTCAGAAGAAGTATTTTATAGAACAGGCAACACAAATGTGGTACACGCATAGATTATGATACACTTTCCAAATGGTATTTATAAAGGAGAAGTATAGTTAGAATGTGCCTGACGAAGATTGTTAAACAGTTTTGGAGGTAACATTTTATATACAGTGTGCCCACTAAAATCCCTTGTCACTCTCTTAATTCTGGAACGGCCTCTGCTATTTTTTATAAACCTGGTGTCTAGGTTTAATAAATAGGATATGCACTACTGAATGAGACCACTCACAGTACCACCTGGTGGAAAACTGGGGAGTTAGCTTTCGTATCTCGAAAACGGTACGACGATAGGGGAAAAAGTGAATTGTAAAGTTGTAGAGCACATACGGGAAACCGACGGCCCGCGGACCAGATGTGGCCCGCCACAGCTTTTGATCCGGCCTGCGGAATATATCAAAACCCTGAATAAAACCCATATAAACCATTCAAAATCCTATATGAATCCCAATAATACGACCCGCGACTCCGCTAATATCCTGAAATCTGGCCGCGACTACACTAACATCCTAAAGTTTGGTCTGCAACTTCTCAAAGGTTGCCCATACCTGTTGTAGAGCGTTATCGATTTTGTATGAAAAGAAACCTTATTGACATGCAGAAAAACAGAACGGTTAAAATGTGCATTTGTATTTTTCCGATTTCCTGTACAGCGACATCACAAAATGTGAACAGACTACACTTTCGGGCTAAACACCATTTTGCAATGTAGCACAGTGGTATTGCTTGCGATTCCTAGTCCAAAGGACTCTAGTTCAAGCCCCAGAGTTGCGTCTTTGTACTGATATCGACTCAACGCAGCTTGCACTTAATGCTCGAAATTTTTGCAGTGTGGCAAATGCATATGAAATATCACACCTGTTCACTTTAAACCACTAGTATAAAAAGGCCATCTTGGGTTTCTACATGTTGAAGGTCATGGCCATGCAGCGATTTTCCAAAGCTGAATATTGGGAGATGATTTCACTGTACGGTAAATGTGAATGCAAGGCTCGATCAGCAGCAAGGTTGTACTGGGAACGTTTCCATGCAAGCCCGAATCCTTCTTATCAAACCATTCTATTTGTTGTAAAACGTTTAAGGAAGACAGGCTGCATAACTAATCGAGCTCGATCTGGCAGACCAGCTAAGGTAGGACAACAAGTTCAACCAGATGAGGTACTAGCATACGCCCTCGCATGCCCGAAATGCAGTATAAGACAGATCAGTGAATATTGTGGCCTCTCAAAAAGTCAGGCTTGGAAATCCTACAACAATGAGGCACTTATGCATACAGACCAACACTTCAGTAGGTTTTACTGGACGTATAGAGCTCATAATAATAGAAAGTGCCTCCCCTGCCACGAATAGAAATTTATTTCAATTGTATCTTGTCATATTTGGAAGTTCTTCCATATTGCATCTTACCATATTTGGAAGTAGAAATGCCATTTACATAGCATTGTGCATATTTGAACTGAGTTTGATTTTTACTTAGTTGCAATATCTCGTTTGTGGGGTATTCACATTCGAATTTAGTTAGACGAGGTTCTCCAACAATCGGACCATCTCGCCCGACTACTATTGTTTGAAAATTTATCTTTGTTTTACTGCAAAATTAAAAAAATCTGATATGGACAACACATGACTTCCTTGGACGTCCATTAAACCAAAATTTATTCGAGGCACTTCACCTAAACTTATTTTGCTTGAAAGAGAAAATATCAGTAATAGTAAGGTTTAGCGATTTCTAGCCAAACATTTCGATATCGCCAAGCTGAGTTCAGTTTGAAAGACTTCCTTCTAACAATTTTATTTGGCGATATTTCACCAAAAGCCTACAAGCTTCAGATAGTTTGCGAGATTTTGGGGACAGCCAAAGTAGTCATTGACCACAGACTTTCAATGAATTGAATGCAACCATACACCTTAATGTATTTAAAGTCATTTGGCTGACCCTGTCAATAAATTCCCAGTCGATTGCAGTCAAAAAAGATATTGAAAACAGTTAGATATTACAATAGTTCTAAATACAAAAGTTCCAAATTCTACGGGTTAAAGTTTTAGAGTTATACAAAATACGAAATAATTTTTGGCGCCAAATTTGGCGATATTTCGGCGAAACTCGCCAAGGTCGACGACATATGGCGAGATTCTAAGCATGGACCAAACAATGACTGACTATCGCCAAATTTTGCGATATTTCGCCAAAACTCGCCAAGGACGATGAATAATGGCGATTTTTGGACATAGATCAAATGACTGATTATCGCTAAAATTGGCCATATTTTGGTAAAACTTGCCAAGGTCGACGACAAATGGAGAGATTTTGGGCATGGACACCCAGACAGCACAGCAAACTTGCAGCAAGCTTGATTTATCAAGTCAATAAACTTGAATTAAGCTTGAAAATTTCAAGCGTGTAAGCTTAATGCAAGCTTGAATCAAGTGTTCAAGTTTACATTTGCCCAGCTTGCATTAAGCTTGACATAGCAAGCTTAAAAAAATTTCCTAAATACACGGGGCGCCCGTCCGCGAACTCGCCCCTCATATTTTATTTTCCAATGCATTTTCCCCTCTATGCTGAAATTTCAAGTCAATTTAATCTGTTTCCATCAAGCGTCCGCAGCTGGGACCGAACTCGGGACCTAAGGGTTGGGAGGCCAGCGTCCTAACCATTTAGCCAATCTGCCTCGCGCTGGTATGACTAAAGTTTGAAGTGACTGTAAAAGTTGTCACGCTGTTTTCTGGCGAGATTGAGTGGCCGATGCTGATCTGTTTCTTTTATTTTTCCATGGGATGAATCAAAATTAAAATAATGTTAAGTGTGATTTATAGACTTTACTAATAGGGAAATAAGCATAATATAAACTTAAAAGCAGCACACTTTCTAAAACTTTCAATATCGCAACACTCATGTTGGGCAATACTGGCCAAAATTGAGACAAACGACTGATTTTGAAATCAATTTCGTAGTATAATTGTATTTTATTTTGAAGAATTTCCATATTTGGAAATATAGAATCTTTTTTTTTAATTCTATGGTCAAGTACATTTATGACTGATGATAAATTATTTGTTATGTGGATGTGGCTTTCCAAATCATGCAGTAATCAAATTGTATTCAAGCTTGACAGTTCAAATGACTTCTCCAAGCTTGCTGCAAGCTTAAAATAATTGGAACTGTCAAGCTTGTATTAATACGTCAAATTCAAAGAAATGTCAAGCTTGATTTAAGCTTATGTGCTGTCTGGGAAATGAGTTGCAGACGCGTTTATATGATCGTGCATGCTAGTTTATGATGAGATGCATCAAAAAAATTCTTTAAAGTAAATCTAGAGGTAGTCAAAATCTGTTTTTTCGTCAAAATTTGAACCCCGAAGGAAGTAATATGATCCCGAAATTTTTTGGGATCATATTACTTCCTTATACTCCGTACAAGGAAGTAAAAAGAAGGATAAATTAATTCGTGAGAAAGAAAAAATCGGTCAGACCTACCTACTACTATTGACAGGCAGTCTTTAGAAACTAAAAAAAATTCAGTTCTGACATTCCGATTGACCGAACTGGGGACGGCATGGGTAAAATATCTCGAACTACAAATACAAGAGTGAGTATAAAAATCGAGGAATCTTTTTGTGCTGTTATCGATTATCACAAACATAGCCAGAGGTTATTTCTGGGGAGGATGTGAGAGTCAACCTTGCATAAATAAACTTAATTTCTGCTTGATGAAAAAATATTAAAACTCATGCTAAATTACATGGGGAATGATATATCCCGATAAATTCAACCTTTTCTTCTACCATGTTTTCTGACATCGTGGATGTTCCGTCAAATGAATTTATACTATGCTTTCCCCATGCTCATGACCTTCAAACACTTAAGCAATTTCATTGAACGAAAGAGAATCAAACAGTAGAAACTGACGTTAGTCCCTATAAAAAAAAACTAGGCGCAGCCTTTGAAAATGGCAGCTTTACAATTCCACGATTTTAGATTAGTTCTATCTCGGTATATCGGGACATTCAATAATTACGAAGAGCAGGAATGGAGATTACAGTTCTTAAATATTTTGTGCACTGATCTATTTTTATGCATTACTTTCGCCTGTTCTCTATTACATAGGATCGTACGCTAACTCACTATCTTTATAAACCTCTTATACCTCATTAACGAAAAGAAAAAAAAAACTGACCATGGTCTCTTTATGATTTTGTGATTAACTCTAATTATGTTTCAGTGAGTATGAACGAACCCCAAAACCTGCACTACTTCCAGCATTCACCTACCTGTCATAGAAAAGAAAGAAGAAAGAAAGAAAAGTAAAAACAAATTAACGTATTAAAAAGAATGCGGTGGATCTGATGAACAGAATGGGAATTCATAAAACAAACACTTGAAATTCCACTTCTTCACATATGAAACACATTTCACCCTCTTGTTTTTATTGAGAATTTATCTCATCACTAAGAAATGTTTCTTACAAAATGCTATTCCACACATCATACAGTTGAACAGTCTGTGCAACTTCTGCCTACAACCCCCCCCCTTCAAAATAAATACTCGCGAATTAAAATCGTGTGGAAAGACTCTAGTCTACTTTTTGAACGCTTAATCTTTACCAAGCGTTCTCATAAATTAAATTCAACTCAATTGAATACAATGTTCAGATGCTCATGCACTTTAAACAGTTTGAGTACACAGACCGCAATGTATAAGAATACTTTTTTGCAGATATGAAAAAACCGTAAAACCTACACTCACTAGAATCTACACAGTTTAATTAACGGTGACCTACTATATGCATACTCAACTTGAACTTATTCAAATGTACCATTTAGACACTGGTACGCCTTAAATTACTTATGTCTATAGACCATAATGTATAAGAATCCTGCTTTGCAACCCTCTGAACAAACTGCCTGCAATACACGCAAGAAAATATATGCAGGTCCGCACCATCAAATACACCATTTACACGATAGCGTTAAGACAATGAGTCAGGGCCGTAACCAGAGCGGTGGCAATGGAGGCTGAGACCTTCCTTTCTTAGAAAATCTTAAAGGGAGTGGGGGGACTGCTTAAAATTTTCAAAAGATTTTTCTAAATTTACTATAAATACGAAAGTTTACCAACGAAACATTTTTTAACAATCGTAAAATTTTAAATCTTTAAAAATACCAGTTATATTGGGCGAATTTCTCATCAGAATTACCAGACTGCATAAGTGCTGGATCTTGGATTTTTCCGAAGTGAGACAAAAACACAAAACGGCTGCTTTTCTTTAACCGTTTACAGGCCAGTATTTCCAATTGGGAGCATCAAATTAAAAATTTATTCAAAAATGAAATTTTATCAATATTGACTTGAAAAAATTTGCAGATATAGTTGAAAGATGACTTGATTTTATGAAATAAAAGTTTTATTTCTATCATTAGTGAGAAACAGGACAAAAAATCATGAAAATAGCCTTTTTCATAATTTTTTTACAGTGCTCTCTTGATACATATCTTTCCTACTTAATTCATATCTTTACTTAAATTCAAAAATAAAACTTTCATTTTTTCATAATATTTTACTTATTATTTAAACTACCCATCAGTCTATTCCATTTTTGAAATCACTGTAAAAGTAAAGTCAGAAATGAACCCATGCTCCCAATTGGAAACATGGTGAAAATTGTATACAATATTTCTTTTCTCCATTTAAATGACTAATATCCCTTAACTAATGTATTAGACGATAAAACATGCAGAAAACTATTTTAAAATAAACCTAGATCTCACTTCGGTCTGTAAAAAGTTAAGTTCCTTACACTTTAATTTCCTTCCAGAATCGGATCCCGAGGGTGGGGAGGAGGGGTGCTTAACACTGAAAACTTGCCACTTGCTTGTCCCCATCTCTAACACTTGATTTTGACAATGAATCTCAATGAAAGTCTTATTAGTGGAATGATTGATAAAAATTTTTAAAATATGGCATTTTATGGAGCAAATACTCTAGGTAAAGATGTACAAAATGAAAAACACCCTCCCCACCCCAACTACTATCCATATTTAGTCAGCCCCCCGAACTAGACATGAACAATATGTCTAATGTAGACTTAACGGGGGGGGGGGGGGACGACACATAATCTGCATTCACATAAAGTACTATTTCAACTCAACATATCACACCCCCCTCCCCCTCTTCTTCATGAAAGCCTTAGCTTACAAAAAGCGAGTACAACGTAAAATTAATGTATTATTGGCACATAAACGAAATTACAAAGATGAATGATTTTAAGTATGATATTAAACCCGCAAAGAAGTGTGTCTTTTCAATTATATTAACATTGCTGATAGCACAAGAGTGATTCCCAACGTCTTTACACTATCTTGACCAGGAGTGCAGACAGTAGTTTCTTAGGAAGGATATAAGCATTAGATTTGTGAATAAATAAACGGAATTTTCGCAAAACATGAAAATCTGAATGCTTATGGGTCACACCATGGCCGAATGAATAAAACATTGAGCGTGGTTCATTGTCAAAGTGTTAAAGTCCAGGCTTTCAACCAACTGCTTGACCGCTTATCTAACGGTCTGAAGTTATGGTCGGTTTTTGCCAGATGCTAAGGGAATTTGCATTGAATTTTTTAGAAAGACCTCTGCCCAAGGCAGCCCCCCCACTAAGCAGATAGCCCTCATACAGGTTTGTCTCAGCAAAATACAGACATGGACATTAATGCTAATACTAACTGATCTAAAAATTTCGGTATTAGGAGAATATAACCCTTAGCTAAACCCTTAACTTCCGCAAAAAAAAAAATTTTTTAAATAGACCCAAAATTTAACCTTTACAGGGGGGGGGGACACTTTTTTACACTTATTTCTAAAGTGAAAAAAGAACAAGTACAAATGATTTTAATATTTAAACTACTAAATAAAAATGTCACTGTTTTTCACACTTCCTATTGCTAACAGATGACAGGACTAGAGTTTGAAAGCGTTCTAGCTTAATAAGATTTTTTCAGGGATTCTAACTTGTATTCATGTTGCATGTGGAGAAAAATGACCAAAACTCGACACCGTTCAATTGGCAACCACGAAATAGCGCAAAGTGCTGGATCAGCATAGTTTAAAAGAATATTCTTTTAATATAAAAGAACTGACCTGCTGAAGCTGACTCTGCTCCACAAAAAGTTAGGATTTTATTTAAAAAATAAAAAGAAGAAAAACCATTACGTACGAAAAAATATGTATGACCCCAATTACACCAATAGAATATTAAAGACCCATTTAAGACTTTTTTTGACCCCATTCAAAATCCATGCTTTAGAAGTTCAAAATATTTAGCTAATGCGCCAGCTAATAAAAAAAAATGTTTTCTCTTCAATATTTACTGTCAGATCCAGAAGGAGAGGGGGGGCATAGGGCCCATGCTACCCCAAAACAACATTATAGAATATTGACTTAGCTTGTAAATTCAAATGAATTTACCAGAAATATGAGCCAAATGTTTTGTGCCACCTCCAGAATTTTTCTGGATCCGCCATTGTCAGTATATACCACTTTCATATCATCCGACTTGCCCTAGGCACATGTGGGTAGGACCCCCCCTCCTTTACATATTTCCAGGAATCGATTTGTACAGATGGGGACACAGGGAAAAGTTTCATTGGGAGCTCCTTCTTACGAAAACTTTCTTATACCCCACAAAGCAACTTACATATCACACCATACAAAGAGGAATATTACAACAGCATAAAAATGAGTATTGAATCAAGAAGCAAAATGAAATACGAATAGTTCGATAGTAATACTATCGTGTAAGATAATAATATTTCAATTATGTTATTTTATTTTCAATCGTAAATTTCATTCAATATTTTTCAGTAACATGTTATACAATATTTTTTTAAAAAATCTATCTTCCTATGTTTATATCAGCGCATTTATTTATAATTGGAAAAATCTTCACTTTGCTCCACTTAGGAAGCTATTTAATTTTATCTGCTCCGATTGAAAATCAGCTCTATGACTTTCTCGTGATCAGCATACATCACACTGCATAGACCACGCCTAAAAGAATGCGCTGAATAATTGCCTAAGACTATTACTGTTTAGCCAAAAAAAGGTGTGGATATAATGATAGCGCTATGAAATAGAAACAGAGTAATTATTATTACTGTTATTCTTCATAAAATTAACTTAAATGTCTTTCATTTTAAATTAAATTCAAAATATACAAATTTTTAAAATTAAAGGGTTTTCTGGGAGGGCCCCCCCTTATTGTTGGGGCCCAGGTGCTTGCCCTGAATGCCATGCTGGAAATCAGTCCCTGCATGTGTCCCGTGTTTTACGCACGGAGCACAAGTCCGGTTCGTGAACCCACTCAATACTATTACTTTTCATTCACCCTCCTCTCAGTCCAAAAAGCCGCTGATTCGGATAAAAAATGTTTAGGTTACTCGAACGGTTAGATCTTATACCATATTTAAATATATTGAAACAATTTGTTATATTTTGTAATGAATTATTTCAATATGAATGGCATTTCGTTATTGCATTATAACGGTATGAAGATGTCGTTCTGTTCCTTTAACGTTATGGTCTCATACTGTATTTAAATTGTCATTCAACGAAAGGTTATATTCTATCTAAATGATACTGTATCGTTATCAAATAGTTATGTGAGTTTAACGTTATAAACTGAACGGTTAACATGATTAACCAAATGCATTCCGTTACTGTTCTTACAGTTATTATGTATAGCACAGAAAAGAATAACGTTATAATAAGTGTACGTTGAATATCGTTATTAAATAGAACATTATTCCTCGAGCACTTTTGGGTCAAGTAACCGAATACTGATTTCTCAAATCATTAACGTTATTGCATGAAGAACGATTTGAAAGTTACGGTATGAATAACATTATTCGGCTTGTGAATAACGTTACGACTTGTAACGAATAGCAAATTGGTTATAACGTGCATTACGTTAAGTTACGGATCCCTGGTGAAAGGGGTTTTTATAAAATCAACTATTCTTTTACACAGTCACCAATGGCACAACTGGCTGGAAGCTAGGGTGGGCTAAGACCACCATAAAAATTTTTTTTAGCTTATTCTAGAAAAAATTACATTTTCTATTGCAAGAGATGAAGATCTCTGCAGGGATAAAGGCGTACAGGGGCGTAGCCAGAAATTTTTCATGGGGGGGGGGTTACGACTACTGCAACTCATATATATGTATACATATGTGTGATAATGTAGTGAAGTATATACATTTTGTATGGCAAAAAATTTCTCATGGGGGGGGGGGGGGGTTATGACCCCCCTAACCCCCCCCCCTTGGCTATGCCTCTGTCACCCTACAATTAGTCAAAAGGCCCATCCAGTTATGCAATCTAAATTTCTACATCAAAAATAAGAGTGGCATATTATAAAAATTGCTACTTAGGAATTTTCACAAATTTATGATTTGGTTTTACAATTTTGCAAATGGACTCTACCAGATAAAATATCAATACAGCACACTTGGAAGACCTGACTGATAAAAACAAGTTGTAGTTGCGGGGGGGGGGGGGGGGAAGAAGTAAATTGATTAGAAAATTGCCATCTAAATCTTGACTTTTAGAAATAGTCATATGTGCAGGATGCCATGGAAAACAGGTGGTTATACCATATCTGGTTGAGTAAAAGCTTTCTGCCAAGGGAACAGCAGCATGCTTCTTCATGCCAACAGCTGTCATTTCAGTGCTTGTTAGCCTTTCTATGGTTTTTGAATTCCAAAGCTTAAAATTTGAACTAAACAACTGTATAATTTGCTTGTTAAAAATTTATTTTCTTGTGCATCAAAAAAAGTGTTTAAAATGGAGTTATCAATGATTATGTACTAAGAGTTCCTTAACAAACTCAGTACAAATGAATGCCACAAAAAGTTTTCTGAAAGTTTAGCCACCAATGTCATTTTTTATAATACATACAAAGTTTGGTTTCAGAAGTTTAAAGCTGGAAATTTAATACAACTATGAAAATGAACCATGTTCTGGCCTCTACACTGAAGTTGATTGTGAGCAGTTAAAGCAAATCATCAGATCAAGACAGAAATGTTTCAACACAAACTACACTTTAGAGCTTGATGTTTGCCAAAAAACAATAAATAATGCTTGTCAATGCATAAATTCACCATTTAAGTTCAGCCATTGGGTGCCTCACAAATTGATTGCTAAAAACCTATGCAAGAGAAAAGCAGTGTTTAGCTTTGCTCAGAAATGAAAGGAAAGAGATCATTCTGGACAGAATTGTGACCTTTGTGAAAAATTTATATTCTACACAATACAAGCAGCCCAGGAGCAAAATTATAACCAGTGTTCAGCAGCATGACCTCAAATAGTTGCAAGTGTTCTGCAAGCATTTTGTCCAAATCTGGTGGATCATGGAAAAATGCAAAATAGATATGAAGAGAGAAGAGATAGCATAAAGGGCACTTTGCTTTGATTGTTTTGCAGAACTTACTGCTTTTACTTTTTCTTTCTTTTAAAATACAAATTGTTCTGCTAAGACTGCGAATTGTTCTGTGATGTACATCACACTTTTAAGCACTTTCTGCTTCTGGGACAAGCAGTAAAAGAAGGTGGTCAGCATCTGCGGTATCAGCAGGCTTGGTTGCAAAACAAGCCTTAACAGACAAGAAGGTGCTTATTGCAGTGCAATTGTTGCAGAATTATCCACAGAGTACCTGAAAAGTGGACAAACTATCAGTACTGCAATATACACCCAGATGCTGATCAAATTTTGTGGTGCTATTCACAAAAAATGCTGAAAAGAGTTCAGAAAGAAGGCTGTTTTCTTTCATCAGGATAATGTCTGGATAAGTTTGTACAATGACCAGCTGGAGCAGAATTAGATGAAACATCCACCATACAGCCCAGACAAGGCTAATTTAGATTTCTATTTGTTGCTATATCTTCAGCTGCATCTTGATGGCACAAATAAGATCAATATCCATGGGCATTCATAGAAATTTTTTATAAGGGGGGAATTTTGAATTTGTAACATTTTTAGTTCTGATTTTGCTTTGTGATGCAATTTTATTTATATCATAAGACAATATGCTAAAACTCTAGGAGGGGGAAGGGGGGGGGAGAAGTGCCTTACCTTCCCCCCCCTCTTTATGGATGCCTATGTCAACACCCTTCTGGACCACATACTACAGCTCTTTACAGAAGGGATTGAAAAGTTTCCAAAACATCGGCAGGCCGTGGACAATTTAAATGGGGATTACTATCTTCATTAACTTTACTGTTTTCACATGTATTTATTAATCTATAATAAAACTTTCTTTGGCAGAAAACTTTTTACTCAATGTAATACTTATTTAAATAATATGAAAATGTTTTATTTTATTACATACCCATATTTTTTCACGTTCTATTTCTTTAAGTTTTGAATGACAAGAACTAAAACTCTCCTGAATGAGATTTTCAAATCTAAAAATGAAACAAAATATAAGAGCACTTATAAGAGATTACTAAATGAAACATAAATAATTTTAACCATATACAGTATGGAACCTCTAATCTGGAAACCAGTTACTCAGAAAACCAGTTATCCAGAATCTCTCTCAGTTTTTAACTGATTAAATTCCTGTTTCCCATCCCCCCCCAAAAAAAAAGCATTAGTTATCAGCATTGGGAAGTTTGAGGGGTTTTTTGTCTTTTTAAATTGCTATATGGCACTACAAAGAATAGCATCTAAAAGAAAAAAACTGAAATTACTGTTCTGAATCTTAATTCAAGTTTTTTTTAGTGAATCAATTCATAGAACAGCATTTTGATTGATTCTCAATGTTTTTAACAATAAATATTGATCTGAAACTTGACCTGACACAGACTCAAAGTTTTAGACAAGTGTACAGCACATGCAGTCATAGCCGTTGAAAAATATTCATTAAAAATTGGTCCTGTAATGAATTTTTTTTCATTTCTTGTGTTTTTGTTTTTCATTTTCAGTACTTCAACTAGAATTTAAAATGTAAGCAATCAGGTAAGGTGTTTTATTTATTTATTTATAGTGTGTGTGACTAAGTTTTCAAGAAATTATCATACATTTACTACTTCCTCTCTAAATATAACTATTTATTTTGGTCATATTAAGAGTTATTGAAATTTTTGTAGCATATTAACAATTAATGTTTAATTTTAATTAAAAGTAGAGTAGCATATATGATACCAATCAAATCGGTGGATATCATGTTAATGCCCAACCAGTTATCCAGAAAACATTTGGTCAAACACAACAAACCAGTTATCCCAACCATTCTGGATAACAGATTCTATACTGTATAACGCTTAAAATTTGGAGATAAAATTCAATTCTAGCTAATAACTTGTGATTTTGTTTAATTGAGAAAAATATAACTCTAAATTCTAATAGGAAATAGATATAAATAATATGAAATTAGGTTGAAGGCAAGATTGTTCTAAAATGAAAAAATAAGTTTTAAATTAGCAAATTTATAAATCAAATTAATACATTATTTTAATTTAATCCTTGATCTATCCACTTTTGTAAAACTTTCCCCCCTTTGAAATTTAAGATATTGATATATAATTGTATTTTCAATTTTAAAAAGTTCTACGTATAATCATTTTTAAGACTACCTTTTCATCATTATGGGCCAGAGGGGCCTGGCCCACCAGATATTTCAAAAGCTTTTTCAATCATAACACATAATTTAATCATTTTTAAAACTATCATTTTTAATCAGTTTTTGTTAAAATATTATGTATATATTTTTCTGATTTAGATTTAGATGGATGAAAAATATATTTTAAGTAACCATCTCTTTAATCTATAATGTAAAGCGAATTTAGAGCGAGCACCCATTTAAATTATACCGCATGCTCACATTTCATCTGGTCCTATTGAAAGCATTCCTGGGGCCGCACAGTGGAGTATTCGTATCAAAATCCTGGCCAAAAGTAGAAAATTTTAAATTTGTTTAAAAACAGTAATATATATGTTTTTGGATAGCCTAGTAACTGATGCATCATGAGATGCATGTTTCTCGACCATAATTCATATCCAAAAGATGCAGCACTCGGTTTAAAAGCAAATTTCTTCACTTACGGCAAGAGATTTCAGCGTTTCCTATAACTTCGTCATGCATTTTTTACGGGCTCTTTAAATTAATTTACTGATTTGAAACTTAGTATAATTGTAGTAAAATGTATGTATTTTAATTATATTTATCTATTAGCTTTAAAAAAATAATATGACTTTATTAAAAAAAATTGTAAACTTTTTTTTTTCTAATTTTTTTTCAAAAATCCACATTTTAAAAAGCTTTTTGAAGGGGTGTCGCGGCTTGCCGTGCCTAATTTCAACTATAATCGTAATTATTACAGTATTGAGTATCTATTCCATGAAAAAAATGTTCCCCCAACATCCACCATTTCTTTAAAAAAAAATTATTTATATAGCGCCATTTTTATTTTTTCGATAATTTTTCGACGGGTGATCGCAAAAGGGATACAAACATACGTGCTTGTACTTCACATAAACTATAAATTATGTGCAAGTGTTTGGATAAAGGTATATAAAATTTCATTTCAGTTAAGATTTAGCATCGGTATTTTAAATTCAGTATGTAATTTCTTATTTTTCTGATGTAAATTTGCTATAAGAAGAAAATTTCTACATATTCCAAAATTGCCCTTTCTTAGTCCTGTAAATAGTCCCATCTATTTACAGCTTAGTTTTCCATTTATGTCGTAAATTGTGTCCAAAGCAAAAGCTCCCCATTTTTGGATCTCAAATGTTGGCAACTGTGACTTCGGGCCATTGGAGTGTGAGTGTGTAAACAGAAACATGTGCTAGCTCTTTAAGTCATTTTGAAGTGCTGGCTTGAAATAAATTACTTTCTCCTCCAGCTTGGAATGAGATTTTATGGGTTTCAAGTAGGCTTCTTTTAAGCAGTGTCCTTTTAGCTGCTCTAGACAAAGGCCAACGAAAAAGAGCAAGCCTTATTACAGCAAGACCCTACAACTTCGCTACAGCTAGACCCTACAACAGAGGGGCCCGATGGTGGTCCCTCCATCAGGGAGGTGGTCCCCCCACCCGATGGGGTGGGACCACCCCACCGGGTGGAGACCACCCCACCCTTTCTCTCTCAAAAAAGTGATTCTGACGAATATCAGAGTTCAAAAGAATCTGAATGAAAAAGTTAATCTTCAGAAGTCATTAGAAAACTAAGATCCCTATAGTAACTACATTTAGATAAGTAAAAAATCTAAAAAAATTTTATGATAAAAATTGATTTATAGATAAGTAGTATTATATTTATAAGTATTATTAAAGTATTACATTTATATATTCTTATTGTGGTTAAGGCACAGCTACACGGCTATTTGCCTAACGGGAAGGTTGCCTTGCACGGAGGGCTTTTTAAGGGGTTCTAATGCGTATTCACGTGACATCTGGAGAAAATCGCCCAAAACTCCAGACCGTTAGATCGACAGCCACGTGGTATTACATTTATAAGTGGTATTATACAATAGCAGTACTTCCCAGTAAGGGACACTCACCGGACAAGACATTTGTTAGAAACTAACTTCGTGTCGTTTGGCGATATATCGCCAAATTTGGCGACAACATGCTTTTTTATATAATTTAAGAAATACATAATACTAAAAAGTCAGTCAAAAGTCAACAGTAATGATTTTAACGTTAAAACACATGAAAAATATTTTTGGCCAGGATTTTGACACAAATACTCCACTGTGGGCCGGGTGGATCCAGCTCCGATGTGAGTGCCAAGCACAGCGAGACATTGTTGATCACTTATCAGAAGGTAACAATATTTGGCTTCTTAGCATGATAATGAAAGTGCAGTGATTTAGCTTGAGTTTTGGGCAAAGATATACTGGGTCTGTTGAAGAAATGATATTGTTACCATTTAAGCAGCTTTATGATTTGGTAAGTTTTGCTGTCAGGGGGAGAAAAAAGGGTGTTCATTGTATCCCAATGCTTAGTGTTGATAATCTTAGGCTACTTTTTTGTTGTTGTTATCATTGTTAAAACTAGGAATTTCTTTTGCTTTTTTTTTTTTTTTTTAAGGATTTGCTAAATATGTTGAACACATTATTTGAGTAAGATTTGCTGTAAATTGTAGGTTAAATCTTCCACGTGTTGTTAATTTTAGAAGACATCTGGAGGGTCATGACTGAACAACCCTGCTGGAACTTCTTACGTTTAAAGAAAAAGGAATTAAATTTTTGTTTTGGAAAGAAATATACTTTTAGCTATATTTTTAAATATATCACATATATTTTAAGTTTGATAAAAGTTAAGAACAGAAGAAATTATTTTACCTTTCATAACTTGCCATTTGAAAATTTTAAATTATTTATGTTGTTTACAAAAGCTAGGTACATGTTTTACCTTTACAAGCTAAAAAATTATGGGCCCCACCACTGAAATGGGTTACAAGCTACCACTGCATATATTATTTTTATAAAATTAATATAAATTGAAAGCTACAACTTACATATTAATTTTATTCGATTTCAAATGTTTTACAGGTTTTCTCCTTTTCTTAACAGTATTTTGAACCTGAAACATTTATAGTAATTTTAATACGTTAACAAGGAAATGCTTATTAAATGAAAATTTTTGCGGCTTTAACAAAATTTTTTTAACTAAGCAATACATGTTTAAGAATTAAAAAAAAATAAAAATAAAAATAAAAATCAGTAGCAGAACTTTCTGTAGCAATATGCAGCACCAGGATCACAAATCAAAATTTATCTGAGACTTTAATGAAAATTCTCTTTTTCTTTTAGTTAAGGTAAAGCTATACAAAAGCTATATGACTAAGGGGGTATGCCTTTGAGAAATTACTTTTTAAGGGGTTCTATGCATATTCACGTTACATCTGGGGAAAACCACCCAAAACTCCAGACAATTGGATCAACATCTGCATGAGAGGCCAGAACATTGGACCTTCACACTTCAGCCATTTTCTAATGTTTGAAAATTTGGCTAGATTTTTCTGGGCATAAAATATTTTGCAGTAACCACTGACATACTGCATAGTTTTTGCTACCAGAAAAATATCTAACTATTAAAAAAATTTACTTAATATTTTAATTATTCACAATAATTAAATTGATTTAGAACTGATACACATGAATTTGGAAAATGAACTCAACTCCACATGACTTTCAATACATTTTATTTAAGAAAATATTAGTATTTTTACTAAAAATGCATCTCACTCTGTTTTTCTATTTACTATCCATGTTATTTCAAGTCAAGGGAGTGATTCAATGATTTTTCTATTACTATTTTCAATTGTTTTCATTTTTAAGTATACATAAAGTATTATAAGAGAAGATCTAAAATCTATATTTGTTTCTTTTTTTATCTCATTTTATTCTGGTACGACAAGAGCTTAAAAATTCAAAAATTTCAAATTTATGTTGTATTATGCTGCACATAAACCTTTATAATTAACATAGAACTTAAAATATTAAAAGTATTATTTTATTTGGGAAATCACAAGCTTTAGAGAATGGTAGCATTACTTTAAATTTTTAAAATAATGTTAAAAAGTTTAAGGTTTTAAAATTTTATTTAAAAATTTAAATTTTTTAAAACTGTATTAATCCCCCCCCCCCAATTTTAATAAACTCTCTGAAAAAGTTTAGCTTCGGATCTCAATGGGATCATGGAGAAAAAAATACCACTTATGTGCCATACAGAAAAATGTGCCACATAGAAGAAGAAAAACATTGTGACTGCCTTTAACATATAATAGTGTATCTAAGATTAAAGTTGTGTCATTCATTTTGTATAATATTTTAAGCCACAACAATAGTTTTAAACAATATTTCATACTATGTTGTTTATTTTTACTAACAAACCAAAAAAGTTTAAGTACAAAAAAAAATTTTTTTTTAATACTGCTCACATAAAACTGGTGTGGAAGCTTCAAATTTTAGATCATTTACATATGATTTATGCCATTTTTGTTTTTGCATAGTTTTTTATGAGCATTCAAAGCAACATACATTTCACTTTTTGTTAAAGTGTGGCAAGTTGCAGTCCATGGCTCAACCTTAGTTAAAATTCGTTCTGATCGGATTTTGAGAACATCCTGATTTCCCAAATAAATAAATGATGGAACCAGGCCATTTTGGGTGAAAAGAAAAATGCCGTTACCACATCGTTTTGCAAATCTGTTGAAAGAACACACGCTAACCTCACAATAATGATTTTTTTTTTTTTTTTTGTCATAGTCACAGGTTACTAATCAATTTCAGTTATTTCCATAAAACTGCCATCTCTTTCAATATAAAATTTTTCACTCTCAGTACTGAATGAGTATATTTTGATCACAATTTGCCAAAACAACTTATGATGAAATTTCAATGCTATATTCAAGCTATGAAATTTCAATGTTCTGGGTATTGTTCTTTAAAAACGATTGTTAAGAAAAATTTCCTTATATTTATAATACATATTTATGGGAAATAAGAAATGCATGGATTTGATGTTGTCCTGGTACCGAAGAAAAAGTTGCACTGGCACCATGATTTGGTCAGTACAAGGCCTTTGTAAATTTGCTTTTGTTACAAGACACTTGTCTGTCCTTCTAAAAAATCAGCACATATTCTTTTTCCATTAGTTGTTGCATAAAAATCCCATTCAGGAGAAACAACAAAATCTTTTTTAAGGTAACACAAGTTTAAGAAATTTTTTCTATTTTTATATTATGCTCCTGAGCTGTCAAAAAATAAAAATATTTCTTGGGGGTTGGAATAGCATTTTCTTTAAGAAACACAATGAGCTACTAAGTGTGATCTTTTGAGATCCCATGCTCAAATTTTGCAGAGGTTTTAAAGAACTAGAGAGGAATCCGTGTGATATTTAAGGAAAATTTTATTTGTTAATTTTGTAAATTAAATTTAAAAATTTGTAATTAAAAAATTAAAAAACAGAAATGCAATATATCATTTTAAAGCCCATAATATTCTGTTGACAGTCATACTTTTATTTTTTATGCAGCTTAATTCTAGACTGAATTTCTTAGATTTATGTAGAGGCAAGTTGCATTAAAAATCCAACTTTAAGATGTGATAACTCAGAAATGACAACAGATAAAGCTTTAATACTTTATATTTGCATTTACTTCTGGCCATTTAACAAGTGTAAGAAATTCAGGGAACATGAGGTAAAAAATTATTTTAAAACTGGATCACTTGACATGGAACAACTTACCCCCTCTTCCAAGCATGAAAACATTCAATTTTATAAAAGCACTTATTATGAAATTCATTAAAATACTTTAATGCAAACTGAAGCGTTTAGCATAAAATAGAATTTAATGCTAAACACTTCAGTTTGCATATCTGTGATGGAAATATCACATGTATTCCTGTTTTACATTTTCTTTCATGAGTATTAATTTTACCATGTGTGTACTCCTGGTTCTTCCCCCTTTCCTTTTTTAAAATGTTTTCCCCGGCTATTCCTTTTTTTTTTTTTTGTGCTTCCAAAATGGCGACACGTTTGCACCACATGTTTCTTTTTTCAACAGTCAGTGTGATTTCGAGCATCTCACCAACTCTTCATAGTGATGATCATAAGTGCCGCTGGCACTCCGGCCATCTCTTGCACAGCGAAATATTTCATCATCCCCCGGGCTGACGTCATGGTTTTTTTGCCTGCACTTACTTTTGAACCAATTGCTGCACTTTCTCCTTCCTGCCTGTGACGTGTGGTTGATGTTGCCAAGATCGATTGTGGCGGCGGGTAGGCTCGAAAAAGCGAGACCCACACTACACTTTTTTTCGGGGTACGAGGAAGACTCGCTAGGAAGCGCTCCCCAACAGAACATTGTGGCTTTGTCGGGAGGAGACAGGAGACAGCACGGTGGAATTTTTTTATGACCGTTAAGTGCTTTTTTTTTATGTGCGTAAGACACTATTAAGTAATTTTGCTCTTAAAGCATTTAAATTTTCAAAAGAAATGCAAGCTCCCCTTTTTTTTAAATAATTGATTACGTAGTCTGGCCTGTGCGCCATTTTGAAATGTGAACCACGTGCATGCCCTTTTTTCTTAACAGAAGTCCTTAAAGCTTTTTTTGTACTAATTCAAATGTACATGGCATATGGTCAATGAATAAAATTTCCTGTCAGTAATTCCCTTCAATTAGATTTTGTTCTTTATCTTGTCACCTGTGAGTTTTTCTTTTATGGAGGGTCTTCATCCCGGAGCTGCTGCTGGGGTAAGTCTTTGGTTTTCCTCTTTTATTCTATGTGGCCACCGTGCGTAATGTTTTTGTAGGACTTTTTCACAATGCCATGTGCTGGGGCTAGCCTGATCATAGGTCAATTATAGCTTTCTTCTTGGTCACTCTTATAACACCCGAGTTTACGCTATACTATCCTTTTTCTTATCAAGTATAATAAAAATAGAAATCAAATTACAGTTGACTCATGATTTTGAGACCTTTTATTTAATGACCCTTCACAAGTTAACGACCCTTTGATGAAGTCCTAACCATTTTCCAATATTTTAATGGTTTTTCTCTCTCATTTTAATGACCCCCAAATAATCCATATCTTGATTTAGCAATCTTTCAGAAAACATAGATAAAGTAGAAATAGTCACAGAATTTTTCTTCTCTGCGCTCAGATGTCATCAACCCCCATCTCCTAGAAACTAGCCAACAAAATTCTCATCAGTTTAGAAGAGAACAAATTGAATACAATGAACGTGTTACAGAGTATTCAGATAAAAAATGCTTCTTAAAAAGAAATTTCTCGATTAGAAGATGCAATTTTAGATTGCTTCCATCATGCTTGATTTCCAAAGAAGAAGAAAAATAAAAACAGCTTCAGAAACTGAACTTTCTGTGGAAAAGTCCAAAACACTGAGCCCTGAAACTTACGATTTCAGACATGTCATGTAAGGATTAGGGAAAGACGTACTTTTTCCAGAAAATCTCACATTTGAGGATTATATTGCTGTTGACAACAAAGTAGAACCAAAGAAAAATTTTTGGATGCTGACGTAATCAGCAGCCATTTTGTGCTCGAACCCTTTAATGAATGCAAAGAAGGGAAAAAACACTCAAAATACTGGTGTTAATTGATAAAGTAAATAAAAAACTGTAAAAAACACACATAAGAAGTAACAGGTAAGTAGATCTACTTACCTGTTACTTCTTGTGTTTTTTACAAAAGTTTTTTTATTTACTTTTGCAAAGAAGGGTGTTGAATGAAAGCAGAGTACCCCCCCCTAAAGATTTCAGACTATAGAAAAATGAAGAACGAAATTCTTTTTGTTCCAGTATTGATTCCCTCTATAATGATAATTCTTTTCACAACAACATATTATTTTGAAACCTAAAATATCATCAACGTGTAGGAGTTGTGTAGCTAATGAGGTGTAACGCATTGATTATAATTAAAGGATTCTAAGGCTTGTAAGTAGAGAATTAAGGACAGAGAGCATTCATTAGCTGAGACGCAAGACATCGGCCAAGAGCCGTACACTTTGTTATTCTTTTTACCGTTGCCACAACATACAACAAAATAGCAGAATACAAATGATTATGATTCATACATAACATCCCTCCCCCCTTAAGTTAGTCCTTTAGCCAAACTGGGAGACACTTGTTTCGAACAGGATGTGAAGAAGGTTCCAGCTGCGCAGACAGATCCATACTAGAACTCTGAGTAACTGAGGTAGTAGCAGGTTGCACTGAGCACTTTTCATCGCTAATAGATGGTGCAGGACTCTAAGTAGTATAATCATTAACAGATGGTACAGGACTCGAGTTAGCTGGTATTCTTGCTTCTGCTGAAATAGGATATATATCATAATGTTGTCGTTGATTTCAGCAGATGGTTCCGCAGGCAGATCAGGAGTAAAACAAAGTCTAAGTGGATCAATGTACCTTTTCCAAATCAGTCCACTGCTTGTTTATATGAGGTAATTTGTCAAACTAATTACCTGTATAACAATTGCAGGAACCAATTTTTCATGAGGTGGAAATCCTAGAGCATAAACTGTATTTAATGGAGCAAACATTAAGTTTTTACAGCTATGGTTACTAGGGTGTCTCGGAAAATACGAATATCTGTAAATGTTTGCTCCCCAGGGTTTTTCTGGTTCCTTTTGGAGTGAAATTACAATGTGTGGAATTTACAGTCTCTAAGTCAACATTAGAGTTTAAGTGTAAGGCCTTAAAACAATTTTTAAAATACAAAAAACTTTAAATTATTACAAAATTTACAAGTTTTATAAATATGTTCAATCAACTTAAGGAAATAGTTTTTTACTCGTTATATTTAAAAAAAAAATATCTATGTATAAAAATATAGTGTTTATCAAGTGCAATCACAAAAAGAAAGAGTTAATTTATGCTGAAATTAATTATTGGAGTACACAGAAAACCAATCGATCCTACTATGCATTTAAATCAGTCTCCAAACGATTTTGCCCACATACTTTTTATGATTATTTTATGAAAATAATCATAAAATGTACACCTAACTATATATATATATATTGTGTGTGTGTGTGTGTGTGCTTTGTGCATACCTCCTACAATTTTCTGTGTACTCCAATAATTTTCTTTAGTATGCTTACCCCACTTTGGAGACTTCTGCTTTAACTTGTAAAAAAATTATAACTTTCAGCCATTACTTTTAGTTCAAGGACGTGCAGTCTGAGTATATGGAGGGAAAGTTGTTAGGGGTGCCAAATATACCTGACGAAACTACTAAAGTACAAGCAGAAAGAGTTTTTCAATTGTCCCAAGAATGGGCTGTGTAATTGGCGTTTCCTTTGATACAACTGCATCAAATAGTGGAAGGATAAATGGAACATGCATAAGGTTAGAAACACTTTTGGAAAAGAAGTTATTTCGGCTCACTTGTTGACACCATGTGGCAGAGTTAATTGAGTCTGCAGTGTGAAAGTATATTTTCGGACAATCTATGAGTCCAGATAATTTAGATTTTAAAAAGCTTCAATCTCAATGGAAAACTGTTTCAAACAATTTAGATAATTTCAAAAAGAGTGAAGCTTGAGACAGAAAGCTAAAACCTTTGAAAGAGGAAGCCATCACATGTTTATAACTTGTTTTGAGCAAATAGAAGGAGCTCTTTCTTCGTAAAGACTATAAGGTATTTGCGGGAAGTCTTACTTACAATATTAGGTGAAATTCTACCTCGAGGAATTCACTGGCAGAAGAGTGGAGCTTTAAATAAAGCAAGATGGATGTTGACAGTAATTTATGGGGCTAAAATATACGCAATGGGCAAAAATGTACGCAATTGGGTTATGATTAAAAAAAGTTGAAAAACTGCATAAAATATGCTTTTTGAATTCTCTTATTTATATTAAACGATGGTTGAATGTTCTAAAAGCTGTAGATGCTCCTGTGAATGACATTATGCTTTGGCATAGTTTGAACATCTACAAAGCTATCGATCCTGAGGTTACTCAGGCTGCTCTAGCAGCCTTAAATCGACACTTGTGGTATTTGTCAGAGGAGACAATACCATTTTCTCTTTTCAAAAAAGATTTCTGAAACCGAGAAGAAAAAAAATTGCCTTTCCATTGTTATAATTCAAGAATGAATCGATAACGTTACCCAAGGGCGTTCCTGTATTCTCAAATTTAAATTTACAAAGAAAATTATTTCAGCTAGTAGGGCACAGCTCATGGCTACTTTTTGAAATATTTAAGCAGAATGAATCCTGGCTGAAAAAATATCCATTAACATGGGAAGAGGATGCTGATCATAATGAAATAAAATTATTTGTAAGAAACGTAAAAGTCACCAACGATATAGCAGAATGTGGAGTCAAGCTGGTGCAGGATTTTTCTCAGAAAATTACGAAGGATAAAGGACAGAGGCAGTGTTTGTTACAGTCGGTTGAACAATCTAGGAAATCAGCAACAAGCTTCACTAAATCCTGTTTAAAACATTTGTAAGATTATAAGAGCTAAATGCACTTATATAGGAATTTCATTTTACTTTACAATAGATTACCTGAATTTTTATTTAGTTTAAAATTTAGCCGTATACGTAAAATGTATATTTTGTGTGTGTGTGTGTGTGTGTGTGGGGGGGGGGGGTCCAGTAATATTTTGTTACTATGCCAAAGTACAAAACAATGTTCTAATACTTTCAGTGTGAATTATATTATACATCAATATACATTTATAATCAGTACGAGAAAAAAGTTCAATAATGTGAAGGGAGTTGATTTTTCCATTTTCATTCTTGAATAAGTAATTTCTGCTGTAATTGCAATTTATATGAAATCTTATATATATGCAAATTTGTACTTCTTTAAGACTTGAGAACTCATAAAAATTTAATTCAAATGCTGGGGAAATGTTGATAAAAAAAATCAATAAACCCGAAAATGATGCATTTTCTCAAAAAAAATTAAATCTTTATCCCCTTACAGGCAAACTCAAATGTTGACCTACAGACTTAAAATTTCACACATTGCATTTCACACCAAAAGGAACCAGGAAAACCCCGGGGAGCAAACATTTTCAGACATTCGTATTTTCCAAGAGACTCTAATGGTTACATTCACTTTTCTTATTAATAGATTCAGTTAAATCAGGATGCAGTTTATCCGGACATGTTTTCAGTCGTCAATTCATGAGTAAAGTGCAAAGTGAAAAACCTGTCATAGAATTTGGAACAGTGTGTTGTGCTAATACGAATGAAGTCTATATTCCCAATTGCCTGTGATAATTCTTTTCAAAGCAAGTTTGGTCATCTGTACCATGCATTCTGCTAGTCCATTAGATGATGGATATCAAGGAGTTATAGCAATGAATCTGATAACGTTTCTTTCCAAAAAATCTTGAAATTCCGAACATGTGAAACAATGGTATCGGGTATGCCAAGCGTGCCAAACAATTTTCTCAATGCATTAATTGATGATGATGAATTGCACCATCATGATTGATGATGATGTAGAAGGCACCTTAACTATCTCTAACCATTTAGAGTAAGTTTCAACTACAATTATAAAAAATGCATTTTGGAATGGACCTGCTTGATCTATGTGAAGTCTGGACCAAGAAGTTTTGGCATTTTCTCAAAGAATTGGGGGTTTTGCAGGTGCATTTCCAGTCTGTTGACATATTTCACAGGAATTCACTAGTCTTTCTATATCCTTGTCCAATCCAGGCCACCACGCATAACTGCGGGTAAGAGCTTTAGTTTTTACGATACCTTGGTGAAAACTATGCAGCAGTTCCAAAATCTTAAGTTGAACTTTTCTAGGTATCATAACTCTTGATCCCCAGAGGAGACAACCTTTATGAACAAACAATTCTAGCTTCCTTTGAACGAGCAATTCACATTTTTCTGACAGTTTCTCTGTAGGCCATCCCCTCCATACCCAATTAATAACTCGTGATAAAATGGGAGCTTGGGAAGTAAAATGAGCTAAATCTGCAGATTTTAACAATGGCTTCTTAAGGGCTTCTAACAAAAGAACTTCCATGGGACCAACTTCTTTGTTAATGAAAGTGGGTTGGGTTAGGTGACTAAGAGAGACCATCAGCATTAGAAATCTCTTTCCCTGGTTTGTAAACCAGATTATTATCATAGGAGCTCAGCATGATTGACCACCTTTGCATTCTTGGTGACAACATTGAAGGTATTGGTTTATTTGGAAATAATAGTCCTAGCAATGGTTTATGGTCAGTTCGAATTTCAAATTTATGAACATACAAGTATTGTGAAATTTTTTAACTCTGAATAATGGCTAATGCTTCTTTATCGATCTGAGTGTAACGGCACTTCGTTGGATTCATTGTCCTTGAGTAGTATGTAATTGCAGCTTCAATTCCATCCTCAAGTTGATGAGACCTAACATGGCTCTGATTCCAAACTGGGATGCATCACACGTTAGTATGATAGGCTTCTTCTCATCAAAATGAGTAAGTAGAGTTTGTGCTGATAAGAGCTTTTTGACCCTTTCAAAGGCATCATTATGCTCTTGCTTCCAAGTCCATGAAGCCCCCTTGTCAAAAAGATGATGGAGAGGTTCAGCCACATTTGCTTTATTCTTTATAAATGAATGGAAAAGTTCAAAAGTCCTAAGAAAGCCTGTTCTTCTTTGGATTTAGGGATTGGAGCATTATGAATAGCTTTATCCTTAGCTGGCTTAATTCTATGTTCATCTATATGAAACCCTAGATATTGAATACGGGAGGCTCTGATGATGCACTTTTCTTTGTTTAGCCTTAAGCCTGAAAATCTTTTTAAAACTTGTTGAAATCTATCAGTGAGTTCTCTTTGTGAAGATCCTTTAATTAACACATCATCGAAATAAGGTAGCACACCTGGTATATCTGACAACAACTTATCGATGAATTGGTGGAAAATACCCGGAGCTGATGAAATACCAAACAGTAAACATTTGCATTTAAATGCTTCCTTGTGTGTTATAATTGTTTGAGCCAAAGCACTATCTTCATCTACAGTTAATTGCAAATAAGCTTGTGAGAGATCAAGTTTAATTAAAAAAAACGGCTTCCAGCAAGTTCAGCTAGCACTTGATTAACAGCAGGAATTGGATACAGGTACTGACCAAGTGCTTTGTTCAAGGTACATTTATAATAACCACATAGTCTAATTTTACCATTAGATTTAAGGATAGGAACTAATGGAGTTGTCTAGTCAGAATCATTCACACGTATCAATAGCACCTTGATCTAGTAAATGTTGCAATTCTTTTTCAATTTTATGTTTTAGTGCATAAGGCACTGTTCTAGCCTTAAGTTTAACTGGCTTAACTGTAGGCTCAAGCTTGAAGGAAATATGAGGAACTTTAAATGATCCCAACTCTTCTTTAAATACATTAGGAAATTCGCTCATTACCTGCTCAAGATTATCATCGTTATACATCAAATGTATGCCAGTAACGCCTATTCCTAAAGAGGCAAACCAGTTTGTGCCTAGAAGACTCTCTCTGCACTCTTTTGTTATTAAAATAGGAAGTTTGCCTTTGAATGAGAATATTTAACATCTACATTACATTGTCCTAAAATATGGATAGGATTCTTGTTGAGATCTCTTACTTCAAATGGAAATTCAACTAATTTGGGAGTATTAGTAGGAAATATTTCATCAAATGTTGATTTATCCATAATGGAAGCTTTAGCTCCCGAATCAACTTCCATTTCAACTGAATGATCATTAATATTTATAGTAACTTTGATAATTTTTGAATAACTGACATTTTTTAATCCAACGCCTTTAATTGTAAAGATTCAACATCTGGAATTGTATCAATTAAATGAGCAGAGTTAGTAGATAAATTCTTCTTAACATCAGGCTTATGAATAGAACTAGCTGAAGTACCCGTCCTCGATGGGTTAGTGAATGCAAATTTCCAAAAAGCAAGAACTTCCGTCAGCATTATAGGAGTACACAGAATGGATGTAGTATGTTGCCAAAGAAAAGAAAGTGAAGTTATAATTTTTATGTATTGTTAAAATATAACAGGTTAGAGAGTAACTAAGTAATATCATTTCATTCGCTTTAGTCATAATTATGTGATGCACGAATGAATATTTACGCATATTGAAATAATTTTCGCAAAATCTCAAAATTTAATCAACATTCTTGAAAAATTCGAAGCCTAGAATTTAAGTTGAGTGACAACCTATCATGTCACCCAAATTCGTTTCATTCCCTGCAGTCTTTATTTTGTGATGCTGGAACAAATTTTCAGCATTTTAAAACGATTTTCGCAAAATCTCAAAATGTAATCAAAATATTTTAAAATTCTCAACGCCTATAAATTAAGATTAGCAACTACCTATCAGTACGGGTTTTTTAAGCTTCCTTTCAACAAAAGGCAAAGCAATTTATGGGACTTACATAAAAACCTTTATTACTCTAACATCAATCATACAATTCCAACGCCAGTTTTATCAGGCGTCCAAAACAAAAACAGTCCCAACAAAATTTTATATAAAACTAAATTAAATCTTTAGAATCCTCGCACCTCTCATTATTGTAACGTGCCCTCATTCTCGAGTACATATTTTATACTTCAGCTCGAGTCAAATTTCTCGGTTTTATTACCATGGAGTTTGGTGCGTTTGTTAATTCATCATCACATAATACGTTGATAATGTCGACGGAACTTTACTACTCCCATGGGGGAAAGCACATCCGTCACAGGAGTGACGATGCTGCTGAAAGAAAATCTTTGTTTACGATCTTTTATTGGAACTGTACCTGATTATCCGGATCACTGTATTATTAATAATTTTTTTTTAAACAGGTTCGAAAAATAAATAATTATATCCTCATAATACACTGTAATAATTCAATTTACAATAACACGATTGAATATAAAAATACATAAACCTGATCCTACTTTATTAAGAAGGATCTAACTTGAGCCTGGATAATGCATCAGCATTTCCATGTTGAACGCCCCTTCGATAAGTAATTTTCAAATTGTATCGCTGCAACGCTAAAGCCCACCTTGTTAATTTGGCGCTGTGTGGAAGGCCATCTGTCAAATATGTTAAGGGGTTATGATCTGATACGATCTGGATTTCCGCGCCAAATATCCAAGTATCAAATTTTTTTAGTGCTTCTAAAACTCCATATGCTTCTCTCTCAATCGTAGACCATTTCATTTGGCTGGGGTTTAGTTTCTTGCTGAAAAAAGCAATAGGGACTTCCTCTCCCTTGGCGTCCTTTTGTGCGAGACACGCGCCAATAGCTGTAGCCGATGCGTCACTGTACAACTGAAACGGCTTGTCAAGATCTGGGGTGTGTAAGATAGGTATCTTCATCAATTCCTCTTTCAATCGAGTAAACGCTTGGTCCTCAGCGGAGCCCCAAGGTATAGTAATCGGTACTTTCTTCTTGGTTAGATTTGTTAGTGGCAAAATTATTTGCGCGAATTGTGGTATGTAACTCCTATAATAACTTGCTAGACCGATTAAGCTTCTTAGCTCTTTCTTGGTAGTAGGCCTTGATATCCTCGTTACAGGTTCAATCTTCTCCGGATCCGGTGTATGCCGACCGGAACCTACAATATGGCCCAAAAATTTTACCTGGGTTCTCCCGAACTCGCATTTTCCAAGATTCACAGTAAGTCCTACTTCCCTCAATGTTTTAAAGACTTGGCTTATATGCTTTAAATGTTCTTCCCAACTGTTAGAGAAAATGGCTACGTCGTCAATGTATGCACAGCAATAATCACGATTTACGAATAATGCTTTATCCATTGATTTCTGGAATGTCCCTCCGGCGTTCTTCATCCCAAAAGGTAAGACTTTCCATTGATAATGCCCCGAATGTGTTACGAAGGCGGTGAAATGCTTGGATTCTTCATGCATGGGAATCTGCCAGTATCCCTTCGTTAAGTCTATGACGGTTATAAATGCAGCTTGTCCTACTCTGAATATTAAATCCCTGGCGATTTTCATGGGATATGAATCAGGCACCGTGAAACTATTCAATAGTCTAAAATCAATACATAACCTCACGCTTCCATCCTTTTTGGCAACACAAACAACAGGATGTGCCCATTCGCTATCACTTGGTTCAATGAGGTCCATTTCAATTAGCTCCTCGATTTGGCGATCAACTTCTTTTTGTAAACTGATGGGTATTCGATACGGTTTGAGTCTCTTTGGCGTGCAGTTCTCCGTAACTTTAACATAATGCCCGTCGACTTTGGCATGTCCTGGCTTTGAACTAAAAATGTCCATATATCTCTTCAGTACATCAAATAACTCTTGGGTTTGCTCTTCAGTTAAATTATGATTTCTAGTTTTCTCCAAATGTTTTCGGATGTCCTCTACCTCTTTCTTTGTTTTATCAGTAGGCGCGTAATGGATTACGCCAAATTCTTCATCCATTTCGTAAACAACACCAATGTGATTTACCCTCTGCACATACGGTCGTACTTTATTCACGTGTAGCTCTCTAGTACTACCATCCTCTAATTCAACTCTTACCGAATGCGGTCTGGTGATTTGAATTACCGTTGCCGGTCCAATCCAAGTGCTTAAAAGTTTGTGAGTTGATGATGGGAGTAATATCAACACTTTGTCGCCAATGGCAAACTGTTTTTCTCTCGCACGGAGATTATACCTGGAAACGTATTCTCCTTGAGCTTTCTCGGTGTTTTCGGAAGCGATCTCATTAGCTTTACGTATATTTTCAACTAAATCTTCAAGATATTTAGTGATTGGTCTGGACGCGGTCGTTGGGATAGTTCGTTCTCCCGTCCAAATACTTTTCAATAAAGATAATGGTCCTTGTGGTAACCGCCCATAAACCAATTGAAATGGTGATAGCCCCGTGGTGCTGTGTGGCACTTCACGATACGCGAACATGAGATATGGTATATGTATATCCCAGTCTCTCCCATACTCTTGTATGTTTTTATTCATCATCTCCTTAAGAGTTTTATTCCATCGTTCTACTGCCCCCATACTTTCCGGATGTCCGGGTGTCGAAAAACGTGGCGCTACCCCTAATAGATTTTCAAATGATTGAGTCAGCTTGGAAGCGAAATTCGTACCCTGGTCGGTGCATATCACTTTTGGAAAACCGGTGTGGGTGAAAATCTTCATTAAAACGTCACACGTTGTCTTGGCACTAATCTCTTTCACTGGAATTGCCTCGGCCCACTTAGTACATAAATCCACGGCACAAATAATATATCGATGTCCTCTCCTCGATGCAGGCTCTAGTGGTCCTATACAGTCTACGCTCCAGACTTCAAAAGGATTTTCAGGCCTAACGATAGGCTGTATGGGAATATGATCCCGATAGGTGCTAGTTCTCCTCAATTGGCATTCTTTGCAACTTTGACAGTATAACTTTACATCTTGCCTGATATTAGGCCAGTAAAATGAATATCTGATTCTTTGTAGAGTCTTATTTTCCCCTAGATGTCCTGCCAACGGAATCTCATGTGCCATTCTTAAAATAAAATTCCTTCTTTCTTTTGGAATTACTACTTGCTGAATTTCTTCTCCACAGACATAATCCTTATGCTGTAGTATTCCCTGATCAATGAGATACGAATTTTCTTGCCTTTCCGCCCAATCAAAGCATCTCTTGAGTGTCTCGTCATCGCCTTGAAGTTTCGCCAACTCTGAAATGGCATCTAGCTTTCTACTCGCAGACTCACTTGCTGTCAAGACATTCACATTCGGCGTAGTGGAATTCAAATCCGAAGATATTTGTACATTTACGTCCTCCTCTGATTTCCCTACAGCTTCTGCTTCCACATTTGAAACTGTTTCTTGCCATAATTGTTTATTATGATAAAGTTCAATGTTCTCATTTAGCATCTCAAAAGCTGAACGACTTATTAACATATCACTGGTAAGTTTCTTTGAAACTGCACACATAATTGCTGTATCGCCATGTTTACCATCGTGGATTTTCATCTCATAGTCCGAAATGGAGCTGTTTCATTATCGCCAAAAGCGGACGATAACTCTATTTGTCCTTCTCCTTCAAAAGGTGTATCATGTACTAATTCCTCGCGAATTACAGATATCTGTGCACCAGAATCCACTATACCATTAAAAATTGATTTTCCACATTTGATTTCAATCTCAATTAGGTCATCCAATTTTTTGTGATTACTTGAGAGATAATGGAACGGAGATCTTTTCTGTGAACACATCTGTTTTCTCGGCTGTTTCTGCGCTTACAGTATTTACTTTCGGTTGTGAAATTTGTCGAGTAAAAGTATTGTTTTGAGCATTCGTCATATTGCTTTTAAATTGTCGTCCTTGCCCACAGAACTTAGAAATATGCCCCTCTTTACCGCAACTAAAGCATATGGGGTTAAATCTGCGTTTAACCAACGTTTCATCTTGACGTTTCTGGACCCACTTAGGAATGGTTTGAGACGGAGACTTCGACGTCATCCTAGCTCCTTGATCCATTGGACGCTCATAAGTTCTCTCATTACCTTTATTTTTCGAATCCCCTCCCCACGACCTCTTCGCTAAATCATGGACGTTAAGATATTCGTCTAGTTTATCTGCCAACTCAGACGGGATTATCAACTTAGACCACTGGTCCAAAAAATGCTCACGTATTTCATGTGGAACTCTCCTCTTGATTTGGTCAGCGATAATCAATTTCTTCAACCCGTCATAATCCTCGATTTCTAATCCTTTTACCCACTCTTCAAAATAGTTAGTTATTTCAAAACAGAAATCTCTCCACGTTTTCTCTGGCACTTTTTGATGGGTCATAAATTTCCTCCTAAAACTTTTAGGGCTTAATTTAAATCGTCTTAACAAAATCGATTTTATATACTCATAGTTTTCTGCATTCTCTACCGGTTCTCTATTAATCAACTGAACAATTTCCGTTGGTAATAAATTTAATAAACACAAGACCCATTCCTTGTTATCTACTTTCAATCTATTAGCATGATTTTCAAACATCGTTAAATAGCATGTAATATCAGATTCGCGTGGGTCAAACTTAGGTGTGTACTTGAATAATTCTAACCTAGCTTTCCTAGCGTCTCTAAAATTTTCGTCTCTAACGTTTGTTGACAAGTCTATTCTACTATTTGCCTCGATTTCCAATTTTCTTTCACAAAATCTCGAAATTCCGATTTTCTTTCACAAAATCTCGAAAAAAAAATCTCAATGATTTTCACAAAATCTCGAAATCTGATCGATTTTTTTTAAAATTAGATGCTTCTAGTTTAAGGTGAGAGACCACCTATCGTTTCACCAAATATCATTTTTTCACCTTTGCAGTTATAACGTGATGTGCGAACACAAATTTACGCAGTTTGAAATGATTTTGGCAAAATTTCAAAATCTAATCAAGATTTTTTTTTAAATTCGATACCTATGTTTTAAGTTGAGTGACCACCTATCATGAGACCCAATTTCATATCATTCGCTTCAGTCGTTTTTACGTGATGCTTAAACAAAAAAAGCGTCACGGACAGAATGACAGACAGACAAACTTTTTTTTGAGGGTCGCATCGGATTCCTGGGTGCTTGAAAAAGATAGAAATCGCAAAATTTTTGAATTCCAAGAAATGTACAGACAAAAGTCTAATTTTATTTATATAGATTAGGCTTACTTCTACATACCTTGGAAATGTGTCCTCTTTTTTTTACACAAATAGCATTCTGCGTCTTTAAATTTGCATTGAATTCTTGGGTGATTATCGACAAAACCAGAACAGTTTTTTATATTTCATGTTACTTTTGCTACAATTATTTTGTTGAGTCACTTTTCGATGTGAAATGCCTGGCTTGATATTTGCTGGTCTTACAGCAACAGAGTCAGAATTCTGAATTTCCTTTACATTTTGTCCAGCAGTTTCGGATGAAATGGCCTTTTCAAGAGCTTCTGATAATGTTAAGGAAGTTTCTGATACAAACTTCGATGTAAATTTTCATCCCTTATTCCACAGACCAGCCTGTCTCATAGCATGGTATCCAAAGAATCTGCAAAATTACAGTGTTATGCCAGTTTTTGCAGTTCAGAAATAAATGCTGAAATCATTTTGCCATTACACTGCTTCCTTTGGTAGAACAAATATCGTTGAAATATCTCCAGCAGCTTAGGAGAAAAATGAGCTTTAACCTCTTTAATTAAATGCTTCAATGGTGTACTCGTCGGACTATCTGGTGACACTAATGAATGAATAATTTAATACATATATGGATTACATACGCTTAAAAAGAGAGCTGGCTTTTGATTCTTGTCTGTTATTTTATTCGCTTCTAAGAAACATTCTAATCTTTCATATGAGTTCCACGATGAAGGTTTAGAGACATCAAAGGCTTCTAAAGTTCCGATCATAGCAATCACTACACAGTTTTTACGATTTCAGAATAACAAAATAAAACATTCTATTTACAATTGATCTTGGTTAACGATGAGATACTTAGCAGATTGCGAAACTGAAAGTGAGTTCTTTTTTACTCGATTCGTAATCAATCCACAGTTAAGTTGCCAAATTGATGTTTAAGTGTTGAGTAGTTACTGAGGTGTAACACATTAATTATAATTAAAGGATTTCAAGCCTTGTAAGTGGAGAATTATGAAGATACAGCATTTATTAGCTGAGACACAGGACATCGGCCGAGAGCCGTACACTTTGTTGTTCTTTTTACTGGTGCTACAACATACAACAAAATAGCACAATACAAATGATTATGATTAATACATAACAATCATTATAGAGGGATTTCACTGTATTGAAATAAGATTATGTTGTTTTACATGTAAATTGGACTACATGAAATATAGCTATATCCATTCATTATTAATCTCTACAAACCAATCACTATGGTACTCTTAATTTATAAAATAGCATACTGTAAAACAATCCAAATTGAGAAAGAAAAAAAAAACTCTTTTTCCTTCTCTTTTTTTTTTTAAATTTCAAAACCATGTTAAAGTGAAATCATGTACTATGGAAATAAAATAAATAAAGCAGTATTGAATGTCTTACCACATTTTTCAATAGCTTTTCATCTGAAGAACAACTATAATTCTTTAAGCTTAAAGGATCTAAAGTTACTTTCAAGTCTTCTAAACTAAAACTAAAGATGTACATAACAATAATCATGAATGCAATTTAACAGTGTTTTTTCATTAAAAAACAGAATTGAGAAAATATACATATTATATATATATATATTGCTCAAATAAGAAAAAGCAAAAATTTAAAATAAAAACATGAAATCATAAGCTGTGGGCAGTGCAGGCCTTGGCCCAGTGTTGGGCTGTTATGCCAATACTTATAAACATTGTACTCAGTTACAAAATTTTTTTTATAATGCAGAAGCTTTTTTATCGTACATTTTACAAGAGAATGTATTTTTTTTTAATAACCTCATGTAGCTTTGCAATAAAAAATAATTCAATTAGTAAAATTAAGAAAGTCATTTACAAAGCAATCATTTTTTTACACATTATATTTAATGAGACATTAAAAAATTAAAAATGGACATTTTATGCAAATTACAGTATGGAACCTCTTGTCTGGAAACCAGTTATCCAGAATAATTTTTCAATTGATTATATTCTTATTTTCCAAAAGAAAAGCGTTTTTTATCAGCATGGAAGGTAGAGGTTCTTTTTATCACTAGATGGCAGCACAAAGAGTAGCATCCAAAAGAAATGTGAAATTACAGTTCCGAATCTTAATTCAAGTATGTTTAATGAATCGATTAGTAGTAAACAGCATTTTGATTGATTCTCAGTGTTTCGAACAATAAATATTGATTTGAAACTTGATCCGATAGACTCAAAATTTTAGACTAATGTAAGCACATGCAGTCGCAGTTGTAAAAAAAATAAATAAATAAATAAATAAATATTGGTCCTGTAATGATTTTTTTTTTTTCATTTTTCATTTTTTATGTTTTTGTTTTTTCATTTTGAGTACTTCAACTAGAATTTAAAATGTAAGCAATCAGGTAAGATGTTTTATTCATTTATTTTAGTGTGCAAGACTAAGTTTTCAAGAAGTTATCATACATCTACTACTTCCTCTCTAAATATGATTATTATTTATCTTGATCTTATTAAGAGTATTTTTTCTATTTTCCTGGCATATTAACAATTAGTGTTTAATTATAATCAAAAGTACAGTAACATATATGCTACAGTTCAAATCAGTGGATGTTGTGTTAATGCTCAACCAGTTATCCAGAATACATTTAGTCTCGACCATTCTGAATAACAGGTTCTATACTGTTATTTTGCTTGGGTATAATTATAGTAATTCTATTAAATTCTCTAACTGAGGGCTTTACACAAATTGAAGTAAATACAGTAGGCTCTCTCTTAACCGGATCTCCATTTTAACCAGCTGTATTTTACTTAAATTTGAAAAAAAATTAAAAATACAAAAAATTAAAAACTTCCAACAATGATTGACACCAACCTCCATCATATCACATAAAGAAAGAGCAAAAGCCCTGGAAAAAGGCTTTATGCTATGTAGTACAACAAGCATTATCAACCTCCATCAATTTAAAAAGAAAATGATGAAATTGCACAGTAAGTTGTCAAACTTTCAGTCTTCAGCACAAATAAAAATGGCTGATGTTTCTAAACCTTTCTCCTACTGGTATATAAAACTTTCCTAATAAATTAAAGCATCTATTATAATGCAGTTCCATCAATTCATTATACATATATTTTTCACTCTCCACTATAACCGGACTTTTGCTTAACCAGCTCACTCCCAGTCCCAATTAGGCTGATTAAGAGGAAGTCTACTGTATATCCTTCATCAAATTAGACCATCAAAAGCAGTTATTAGGTTGTAACGAAAGTTTTCCGCCAAAAAACTTCTTAATAAAGTTAGAAAAAAACCCATAAAACTAGCACATTTAGTGTGGGTAGTAATATATGATTTTCAGCCAAGGTTTGATAGTTTTTCAAAGGCTTCGGCCCAGAAACTTGCTAACCACTAGTCCAAAAACAAAACAACAACATCTCGGATGTCCTGTGCTGAATTGAAGATTGCTGATTCACAGCTGCAGCTGTGAAAAAAGGTAGAAGTCTGAAGGAGGGTGTAGCAGAAGATCTCATCCGAGTTCGCACAGAGTCCAACTGGTGAATGTAGATGCAGAAATGCCAACCCACAAAGAGACTTTTCAGTAGTAGACATGAATATTTTCAGTAGTTTTGGATGTTTGTCAGTAGTCAGTCGCATAGGCAAATTAGTTTTTTTTTTTCTAAACTATTAAATTTTTAATAGGCTATAAATAGACTTTTTAATCTTAATTAAAAATAAACAGAAACTGACCAGAATGGAATCTATCACTGAGCCTTCACAGTTAGTGCGGCTTGAAATAAAAGCAGAAGAGAGAAAAGTGTAAAGCCTGAGAATGGAGGGGGAAGGGGGGGGGGGAAGAAAAGAAGAGAGGTTCTAGAGAAGACCAGACTCAACAGTTTTTCTCTTCAGCTGGCGCTGATTACAAATTCAGTGCTGACTGCATCCAATAATTGCTTGTTTTAGGCTTTGGGTTGTGCAATAACTCTCAGTGCTTTCTTTTATCATTAAAAGAATGTAGTTTAAAAGTTTTATAAAATAAATCAATTTATATTTAAATTTCCATAAAGATTTACGCTTTTTCCATAGTACATAGTAAACCAAATTTTAAAACAAAATTTTGTAGAAACTATGGAGAATTCATAGTAGTTGGCATCTCTGCAGAAGCATGTGGTTTTCCATTATCTTGATGGAGCAGTACCTTCTTGCACCAAAACTCATATTGACATATATTTGCCTTCATAGAAGACTCAATAATGACAAGCATCTTGCTGTACACCTTACTGGTGATAGCTTTACCATTCTACAGATACTCTTTTTGGACTAGAAGTCAAAGCCTGTTGTGAAGGCAATTACAACGGGCACTAAAAAAGACATACAGCAAAAATATCTCTACACTCAATATATTTAATGTTTGTCCGCTTAAAATAAATAACTTCATACTCAATTTTTATTATAAACCGAAACTGGAATTGCATTTTTTTTCTAAAGATGTGCAAAAACTTTTCACACAAGAAAGATTTCCTTTCCCTGATAATATCCCCTCTTATATCAATGCTTCATGCCAGACAAAAATAATTTTATTGGTGAAAAAAGAACTGCGTAATCTAGAAAAACTATTTTAAAAGAAGAATCACACTTTTTCCTACAAAGCCAGATAATCATGATGCCAATATGATGCAACTGTTTTGATACTCTTAATTTTGTTACGCAAATGATAAACTTTTTTTACTCTCAGAAATAAAAGAGCTGAAAATTTCAAAAAATTGCTTAAAAATTAGGGAATGGGTGGATTTTCAGAAATTTCAAGTAGCAATTGTTTTCAATATTTTTATACATAATTGTGAAAATTTTGAAGTGTATAGCACAAACGCTGTATACATTATTAAGCTTTTTTCTGCTTAACTTTGTAATCTTTTTGCAGTGATGGCAATAAAAGTTTTATCTTGGAGCACGTTGCCCAGAATTGTTAGAGAGAGTTAGGGATCAATGTTACTATATAGTGGGGTAACACAAACAGGTACAAAGCATGATCTTTTTGTTAGTTAAACTGTGCTTTGCGACGCTACTGGGAAGCTCCACAGGTGCAGACCAACCCCTTTCCAGCTTGTGTTGTTGAAGTAAATGTACTTTGCATCACAAGTGACAATCCAGTCATGAATGTTGTCCTTGCGTCGATATTTGAGCAGATTAGTGCAGGCTTGAACATGTCTGTCTTTACTGCTAGAGTCAGTTCTTGTAGCCCCCATCAATTGAACTAGTACATCAAGTTTATGCGACACATATTGGTTGAATGTGGATTTTCACAAGTTTATGCAGGCGGGCCTCATCAACCTTAGTAGGTAGACTAAAGCATTCTGCTTCTTGAATGTCACAGTCCTTGATTTCGAACTTTCAGTACCAAACCTTCAAGGTGTGACATGATACAACAGTAGTACCTAAATTTGCACATATTATTCAGTGACATTCTGAGCTGAGTTTTTGAAACAGAACTGGAAGTAAATGATGGTCCTAATCTGGTATTGAGATAGTTCCATTTCAGGCACCTTACATTTAATTATAACAATATTTTTTTACATATTTCACAACACAGTGTTCTAAAGCACGTCTCTTTCTTTCAAATTCCAAAAATCATTTGTCAAAATATAAGCAAATATGCCAACGCAAACTGTTTGCATAGACAATATTTACGGTGGCAAGGAACTTTCATTACTACCTAATATAAAATAAAAACATCACTGCTGTTTGAATTTAATTAAATCCTTACCTTACACAAATACAAGAACTTAATAAACTTTTTGCACACTATTTTTTGTTGATATGACTTAATTTTTCTAATTGAAAATTTTGCATACAGGACCATGAAAGTCTTTTCCATACTTTTTAAATGTGTGCCTCCTCCCTCCCACCAATAAAATATATGTCATTTTAAAAGCAAAGTGACGGATAGTTAAAATCATTTAAAAACAGGTAAAAACACATTAAAATCCGTTATGTAGCACTATCGGTGGCAGCCACCATCTTCTTCAACACAGGTCTTGGTTCTAAATGGCCAGCTCTCTTCCTCAGCTGGGCGTTCCACCCAGGATCGATCTGCGCATGCGTCATATCATTCACAGCACCATCTGTGGTTATAATCTGTAGGGCAACGGATTTTAATGTGTTTTTACCTGTTTTTTTTTTTTTTAAATATACGTCTTAAAAAGTAACTGAATGTAAGCTTCTTACTTCTTATGCTTTTCAGAACTATAATTTTTTCTTCTTTTTCTTCTAACCACAACTTTATATGAGTCCTGAAATTGTTTTAAATTTTAATTAGTGTTTAAAATAACTTTTTTTTTTATAACAATATAAAACTTGTGTAAGAGTTGATTTGTGCAGTATAAATCTTAGAGATGTGTGTGAGTACATTAGGCACATGCATTAAAATCAGCTCAAAAACTACTAAAGCTGCAATCACTTTAGCAATTTTCTGATTTATTTGGTCGTATTAGTCAAACTTTGTGTGTGAAATAATTTACCATCTAGACTGATTAAAAAACATTAGAAAATAACTAAGAATTTTGAACATGCACTTGAATATATGACAGCCGTTTTCAACATCTTATAACAGGGTTTCATAATGGGGGAAAAATGAGAATTCTCCCTTTTTTCCCCAAAACTAAGTGAAATTTTTTAAAAAATGGATGAACTTTTCTCACTATAGATGTGAGTTTGGTAAACACCCAGTGGGTAAAGTATTTATAAATGGATATACTCTTCCTTGGGTAAACACTCAAAATCAATGTACTTATGATTTTTTGTGCATGTAATTGGACCATGAAATCTGTAAGTCAGACATGTTACATGTAATACAGTTAGATGTAATAAAAATAATTCACAACAACACAGAGAAACAACTGTGTCCCCAGGACCTTTATTTTCCTTCATAGACTTCAGGAGTTCTTGTACACTTTGTATTGAACTTACAACTCTTTTTATTATTTTCTAATGTATATATTTATATAGATAGATAGATAGATTTACATAAATGCCAAACATTCAGCAAGGGATTTCGTATAATTACTCTAATGAGATTACTTTTATGATGCTTTATCCGTATAATTATTACTTTTACCTCAGACCAACAAATTGAAGCCAGTGGACCTATGGGTAGAACTCACTAATGTAAATGAGTTCAATAAACAATCACGTGAGAAATTAAATAATTCTCATATGGAAGCTGGAACATTTTTTAAAAACATGTCCAAATCCTTCGAAACGGGAGAATTCTGTGCAGAATGAAACCGATTGTAAGGTGAGAAAATTTCTTGCAGTACAAATTTTTTAATGCAAAAAGAAAGGAAAAAAAATGTGAGATTCTCACGCTCTAATGAAAGCACTGCTTTTAGTATTTAGGCTGGAGTAGGCAGATACGGCTCAAAGTGAAGGGAAGGACAATCTCTCAGATTTTCTAAGCTTAACATTTTCAGAATAGCTGGTTGATTCTAAAATGATGCAAAAGACCCTTTTAAAAAACAATCTTGGTTTATGTGTTGACCAAGCAATGCCTTCCTCTCCATGTTAGCTTTTAACATGTTTTCTACATTCAGGGTGAGTAAAAGAGAAATGCCAACATCAATAAAACATTGTTCAATGGATGGGAAAAACCCTTTTGCACTTATTCTTGAATAAAGAGAGTTTCAGTGGAAAAGTAAAAGGAAGAAAACAAAAGATTTGAATTTAGACACTTTTATAAGTAACAAGCTAAAAAACAATCTTCCTATCCTCAAAATGTTACTTTTTTCTCTACTTCCTAGAGATATAAGCAATATGATTGTAATGTTTCAGTCTTATTAAGGGAGCTAACAATAGACTGAATAAGCAAATAAATCACCCTGATAAATATAGTGCTTCTAACATCTGCAAAACAAAGAAAGAAAATGGGGGGGGGGGGAGATTTCTACCCCATTCACTGCCTAAGTTTTATCCTTTTTTTACACCACTGATTTTAATGAAAGCTTCTCAATACTGTATAAACATCATAAGGAGTTGTCATCAGGTTCCAAATAAAAGAAATTAAAGAAAAAAAATTTGATGTGCTGTAATATTTTATTCAGCTTAAATGACTATTTGTGATTGTCTTCAATATATTCAATAATTCTTCATTTTGGGAAATGAAGCAAGTACCTCAAGTTTTAGCAGACATAACTAGTTAAGAAAAACAAGGAAATAATTGCTATAATTAGATCATGAATGCCCTCAGCAACCCTTCCATTTAACTTTGAATTCTTACCGATTGTTCAACTTCATCAGGTGTACATTCAGATATGCCTCGTTTCATACTCAAAGAATCTAGATAATGATCATCGACATCTATTGAGCTGAGAAATAAAAACATCATATAACCAGAATAAAGGAAAAAGTACAAATATTTAAAACCATACCTCTATAGTATTTTAAACTACAAACACATATTATAAATGCACTGCATACAAAATTAGTAATTAATAAACCCTCAAATTTAATTCAAGATAACTAAAAGAAAACTTCACAAAGTATTGCATGAAATCATTTTATCGGGTATAAAATTATACATTTTTTTATTTAAACTACCACAGCTGTTTAAAATATACATCCAAACTAGGCGAGGCTTGGTTGTTGGCATCACAGATTTTTATGCATTTTAAAGGAGCCCTAGTTAAGTTAACTTTTTGAGAAAATAGCAATTAAGATTTGATACAAACTTATATATGAGGGCAGACCTTTTTCTTTACGTTCAAATTCTTTATCTTCTGAGACCTTATGAGGTCTTGCACATAAACTTTTCAGGATTTTTGGATATGTCAGTATTTCGATCACAACACATTTGAAGTTTATATAAAAATTCGAAGGTGCATATACCCCCCCCCCCCTCAAGAACTGAAAAAATCATCTGAGACAGAATGAGGCATTTTTAAATCAATTTATCTCAAATTGAAACTGGAAATAAAATATATTATTCATGTGCATTTGATATTATGTTAAATTGCAAAGAACTTTAACAAAATGATACTAAGCTAAGTTAGTCATGTTCAGTAAATGATATGTGTAAACATATAAAAATATCTAACATGTGAAATAAATAAATATATATATTGCAGGGGAAAATATTGTATTGTTAAGTGTTATTTTAAATATTACAAATGCGTGTAATATTCTGTACTGTTCAATAAAGAACTAATGCAGTCCTAAGTTCATCAAATATAGTTAAAAGAGAGGGGATTTCTATATATATATTTAAGAAAAAAAAGAAAGGGGGGGGATGCTATCCTACACTTGCAATGAATGGGCACTCAGTTACATAGATCATATAATAAAAACATAATTATAAAACTTTTTAAATGCTCTTGTGTAGTGTAGAATTTATTTAAAATTAAAGTACTATTTAAAAGTAATTTGACCATAGAAATAAAAAAACTGATAAAATTCTGGATGTATCGCAAGATGAACAAATAAAATCCTTTAATCATCATATTGAAGACAACATTTAAATATCATAGATCAAAATTCAAACAAAACGAAATAATAATTTTTAAAAAGAAAACTAAGAGCAATTTTTATGCTTACTTATATTGTTTATTTTTAATATTTGGCCGTCCAGATTTCATGTTGACTTCTTTAGAACTTAATGGTTCCCTGGCTTTTTTTAAATCATCTGAGATCTAAAGTTAGAATAATGCAATCCATATATGATTAATTTCTGTTAATTAGTTTCATACTTTAATCAGAAATAACTAAACAGCACAAGGAATGGTTCAGAGTAATTGTGACCACCTCTTTTTTTTTAAGTGTAGATAATGAAGCTTTGCAAAAACCTTAGACATGAAGTTTCTAATGTATTTTTCATGATAAATACCTTTCATCATTGATTTTATACATTTTTAAAGCAGTAACAACTACAAAACAAGCAGTCTTCTGATGTTTTCCATAAAAGTATTTGACAGTTCAGTTATTTGGCCTCCAGGGAAATTTTTCTAGGTAGAGAAATATGTATTAAAAAGTATGTTCACAATGTATTTATGTGTTTCGGGCATGCACTTACTTTTTCTAATAGTTAAATATTTCTAAAATCATGATTATAGTTTCCACACTGTTTTTTAAACTATTGGGAGTGAAGATAATAATTGGGGTGGTTATTACCATGTTTAAAATCACTAGGATGAATAATTTTCACCAGGAAAAATACATACAGTAGGGGACCTGAAATTCAGAATGCTCAAAACTAGGGATGCACCGAATACCGAATATTCAGTTAAAATTCTAACCGAATACCGAATAGTTGGTTACAGTTTATTAAACTTATTAAATCGTCACTAAACTTTGATGGCAAACTTAATTAGTTTGTTTTTAAACAATATTTAACATTTCATATGGTGAAAAACTTCAGAAATTAAAACATTGTAAAACTTACCAAAGTGCTTCCTTATTAATAACCTTATATTAATAACCTATTAATAACCTTCCTTATTAATAACCTTTATATATTATTAATAACCTTTGCAAATTTGTCAAATGACGGTAATTTTTTGTACCTGCCTATTTTTAAAATATTTAGCAGTTAATTGACTTCACATATTTATGAATACTTAATATTATGAGTTTTTTTCTGGTTACTGATTGATATGTAAATGATTTAGTAATAGTAAAATTAACTAATGTAATGCTCCATAAGATTTAACCCTCTAATGTCCATGGTTGCACATAGGCTACCATCCTTTAAATGCTATTTTTTTATGGGGAAAATGCTTCAGAATGTAATTTTGAAGTCATAAATCATTAATTGTACCTTTAATTAATAATAGTATAGTCCACAGATTCCAGTATTAATAGATTAATAATATTTTAGAAGCAGCATGGATGAAATCAACAAAAAAAAAACACGTTTCCAATGATAGTTTTCTCCTATTTTAATATTATTCAATATGAAGAAAAAATTGCCATTCATGTGCAGGAAAATATTTACTTTTTCACTAAATACAAATTTTTTTTTTAAAGTTTCATTTTAATGTTTAGAAGAGTTTTAATTTTAAAGTCATGCTCTAACATTGGGAAAAAAACTTTCTCACAATTTTTTTATATATTACATTATTTGAATTACAAGAACATTATATGAACGAAAAAATAATTTTTTGCTTATAAATTTCTTATAACAGGCATTAAAAGGTTAAGAAAATTTGAAAAACAACAAAATTTAAATTTAACATCTGAGTGCTTTCTCTTACATTAAAATTACTTTGAATGTGATATTAGTAAGCAAAAGTTTGAATTAATTTTGTACTATACTACAACTTTCATTAATAGTATAAAAAACATGTGTTTTTTCACGAATTGTTGAATATTTAAATTTGTTTACTATTCAGTTGCCGAATATTGAAGTATTCGGTTTGTCTGCCGAATAGGCAATATACTGAATACCAACTGAATATTCGGTGCATCCCTACTCAAAACCATGGGCATTCCAGATTTCAGAATTTTCTGGATCTTGGGATACTTCCTGTGTGTGAATGAACCAATTTTGCTGGAAAGGTTTTATTGTCACAACACAACTTTTCTCTTTAGCTACCTGTTCTGTGAAAAAAAATAAAAAATAAAAATAAAGTGCCAAAAAGACCAAACCACATTTAGTTTTGGTTTTATATAATTAACAGAGAATAAATACACTCTCAGCACTTAAAATAACTACAAAGAGCATGGCATTCTTTTCTTCCCTGTAAAAGCTGTCTGCTCAAAAGCTGCATGGGATATATTTACGCACTGAGAAATAAAAATTACAACATAATATCTAAAATCAACATTATTTTTTAATTTAAATATACCGGGTGTTCCAAAAATGACCGGTATATTTGAAAAATCGATAAAAACTAAACGGGCAGCGATAGAAATAAACCGTTTGTTGCAATATGGTTGGAACAACAGTAAATTTTCAGGCATACATACACAAAATTCGTTACAATTTTCAACAACAGATGGCGCTGCAGGCGATTTGAAAACGTAGTCTAATTGCTTTGAGGTGCACAACTTCATGTTTAGAACAATTTGGTACTTCCCGAGTACCAAATTTGGTGTGTCTAGATGTAGCCGTTTGTGCGTAATGCCGCCAACACAAACACACACACCTTTTATAATATGCAGAGATAAAATAAACTATTATTTATTAACTAAATTGATTGATGATTAAAATGAGCATTGAGCAATACTCATTGAAGATAATAGATAATTTGCTTTAATGAATATTTCATTGAATTTAATAAATAGTATTTTGGACAGCAGATATCACCAGCACTGCCGTCAAATCTTGATTGTAATCATTTGCACCGTCCTGTTCATAAGCACATAATATACCATCCCTTTTCTCCAAGCCCCGCTAAAAATTTCTAAGTTCACAACTGTATTAATGTGCATATGTGCTCATTTTGTGAGGCCATACCTTTTCTTGTCTTTTAGATGCAAGTTGTTTTTTGTTTGCATCATTTCTTTTAACTTTGATAAAAGTTGTATGCAAAACTATAAAGTCAAAACTAAGTAGCCTAGATTCCCCTGGTTTTTACAATAATTTGGTTTTGATGGGGTAATTATGACTAATCCCCTTACATTATAAACAAAGAAGGCTACGAAAACATAATTTTAATTAGATACTTTTTAAAAAAGACCATAGTTTTTCTTTAGTTGCTTAAAACAATATTTTTACTATTCTAAAGATATTATGATATTCACGAAGTTGAAAAATGAGCAAAGTGGTCAAATTACCCTCACCTTACCCAATTTTATTAACTGAGTTCAATTTCTTAAAAATATAAATAAAGATCATGCTATAAGCTATTTCGATAGCCTACCTTAAATAGAGATGCAAATCAACAACAAAATTGGTTGGAAGTGTGAAGATGGGTGGGAGAATATATATGAATAATGTATTAGGTTGTAACGAAAGTTTCCCGCCACCGCAAACTTTGTCAGCACACAGTTCTCGTTGGCGTATTTGCTCATATTTTGTCAAACGATTTTTGGCATTTGAAAGAAAGAGGTTTACTTTATAACACTGTGTTGTGAAATCTGTAAAAAATATAGTTATCATTAAGTATAAGGTGTCTCAAATAGAACTATCACTCTGGAGGATTAGAACCATCATTTAGCTCCAGTTGTGTTGTAAAAAGTCAGCTATGATTTTGAAAGTTCAGCTATATTATGAGTACAGCTTTAAGTACTATTGTTGTATCATGTGACACTGTGCAGGTTTGGTACCGAAAGTTCAAAAACAGTTATCTAAGGAGTTAGAAGTTAGTATTTCCGGCAGATATGCAGAAAACTTTCGTTACAACCTGATATTAACCCCTTGTTGGCCAGTGTCACTTTTCACATGTTAGGCATTTTTGTGCCTGTACGGTCAGTGCCGCATGCCATGTGACAAAGGGAAAAATTGCAAGTTGCCAACCTTTGTGAATATATAATAAACCACTTTTTGTGAGCTAAGAGTAATTTTTGGTTTAGTATATAGCAAAAATTCTCAGCATAATATATGAACTCTTCATTATTATTTTAAAAATATACAGTTCTCGAAAAGTGGTTAGTTATCTTTCTTAAATGTTGGCAACTCTCTCTCTAAATCCAAACCAAAAAGGGGTAGATAAATTACAAAACCTTGATATAAAACTATCATCAGTTTCAAGAAGCTGATATATATTTTAGGGCCTTATGTAGTGAACAATAGTAAGTGCAATGTAGATTGTGATGCTAGTTGCATGTAAAGTTAAGAATTATTATGTTTATTTTGAGGAATAAAAATTAAAAACTATGCTTACAATATATTGAGATTTCCCGGATTTTTTTATTTCAAGTTGAGAACATTCAAAAGCATCACCTGATTGAAGTAAAATTTTAAATCACATTTCACTCAATAAAATCACTCAAAATAACTGGAGTTTAAAACATAAAATAATAAAAAAAAAACTTTGTAAAATAAACACCATAAAGTTTACTTCAACAGCCATAGAGCTGTTTGCCACTGAGGAAGGGCAAAAAAGTTTTTGCTCAAAACAGCTGTATGGGCATTGAAGTAAACTTTATGTTTTACAAAGTTTTTGATTATTTCACATTTCACTTACTTTTAAACATTATGAAATGTATTACTACACAGATTCAGATATTTTGCTATATTTTCAAATCAAGTTGCAAGCAATTTATAAAAGTGTATTCTTTAGAGCAATAATTAGCCTTTTGTCATAGTTAGCCTTTCTACCTTGTACACATCAAATCAACTCTTCCAGAGGGAGAGGATAAATGAACTAAAATATCCTCTCTACAGCAATAAATACTGATGATATCTAAAATGAGATTCATAGGAAACAATCTCAAGGTGGCTTAGATATTCAGTCTATACAAACTGGTCGATTAGGTCTATATAAATAAAAAAATCTATTACTTGAACAGGGTAGGAAAGTTAATAAAACAGAGGTGGCCAACTTTTGTAAACATAAAATCTACTTTTCATCTTAAAAATGTGTTATCAACTTGTTGTTATAGGCACAGTCTAGGTGGGGATTGGGAGGTGTAAAATCATACAATATTTCGATACATGCTTCAGTGTTTCAGTACAAGGTGCACTAAAATTTCTGAAAACCAAATTTTTTAATTTATTAGCAAATTACAATGATTTTTTTCCATTTTAAGGAATCAGATTGATCGTTGCTTGCTATTTATTTTTTTGTTTCCCAAATCTTTTTCTTTTATTTCAATGTTTAAATAGAACATTTAAAATTAAAAGTAGTTTATTTAAATGAACTTTCCTACTCTGCAGTTAAAACTTCAATTCAAATTCCATTGAAAGATCATTTACATGCACAAAAATGCAGGATAAATGCTGGAACTTTCCCTGCTTTCTACTCCACTTTTACTATGTTGGGAAAAAAATGCAGGGCAGAAATATTCTTCGTCCAAAGAAGGGTAAACGCAGGGATGGCCTCACTTCTTCATGATGCATTGTGCATTTTTCCCTATAGTCTGTTTTTTCCATATTCCCATGTAAATGGGCCTTAAGTAAGCCTTCAGTAAATGTAAACAAACTACCACATAAACACATGTTAAAGTTGCACTTAGTTAAAGTTTCAGTTCCTAGTTGCTTCATCGCAGTTTCAGTTCCTAGTTGTTTCATCGCAATTAAACCCTGCAGATTTAAATGTCATATAACAATAGACATAATTTATTTCTCCAACATCCTATTACATTGTTTCATTATTAACAATTTACCTTTTGAGCTTAATCAGCTTTTGTATTTGTAATTTGTTCCCTTGATGAAAGTACTCAGCAAAAAGTTTTACGCAAATTCATGAAATATGATTAGGGTTGCTGTTACTGGCCACAAAAAGGCAATCAGTGGTAACTACCTGTACTTATATTTATCTGTTAGTATTTTTCTCAGATGTGTGTGATATTTGATGCACTAAAGTATAGTGCAGTGCTAATAATATACTTTATTTTTACATTACTTTATTGCAATATAAATAACTTAGTTCATTGCTACTAATGATACTTCAACACATTAGAAAGCACACTTTTATTTTTACCCGCAATCTAGTAACACTGAGCATGATGTAACTCTGACCAGTGAGATCTATTTCCAACAATTAAAACAAAATAATACTTATTAGGTATATTTTAAGCAGTACGATAATACCATGATGTTATCTTTTAGTGATGTATGAAAATAAATTTTGTTTAAATATTGTGCATTACTCAAGTCTTTGAATAAAAAATATCACAATAGACAGGAATATAAACCCCAACTATACAAAGAAAAATTATCTTCAGTCTCGAATTGAATTACACTCCTGGTCTAATGCCATGTAAATAGAATGCCTTAACTAAGGTACTAAATTAGTGTCTTATTTATCATGTAGCCTCAGTTAGTTTCTAAATTATGACATTACGAGTGATCAACTAAAACTGGTATTGCAACTGACTGGTTGGTTGAGATCAACTTGTTGGCCACCCCTGTTATATATCAGAAATTCCAATCATTTCAGCTTTTAAAAAGTCCAAATCTTCTTTGAACTGCTCAGGAAAGTACGCTGTCTGCAAACGTGATGCATAAACAAAAAGCTGTCACTGACAGAACGACAGAGATGTACTTTTTTTTTTTTTTTTTTTTTTTTTTTTTTGTGCTCATTTTAGATTCCCAGATGTTTGAAACATATAGAAAATGCAAAAAATTCTTAATCCCAAGTAATGTACAGACAAATTTTAATTATATAGATATACACAACATCAATAAACTGAAAGACGTATTATTAGCTTTTAAAACATAGTATTAATTATAACTGCACCATCAGCATTCATAATCTTTTTCCTGGTCTTAGTCTATACTACTTCACCAAAGTCCGCTTAATTACATAAATAAAATAAACTAGACATTTTAAAAACTTCGCTCTATTAGGTTATATGGCATTTAATATAAAAACAATGTTACTTGGGGGAAAAAATACAGATATTAAATATACTTAATTCTTAAGCAAAAGCAATGATCTTTCTAATTTGTGGGTCCTAAAAAATAGGCTGACGTTTAGATTTGTGGAACTGCTAGAATCTCCAATAATATGATTTTGAAAATTTGTGATTTCATGGAATATTTTTAAGCAATTTCTTAAATTTCTTGATCAAAAGACTCTCTGCTTAAAACAATTATACATTTTCAAAAATTTTACTGTTCATAAAAATATTGCAGTCTTTGAGATGACCATAAGAAAATTTAGCTTGTTAAATGTAACTTTATAGAGGAATATATTAGAGAGAAGTTGCGAGTTATATATAAAATAAAAACATTGATTAAGTAGAGCATTTGGTAGTTGAAGGAAGAAGAATATGATTCCTTACTACCAGACTGCATCAAGTAGTAAATAATAGAAATCAAAATTACTTTTCATGAAACTTTTCTGATAATTTGGAAATGCATGAAATTCCCTTACATTTTTATATTTTCTATGCAAAAAATTAGGCAAATCAAGACAATAACTAAAAAGAATTATATTTTATTAAAAATTGGGAACACTAAGACAACTTTGATCACTGGGACTTGAATATTACAAATTTCACTCCTTAAAATGCTGAATAATTTGATCCTTCTAATGATGATAAGATGCTTACTCTAAGAAGAAAGTTATCGGCAATATCCAAGTGAAATGCTTGCCTCCCCTATTTCAGTTTTGATCAGCAAAGATGCAGAGCTTAGCATATGTTCTAATTCAAGTGAAGCATATGGACCGAAATTTCAATTACCATTTGAACAGTATTTGTGGCAACTATTTGCAGTGAAATTGATTTATCTCATAATTAACATGGTCAATGCCAGCTCTAACTAGGAAGTCAAGGACAACAGGGAGTTATTTCAACAAATAAGAAAAAAAATGCCTCAGGAAGGCTTTAAAAAACCCCTTCAAAACTGGAAGAAAGAACCTTTATTAAAATATAAGTTGTATAAAAATGCTATCTGTCAAAGAATTAAAACCATATAATTTGATAGCACACAATGGTCAATCTGCCTATTATCAGAGTAGTGCAGTAACTGTTCATATTTCATCACTATTCCATTGATGGCAGTTTACCATTTGTGCTAAAGTAATGACTAAATTACTAAAGTGCAATATTCTATTTTCTCTCTATTCTAAAAAAAAGTAAAGGCTGCTGGCACTGTAAAAGCTTGTTGGCCTATCTCCTCCTAAACCGTGGGGATTTTAAGTTTTGACTAAGGTGCCCACAGATTAGAAAAATTCTGAGGAACCTGATAAGCTGACTTAAATTTTGAAAATCGAATTATTTTACAAGATATTAATAGAAAACTGAAAAAATAAACAGAATGGTTGCCAGATTTGGCATAAAATCATTCATTCCTTTGCAACAAAGCGTTTCCAAGTATGTAGTATCACGTGAAACTGTCAAACATGAAGTAGAAATACACCCATTTTACGCCAAAATAAAAACTATATGAAATAAGTAACTCAAAATGTGTTACACAAAGTTGAAAATTTTCAAATAGTAAGTTCGCTTAGACAACAGGAGTTTAGAATTAGCGATTATTCGTTTTTCCAAAACATAATAACTAATATCTTGAAAATGAAAAATAAGGAAAATGCAGATTATTTTAAAGCCGGTTCAGTCCAGCTGGATTATTTGCTACCAGTAGAAATATTGGGCGGCGTTAACTGTGCCATTATAGCAGTTATAGTACACTTTGGATATTTGCTAGCGCAACGAGATGGTATAATTTGGGGTGCTAAGTACGGCAATCTGCAAACGATTATGTAAATGAAAATATGGATAATGGTTTTCCGATAACCTTAAATGAACAGTAATTATAGGTTGTGAGCATGTGAAAATTGCCAAATAATGAAAATTCGCCATTAGTGGCAAGCTATTCTATCTGTTCCGTAGCTTTTATTAACTTAACATGTACGCAAGTCAATGAAAAATCGTCATAGGTGGCAAATTCGCGAAGTGTCCAATAGGTTTTACATTATTAAAAATACAGCTGAAACAGATGTTCTGATTTTATTACGCTTTAGCTCCTAATTAATATAACTTCTGAATGGCAACATTAAATATCGTTGTGTTTCTGAGGAGTAGAAATAATTTTAACAGCGAATATAAGCGAAGTCCACACTCCAGGTGGAGTGTTCCCGTAAGTGCTAACGATCTAAGTTAAATTTAGAAGTGTCAACACCTGGAAACAAAATTTGTGTTAAGTAGTAGATGTCCACGATTGAAGAGTGTTTTGGAGACAAGGATAGCAACTGAAGTATTTGGAGACATCAACTTTTATTTATCATAACTTGGCACAGAAATATGTCACAGTCTATAAATTCATAAGTACTGGCAAAAAGACTGAAAATTGCTTTAAAGGCTATTTAAATATCAATTCTAACTTGCTGCTTTACCCCAAAGAAAAACATGCTGACCGGAAAACTTTCAATCTTCAGAAAAAGATGTAAAAATTACGGTGGATACACAAAGTTTGATGTGACAGCAGGGGTTTGTACTTTAAAAGAAACTCAAACTTCTACTTTATTTTAAAAAGGTTAAAAATAGAAACACTTAGTATTGACATAAACGTACTCTCATTCAAAGATTAAGTTAAATTAAAAGCATATTTAGATGGCTAAATAAAACTTATCTCAAACTAAAGAGTATTCTTGCTCGCTCGTACGGCTACATCGCCACTTCTTCCTGCTTACCCGCTGTTTCTGCTGTCTATCTGCTTCTGCTCCGATGATGGCAAAAGCTCCTCCTTTTATTTATGAACGTCAACGGCACATCTCATTACTGAGTTGTTCCCTGGCTGCTCGTTTGAACAGCGTTTACTGGGCTTCTAAAGCGCACCAGTGATTGGGCGAATGGGTTTTAGCAGCTTCCTCTGGGCGATGCTTACTGCATCAACCAACCACTACACTCCCACAAGATGGCGGTTGTTTACGAACCGGAGATTTGTGCCATGTGTCTTAAACGAACGTTGACACAAGTAAAAGTTTTAAACAGGGTATAAATTTAATAAAAAGTTATTCATTTAAATGCATTTGACTTTTAATTAATTTATTTGCGGAGTTTATTAAATTGACTTTAAGCTATTAAAACTTTATTTGAACCTTTCTGTTGCAGCCTTTAAAGATGGATAATTTCATAATTCAGGTAAGTTTAAAAGTCAAATAAACATAAGAGTTAGGATATATATTGTTCACAAATAGCTATTGGGAACATGGAGTACAGCTCAGGACCCGCACAACACGGATTCCCATAACAAAATATCTTCCATGTTATGAGGGGGAGGGGGTCTACTGTAGTGTGAACTTTAAATTTTTATGTACCAATGAACATGCAAGAACCAAGCAATGTGTAGCTCAGTAACATTCAATCTGATCCAATCTTCGGATTTTGTCTGTTGAAATTATGTCTTTACGAATAAGCCTTATTAGGGGCCGAATGCCTCATACGAAAAGCAAGCATAGTGAGTCTGGGGTCCTTGGCCCCTAGTTTAATAAAAGGTAATTGTAATAAAATGATATCAATTATATGTACTTTGTTTTCCGTGAACTGGCTCATAACTAATGGCTAAGTTGATTTGGCATTTTACTTCTAACAGGTTATTGTGTGTTCAGGTGCAATTTTTCTTTTGCCTGTTCTTCTGTGATGATATTTTGTTTAAATGTAGTACAGCCATATCAGATGAAAAATAAAAATTTTCAGGTTTTTTGAACAATTTATTTCCAAGTTATACATTTACAGCATTAGGGGAAAGTCAGAAATTTTGCATCGTATTGTAATCTTTAAGAGGATATAACTCAAGATATACCTGACAAAGTGAGTTCCAATTATGATATTTTGTTCACTAATTTAAGGCCTTTCAAAAAATATATAACTTTTAATTTAAATAAAATAATTTTTTTCTACGTGTAAATCTTTTTTTTTAATAATTAAAAATGAGAATTTTAAATTTTTTGGGAAAAAAATGCTATTTAATTATTCCTTAATATGCACGCAAAACTTGAAGATTGTGTTTTTATGGCATCATGGTGGGGTGGGGGGAAGTGTGTGCGTGTAATCTTTACGCACAATTGAAGTAAAACTTCTTGATTGATATATAAGATGTTTACGACACACATCACTGAAATGATTAAACTTAAAATAAATATCATATTAAAATTAAATGTATTTGTTATTCATGTACTTTAAAAAGTTTATATAAATGTTATATTCATATTATTCATTGGAAATAGGTACTTGAATGTCATCATAACTTTTTTTATGTGTGAAATTATAGGTTTGTGGTAACTATAATGTGAAACATAAATTTTACTCTATAAATTTGCTAATTTTCTTGAAAATACAGCATCTATCGTTATACCGAAATGCGTTGTTGATTGAAGTCGAGAAGTATTCATAGTTAGATCAAATTTTTGTTTTAAAAATTCAACTAACGGCTGAGATTCTTGAGAGCGAAAATTAACATTAAAATCTCCAATAAGAATGATCGGTAATTCATCACAATTACTTAGAATCCAGGAAGTGTCCATGTTTTAGTTATTATTATTTAACTGTTTTCTTATACCATTTTTTCGTCTGGAGATTGGGTATGAATGGGGGGAATGTCCATAGTCCAGTATTATACTTTAACTGTTCTTTAATTGACGTTTTCCTCTGTTTGTTGGGTTGAATGCAGGTAGTGTAAATTTTTTTGTGTTTTTCTATCACAATGTTCTTAAGCGTTGATTTCGTCTGCTGGTAGGTTTCGAATTATCATTCTGTATCCGTGTTTTTAAACTGCAGGTTCTGTTATTGTTTGGGATTGATTGCAGCCAGGGTCCGTTTCTTTGTGGTCTTCTATCCCCGTGTTAAACCGTTGCTCGTCTTGAGGTTGGGTTAGAATCCACGGAGTGTCCATTTGTTATTCTTTTATTTTGTTCTTAAACCGCTTGCAGCCAGTGTTTGTTTCTTTGTGGTGTTACATACCCGTGTTCTTAAATCGTTGTTCCGCCAGGATATCAGGTTAGCCTCCAGGAAGTGTCCGTGTTGAACGATTATTCTTTTACTGTTTTCTTAAAACGTTTTTCCATAGGGTTTGAATTGAGAGACGAGAACTTCCTGTGAGGTTGGGATTACATGTAAAATATTACCCATGCAAAAACCCTCAACTGGTTAAAAATTTGTGACGCAGCATTTTACTTTATAGATCTATGAATTTTAAATACGGGTCTTAAAAGTAATGATATCAAATTTTGAGTGACGCCCTGCTGAGAATTTTAAAGATTTGTTTTTAAATTCCATTACAGTTACTTTCGTTTTATTTTCTAAAGAAGATGTATGCATTTAAGCAATGCTTTTAATTATGAAATACACTGTCAAATATATCACACTTTCACTGAGTCTGCATAATGTAATCAAATGAATTTATTTCAATAATTTAATTTATCTTTTGCGTCACGCTATCGAAAAGGGCAAGCAAAATTTTCATATACATTGCACTTAGTTTGGTTACTATGACACTAACTAAATATTTACGTAAATTTTACTTGCCCTTTTGGATAGCGTGACGCAAAAGATAAATTAAATTATTGAAATAAATTCATTTGAATACATTATGCAGACTCAGTGAAAGTGTGATATATTTGACAGTGTATTTCATAATTAGAAGCATTGCTTAAATGCGTACATCTTCTTTAGAAAATAAAACGAAATGGAATTTAAAAACAAATCTTTAAAATTCTCAGCAGGGCGTCACTCAAAATTTGATATCATTACTTTTAAGACCCGTATTTAAAATTCATAGATCTATAAAGTAAAATGCTGCGTCACAAATTTTTAACCAGTTGAGGGTTTTTGCATGGGGATATCATTACTTTTTAAGGGTATGGTCAGAAGATAATAAATTAGTTTCAAGGGCGAATTTCGGAAGTTTGCTTGACACTAAGTTATGTAAATAAATATACAAACCTGTTTTCATGCAGTATCAGAGTATTTGATTAAAAAAGTCACAGCAAGTTCTTTTGTAACATGTAACAGAAAATTGACATATTTTTGTTAGAATTTTATAATAAGAGACATAATACTGATTATAATCAATAATTTTTTGAGTAATTTTCTATTTATAATTTGGGTCGAGTACAGATTAGTATCCCTGCCACCACCTTTGATTTTATTTCATAAATTTACATTCAGTTTAATGCTAAACGTAAGTTAACTTTTTTACTATAATTATATAACTATTGGGCCCCATCAGTGGCCGAGCGCATAGCGCTCTGAACTGGGAGATGGAAGGTGCCTGGTTCGAAACCAGGTTGCGTCCACCGACCTAATCGTTCGGAGTTTCCGTGGTTTCCTCCATAACAGTGTAAATACGGGTTAGGACCCCTTAAAAAGACTTCCACGGAGGGCACCCCACGTCTCGGCTTAGAGCCTACGTGTAGCTATAATCGGCCGTAATTCTAGAATAAAAACAACAATATATAACTATTCGTTCTATTGTTTTAATGCATTGTGATTCATTAATTTGCATTCAGTTTAACGATCACCGTAAGTTAAGTTTCGTTAAAATTATTAATTTAATAATCTCGTTTTTAATTAATGATAATCTAGTTACTCATTCTGTTATTTTAATGCAATGTAATCTATTAATGCAATGTTTGCTTTCAGTTTAAAGCTATCTCTAAGTTAAATTTTTAACTATATTATGATATACTAAGTTTTTATTAATGACTATAATCATTAATAAAATAGAAAATTACTCAAAAAATTATTGTTTATAATTGGTTTTATGTCGCTCTTTAGAAAACTACATACTATGTTTGTTTGTTTTTTTATCAGTTGATAATTTCATTTTTTTAGAGAACGTTTAGATGAACTACCAGTTTAAGAATAAGGGTCTTGCGCGGTTGACTTTCTCAGTGCTTCTGAAGCGTATTTACGTTACATCCTGAGAAAAAACGTCCAAAACTCCGAATTTTTAGATTATCAGCCATCCGGTAGACCAGAACCCTGGACATTTATACTTCAGTTATCTACCATCTTCGGTATCTTATCAACTCGGCTCGGGTGGGCACAACATCTTGTTTTAGATGCCATCTCCGGCCTTCAAATGTCTAATACAAAATATAGTGCATGTGTAAATTTAGATTAATTAATCAAATTTCTATCTGAAAAGTATTGAACAAAATTTTAAATCTGGTATTTAAAGGAATACAAAATAAAAGTGAGAAAAACCTAAGATTTGGAAAAAAGATTGGTTTTAAAATTATAATTCAATAATTTCAATAAATTTTATATATACATGAAGAGTAAAAGAATTATTATTAAAACTAGTTAGTATGTAAAACTACTATTTATTTTCCTTTGAATACTAAATAATTATTATTAATTAATTATGTGAGCTTTCTGAAGAGAAAAAAAAATTCATTGAAATATAAATTACATATTGAATTTTCCAAATAGAATTAATAATATTAGAAAAATAAAGACTTAATTTAGTTAGAAATAGCTATCAAAATACTAAGGAAACGAAATACTTAAAGAAAAATTAGGAAGGAGTTTTACCAAAAAATTCTTAAATTAATTATTTTTTTAATTCAAAGTCTTAACTATTTTTAATTATTAATTATAGCAAAATAAATTACAGAAAAAATAAGTAAAGTATATAATAATCTGTTATTTTTTAAAATGAAGTAAAAGACAAACGACAGTAGCACAAAGCTCATCTCGCAAAAGTGCGACGTCGAGGACAGAACTCGAGTCATTTGCTCAGGAAGAGGGAGCGAAAGGTACCAGCTGTCTAGAACCAAACTGGTTTACAATATAAGGTAACTCGTACAAATCTTGTCATGGATCTACAGCACTGTATTCCTACTCCCTGCCTTGTTTACCGCCTTTAAAACGAGATCATTTTCCGTATTTCCTTACGCGGGTTAAATAGTTCCCTCTTTGAACTGGATTAAATAAAAAAAACAAGTTTTACTAGCTTAACCGGCGACGTCACTCGTCGAATTTGGCACCGATTAAAATCATATATTAATTGTAAAAAATTCGTTAGAGCGGATTCCGAGATCCAGATGAGACACATTTGAAAGTAGAAAAGTTAGCTGTATATATGAGTTCCGCGAAATTTTACGGTTGGTTGGTTGGGGCTGGCTGCGTCACTAGTAGAACTGTCGTCCTACATGATGTTGTCAAAACGCTTATTGATGTATAAAATAAAGATTGATGTATAAAATAAGATACGGCTCTTAACTGTTTTTCTCGCCGTTTCTTTCCCTAACACAGCACTTCTCAACCTGTGGGGCACTGTCCCCAAAGGGGGCACAGAGCATTTGCAGGGGGGGGGGGGGTGGCGAGAAAAACCAAAGAGCAAGTAGTGATGCATGTTTTTAAAAAATCATCTTATTTATTCTCATTTTTACTCAAAAAGTATATCCATTTTTGCTTAAAATGCTCATTCAAACTTTACTGATAACATTATTTTGTAGAAAATTCTACTAAATGTTCATTGTTAAAGATTAAAAAACTGAACGTATGCTGAAAAATGTGAGGGGGGGGGGGGGGTGACGTTAAAAAGTTGAGAACCGCTGCCCTAACAGGTTCCGAGAATTTTTACAGGATGGAGTCGGCGAACGGCGAAAGCAGCGTAGCTACCTTTTCGACCCTCCGGGGCGAAAGCAGGTCAAAAAGGTAGGTTTTTGAGGGGTTCTTCTTTTTCGAAGCGCGCTTGGCGTGGAGTATGACATATACGTCACTTCTTTTACTGAGCGTTACTTCCGTCAGAAAAACCAGTGTTTGTTTCTTTGTGGTGTTACATACCCGTATTTTTAAATCGTTGTATCTATATCATTATAAATATATATATATATATCATTACTATATATAAATATATATATCATTATAAATATTGCGTTCACACAAACTACATTCTTCTAAATTTACTAACATTTCTTAAAATACAGCTTTTGGGCAAAATAATAACAGACATGACATACATAATATTTAGGAGTTTAATGGCTTAACGGCCAATGTAACTGGCATTTGACAAATAATATCACTTCGCTTCGAAACTATTGCCTATAATCATTACGAAATAGTATTCTAAAACAATTATGTAATTAAAACACATCTGAAGCCAGTAATTACTGTATATCACGTTCTTAATTTTATATATTTAATTTTTTGAAGTTCTGCTAATTTAACGATCTCCATTTATTTTGCCTCGATGGAAATATAAACAACCTGAGATGCGCAGACGCAGAAGATGCGCAGTTACCCAGTGTGCGTAGTGCCATCTGTTTGCAACTACAGCGTTATCCAACTTTCTAAGCAAAGTGTCCCCTCCTATAAATTTACCTTCGTGGGATCGAAGTATGTCCTCCAATAGTGTTCTTAAACGAAAATTTTCCTCTGCTGTTTAGGTTCGTTTGCAGCCACTGTCCCTTTATTTGTGGTGTTCCATCTCCATGTTCTGACTGGAAGTTAGGTTAGAATCCAGGAAAAGTGTTCTTAAACTGATGTTCCATCTACTGTTCCAGGGACCTATCTACACACTTGGGGGCCCAGGGCACAGATACTTTTGGGGCCCCTGCACAAAAATATTCCGCAGAATATTACTTAATTAAATTAAGTTAAAGCCAATTAATTATCATTCCTAAGTTAACCATACGTAAACATTTACAAATCAGTAAAATGTCATGACAGATACCACTTATATGAATTTTTCGATTTTGAAATGTTTTTATGGGTATTTACAGCCGTCACACACCTTTGAAAAGATAAAAGGAGGACCATGCTGAGGTGTCCGAACGAATTTGCGAATATCGAATTTATCGAATGTCAAATCGAATGCATATTTTTTAGCGTTACAAGTTACATTAAAATAAAAATTTTGAATATTTGTGATGAAATGATCAGAAATTTTTCTCTTGACAGATAATTGTAGTAGCTATTATGATTACATAAAAGGAAGTTTTGGGCGCCCCTAAAAATCGGGGGCCCAGGGAACGTGCCCCGAATGCCCCGCCGTAAATCAGTCCCTGACTGTTCCGGTTCCATTGCAGGCAGGTTCCATTTCTTTGTGATTTTCCAAAACCATGTATTGTATATTATTCATCTAAAAATAAGGATTATCGTGAACCTCCTGTGAGGTTGGGATTACATGTAAAATATTATGTCGGACTAGCTGCTACCCGAGACTTCGTCCGCGTCGGCTTTAGAGTTAGGTTCCGAGAGAAATGAAGCATTTGTGAATAACACATATGTTTGCGACAAAAGAAACTGCATTTAAATATTATTTACTTTTTAATTATTTTAAATGAAGTATAATGCATGGTAGTATACTTCATTTAAAATAAGAGAGTATGCAGAGTTACTAAATTTAGATTTTTTTCAGGCATTTTGGTTTAATAGAGACAGTTACGACAGTATTTGCGAACTGTTTTGAGTGTTCTTGTAAAAGAAATATTTATGCTATATGCATGAATTTTAACTTATGTTACATCCATTTTACGCCAAATTAAAAAGTATATGAAATAAGTAACTCAAAATGAGTTACACAAAGTTGACAATTTCCAAATAGTAAATTCGCCTAGACAACAGGAGTTTAGAATTAGAAATTATTCGTTTTTCCAAAACAGAATAACTAATATCTTGAAAATGAAAAATAATTAAAATGCAGATTATTTTAAAGCTGGTTCGGTCCAGCTGGATTATTTGCTACCAGGAGAAATACTTGGCGGCGTTAACTATGCCATTATAGCAGTTATAGTACACTTTGGATATTTGCTAGCGCGACGAGATGCTATAATTCGTGGTGCTAAATACGCCAATCTGCAAATGATTATGTAAATGAAAATATGGATAACGGTTTTCCGGCAACCTTAAATGAACAGTAATTATAGGTTGTGAGCATGTGTAAATCGCCAAATAATGAAAAGTCGCCATGGGTGGCAAGCTGTCCTACCTGTTCCGTAGTTTTTATCAAAGAAAACATATGAATTACTGTTTTCTTATTAGCTATGAGCTAATTATTAACTATACATATATGCCCATTAACAATAATAGTCGCCAAATTATGAAAATTCTCCATAATTGGCTAATACGCAAGGCGTACCCTGGGTTTCACATAATTATAAATAGTGCGAGTTTAAATTTTTATGTTCCAAGCAACATGCAAGAACGAAGCAATGTGTAGCTCGGTAACATTCTATCTTATCCAATGTTTGGGTTTTGTTTGTTGAAATGATGTCTTTTTTACGAATAAGTCTTTTTAGGGGCGAAATGCCTCATACGAAATGCGAGCGTAGCGAGTCCAGGAGCCTTGGCCCCTAGTATGCTCAAATTTTCAAAGCTCTGCTTTCTGTAGATTTGTCTGGAGAACATTCATTTTTATTATTACAGATAGATAAATCTGGCATAATTTCCGTGATATTTAATGTTTTTCAGATGCACGTGCTTAATAGCATTCTTGTAAGGTCGTAAAGGTAGGTTTTTAATGGTTCTGGAGAGCGCACGTCATTTCCTTTACTGAGCGTTACTTCCGTCAGAAAAATAATTTGAGTTACTCCCTAATCGCCACTAAAGAAGTTTTACTTCAAAAATACCTACATACAAATTCATTTTACAGATGTGTTTGGATTTGGTTTTTGTGGCTTAGGGAAAGCCTCACAAAGGCCATCTGCTTAAAGGGAAGCCTTGGACTTTTTACAGGGTTCTACAAGGTGGCTACAAGATTTGAGAAAAAAAATTCCCAGATTATTGCATGATTTTGCAAAACTTCCCTGATTCTATTACATATCACAAAAACAGTTAATATTTGCTTGCATGAATAGCAACTAATATATTCAAAGAGCACATACATGTATTAGTTACAAAAATGAAAAATGTCTGCTTACTGGACACTTCCATATAAAGTTCAAATCGCTTAAACAGAAAGTAGCAATGAATGAAACTAATCATTCAAGTAAGACCTTCCAAAAAATGCCAGAATGAAAATTTTTGATTTGGAGAGTATTCATGTTAAATTTAGAAATAAAATTGTCTATCGTTCATGTTTACAGGATATACACAAAACTGGCAATCGATTTGGTTTTAATTATTATGCCATACCTGATAACCTACAAAGAGAACATGATTCTTTATCAAAATCTTTTAAGATTTTTCTACAGAAAATTAAAGTATATTAGTCCCCACAAAATTTCTCAAAATCTTAATACAATGAACTCGCTTAATCAGGATGAGATGATTATCCAGAACGTCATAGCCAAAAATGTTATTGAAAACCTTAAAACAATGTACCATATAAACTTGCTCTTTAACTTACAAGGGGAGGCTCAGACGTTGGGGTCACCAATTTTGATGAAATGTTGGTGGGTTATAGGGAACCCATAGTTAAGTAAAATGCTAAAATATTGGCCGCCAACTCTCGCTTATTTTCGAGAAAATTCCATTTAAACATTTGACACATTGTTAAATACTAATTATTTGGCAATTCATCTGTGTTCTTGGTGACGCCGTGGTACTGTACGGAGACGGAGATCCGAAGGTCCCCGGATCGAATCCAGCTCGGTGCTCTGGATTTTCAATTTTTTTTTTCTTTCTCCCTTAAAAATTCATATAATACAGTTTAAAATGATTAGAAAACTGACGTGATTTATTGAAATAACACTATTTCTATGAAATAGAATTGAATAGCCGCAAATGAAAGTGACAAAAATGAGAAACGTTATTTATGAATCACATTTCAAAAAATATTTTTCTACTTTTACAGATGAGTACATGAGGAAGGGTGATATTTGTCCTGAAAACATGCAAAACAAATTGTCTGGACATTTGCTACAACATATGAAATAAATATTTTTGTACTCACATGATATTTTCATTTCTGCTTGTGGGAAAAAAAAATTATTTCAGCTTTCATCAGAAAATTTTGTTGATGTCAGAAAATAATGGTGGTGATAGCAGAAAATACATGACTTAAATGAATTTTTATTGCATTTTCTCATGTTCCTATTTTCCGTTCATTTAGCATATCAATAGAGAATTGTGTAGCTTTTATTATTTTGTTGTTGTTGTTGTTGAAATAAATAATTTTTGTTCTTTTTGGGGTGGGGTCAGTGAAATTACAAATCACAGGGTTGACAAAGCGTTGTACATTTAAGTGGAATTACTTTTAGAGGCAAGGTGAATTACTTTCATCGTCATACAAGTATTTTGCTATGAATTTCTGAATTATTATTATTATTATTATTAATAATTTCGCTATCTACTTCTATCGAAGTTTGATAAATTTAAAATTAAATGCATTTTACATTCTACATCAAATCATAAATTTTTTAATACAAAAAATTTCACTTATCGTTTAAATCGAATATTGGATCTCTAATTTTAATTACATGTGTGTAATACATTTTAGCTGAATGAAAAACTCAAAACAGTAATTGCATCATTCAAAACGAAGAAAGAAGCGAATCCTTATCATTCCTCGCATCCTAAAAGTATTGGTAAATTATCAACTATATACACAAAAACAACTTTATAACTGCAGTTTTACAAAATAATTCAAAATATATAATAATTTTGAACTTTGTAGCGAGATAAGCACCGAGCTGGATTCAATCCGGTGACTGTCTGTACGGTTCGATCTCCGTCTCCGTACGGAACCCGCCGAGAACACAAATGAATTGCCAAATAATTAGTATTTAACAATGTGTCAAATGTTTAAATGGAATTTCCTCGAAAATAAGCGAGAGTTGGCGGCCAATATTTTAGCATTTTAGTTAACTATGGGTCCCCTAGTTAACCCACCAACATTTCATCAAAATCGGTGACCCCAAAGTCTGAGCCTCCCCTTGTTAGTAGAGAAGAGGATGAGAATGTTTCTTTCTTTTCTTTGCTACATTCTTTTTGAGAACAGTTATAGAAGTAGTTTTTCATGTTGATTGTGCAGAGACAGTAATAAAAAGCACCCCAGTTAAGAAATTACGAGGATCAATTTTTCATCTAATTTTATCAGATGATATGAAATTTGCAGAAAAAAAAAATCTTTTAGTGTGTCACTTTTGTTAAAAAAAAAAAAAAACAAGAAATTATGAAGAATGTCCAAAAAGAGATGAAGAAAATCTTGTATAAAGCATCAATAATGAACTCACGATGATGAATTAAAATTCTTTAAAGAGTAAATGAGAAAAAAAAAAAAAAAAAAGACATTTTCATTCTATACAAAACAGTGAAATAAACTACATTTTCTCTTCCATTGTACTAATTGTAAATCTAAATAATATTCAACTTTACATTCATTCTCTTTATTTTGCATTAATTCAGTAATTAATGTCCTATTGTATGATAATTTAACATTGTATATCATTTTTTTTTTTTTTTTTTCATCAATTTTGCAAAGTTTGATTAGTTGGGAGATTTGCTTATCCGGGACGAGATTTTTCCTGACCATCCAGGTCAATCAAGAGTCTGCCGCATAGAATATGAAAGCAAAAAACATAAATTCAAATAAATTAGTAAAGTTTGACATTTAGTATGCATTGTTAAAAAAAATTCACTGACTTGGGTATTTTGATATTGAAAAATCAATTAAATCGAACAAATATTATAAAAATATATAATTATCGCTTAGCAATAGTGAAAATGATTTAATAGCGTATGCTGTTGCCAACAAATGCTGAAGTAAACTTCGAATTTCCCTGATTTAGGAGTCATTTTTGCAGAATTCCCTGATATTTCCCCGAGTTCTCCAGAAATGCAAAATCCCCTGATATTTCCCTGATTTCCAGGTTTTGTAGTCACCCTGTTCTAGTTCGTATACATCTTACATCTGGAGAAGATCACATAAAACTCCAGAGCATTAGATCAAGCCGTGTGGTAGGCCAGAACTCTGGACGATGACATTTTGGCAATCGTATTCAGTGTCTTATTCACTCAGCCATATTTTCGGGGTGGAGAGGGATTTTATTGATAGTATAAAAATTATAGGCTATTATTAGTGCAGTTATATTAAAAGTGTTCACATTTGTTTTTCTTGGTAGTTAATCTTCATGTGTTATCGAAAAGAAATTCTGCAAATTAAAAATAAATTTTAGAAATTTTGTGAAGATAATTGCATATAGTAATAATATCAAATTTGCTAATATTTATCTGGATTTTAAATCTTAAAATGAAATTTTATTGCTATTAATGAACAATTGTAATAAATATGTATAATGTTTATTAAGTTCATATATACGTTACTGAAACAATATTTCTTCCAATATACTAATAATTAATTATTTCAATTTCAGGCATAGTAGAATTTATCACTCATAAAATAATTAACAGGAAATGCAGAAAAACAATAGTAAGCATGGAAAAACTCTTAACAACCTATACAAAAGAAAAAATTGCAGAAGTATACAAATAAAATGTATTTTGCTTTTGACTGGTTACTGCTCCTTAAGTATTGATGATGCTTGATATTTTCAGTCAGTAATCATCGGTTATTTTCTTTTGGTTGCACTGTGACAGTGCCGGCCCGAGGGGGATGCGGGGCCTTGGGTGAAGCGCAAGAGTGGGGCCTCTTTTCTATCATGTCTTATGTAAGTTACCACTAGCACTGCTAGTACATATAAGTTTTATTTCTTGGCTTTTTTGGGGATATATCGCAACCACCTACCAAGCTTGGTCTAATGTGATAGCAAAAAACTGGACCAGTAGTGGGGCCTGTTTAAGCTCAAGGCCATAGGCGATTGCCTACATTCGCACCCCCCTTGGGCCAGCCTTGACGGTGATGTCAGGATTTGCAGAAGATGGAACTTGTTACGCTTGAATCTGAATACTTTCCCCTGTGGTCTACAGATCCTTCCAACTCACAGTGAAGCTTTTGCCATTTACAAGTATTTCACTTGGATAGTGCTGTAAGTCTGTACAAATAAACTTTCAGAAGCATTGAAATACAGTGAAAAACTGGAAAAAAAATTTCTATGCAGACAATGAGGATCGTACCATTAAATAGTCACATTGAGTATTTTCAAAGCAAGAAATGAGACTTTATTACTTTGTAACACTTAAATTAATTTAACTAACTATTGTCTAATTAATTTTGTCATTATTTTAAGTAAAACAAATGGATTAGCACTTATTAAAAAAAGGAACACAGTAAATGTGTTCAATTGTTCATATTCTTTCACGTGCAATAATATTAATTAAAACTGTACCTTTTTCATTAAAAAGCTATAAAATGAAAAAAAGAAAAAAATTATAATATTCCCCCTAATAGCAGAAAATTTCTAAACAAAGGAGAATATTTCTGGTTCTGTGACTGTCCATTATTTGGAAAGTGCCAACCTAAAAGTAAGACTAATGATTGAGCTAGCCAACAAATACATAAAAAGATAAGGTTAAATGAAATGTGAGAAAATTACAAATTATCTAAAATTCAAAAACATTTAATCTAAAGGGAAAGGGTTGGGAAACTCAAAAGAATGACAGTAAAAATTCAAATAACAACAAAAAAGAAAAAAAAAAAAAAACTTCAGATTAAATTTATATTACTTAAAGTACTTTTGTTTTCTGATACAACAGAACTTGATTTCTGTTTCAAGGGAGAATTTCCTAAAATAGAGAACACAGATTTTCAGTTTTAATAAATAATTTTCACTAGTACTACAAACTCAAGAATAAAGTTAACTTACCGCATTTTGTGTCTATTTTAGATAAATCAGATGCACTTGAATGAACATTAGACTCAGTTTTCACTGATTTGCTCTTTTTTTTCAGGATACTTTCAGAGCATTTTACAGCACACTAAATTAAAATAATTTCACAGCATTTAAACATAAATTCTCCACTGTGTTACTTTAAAATAATCTTGCAAAAGATTATTTTAATACATGATTAAAATAAATTATAAATTATTTATATAAATTATACAAATTTAATACATGATTAAAATAAGTTATAGGACTGTCACAGGCAATCAAAGATAGTCCGGACAGAAGTGAAACTTTGATGGCAGTTTTTGTTGACTTCAGAGCTGCATATGATCATATTTGGAGAACTAAATTGATTTATAAACTAAAGACCCTGAGAATCGGTGACAAAATGCTCCAATGGATTAAAAATGCCATTACTCAAAGATTTTGAGCTGTTCGCTATGGACCAGAAACCTCTGGTTACAAACAAATCCACTGTGGCCTACCGCAGGGAGGTGTGACAAGTACAAGTCTTTTTAATGTATACATTAATGACCTTCCTGGCAGAATTAGAGAAAAAACAAAAAATCTTGAATGTGCTTTTTATGCTGATGACTTGGTGCTATGGACTTCAGCACCTAGAAGGCACACTGATGAAATGATGTTTAAAATTAATCAGGCACTGAAAGCTTTATATGAATGGTCTACAGAAAATCAAATAGAGGCAAACATTGACAAAACTAAGTACCAAACTTTTACTCTAAATCGTCAGCCAACCGAAATGGACTTGTAGTATAATGGTAGTAGTATTTGTGAAACAGACGAAACTATAAGTTAAAAATCGTTAAGCCTTTTAAAATCAGTTAAAAATATTAAAAACTTTCTTCCTTCACGTTTTAGACTGTAGCTATGGTTATTATAATTGGCTATTTTTTTTTAACGTTATTAAAATTTATTTCCAAATTTTCTTTTAAGGCTAAACGAGATAGAGCAGTACTATGTCTATTGTATTTAATATCGTTAATGTGTTCTTTGATTCTGTCTTTTATTTTTTGTTTTGTTACACCTATGTAATGGCTAGATAAGTTAGAATCTTTATAAGCAAAATTAATTTTATAAATTGCAGCTGTTTCCAAAGGATTGATCTTTTCTTTATCTGAACAGATTCTTTTTAAAATGTTACTATTTGGTTTTATGGGTATTTTAACATTCTTTTTGCGGGCAAGGTTAGCAAGTTTTTCGGCAATTCCACGACAGTATGGTATGGGATATGTGGAAGTTAATTTTGTTTTTTGGCCATTGTTGATTATGTTTATTTTATTTTCTTTCTTTCTTTCTTTCTTTCTTTAACTAATTTGTCTACAATATTGTCAGAGTAGTTAGTGAGTTTATTGTCAGAGTTGACATTGTTTACTTATGAATTGTAATTCTTCTTTGAGGAGTTTATTGTTGGAACAAGTATCGAGAGCTCTATTAATATATGAGCGAATTATCGAGATTTTATAATTATAGGGTGTTTTAGATGAGAATTTGACTATTTCATTGTCATTGATTGTTTTTCGATAGATGGTGGTTTCTATATTGTATGGGGTAGTTATTATTTTAACATCCAAAAAGTTAAAAATGTTGTGTTGCTCTATTTCCATGGTAAATTGTATATTTTTATCAATAGCATTTATTTCCTGAAGGATATTATCCAGGCTATTGTTTTAACTATTGCAAAAAAATATCATCGACATTCTTAAACCAATATATTATATGGGGGTGGAATTTCTTTTTAATTATTGTTTATAAACATCTCATTTTCCAGTCGGCCACTATTCCGATATCGGAGAGCCCATAGTTACATCCTTTTTTTGGCTATAAAATTTACTGTCGAATTGAAAATATGAGTTATTGAGAATTAATTTAAGAGCATTTTTAGTGTTAATGCGATATTTTTATTGAAATGGTTTTCTATTTCTTTACTGATGGTATCAAACACTTCATATGTATCTATCGAGGAATATAAATTAGTGACGTCAAAGCTATGACGTCACTAACTTTAAATTAAACACTTTACAAGATTTTTAAAGCAAATTACTTAACTTTTCACTAATTATTTTACTTCTACATGCACTCAACATATAAATTCTGTAAGTATCAAATGTTACCTCTAAAAATCGTTCTAAATGAGACTGTTTGCCTTTGGTTTCATCTTGATCAAAAACTAAAGAGAAAGAGAAAAACATGTAAAACTATTTATCGAATAAATAAAGGATGAATAAAACAATAATCAATACTTACATTTATTAAAATTCTTATCTACATTACCATAACTGCATTCACTTTCAGAATGAACAATTTCTTCAGATTCATTTTCTTTTCTTTTAAGATTTGAATCATCAACTTCAGATAAATAATTTATGTCTGAGGTGCCACCATGAGAACTTTTCTCCATTTCAGAAATGGAATTTGATGCATGATTGATTGGAATATATTTATTTTCAGTAGTTTTTTTCAACTCAACTGGATTTTTAATATTATCTGATAGATCACTGTTTGTTTCATTGCCACTGTAGAGTCTCTTGAAATTATTATCTTGAGCACAGACTCCATCAATATAATCAGTATTTGGCTGACAATAGTCTTCACTTAACTCCTTATTTTCTAAAATATCTTCTGACTGAACATTTTCATTTGAACTAAGTACATTTTGTTTGGAATAAGTCACACTATTTTCCTTACTAGAACTACTTTTACGAGAATTAGATGATATTTTGTGTAAATCATTTTCTAATGCTTCCAAAATCGGATATGATTTTCTGTTACTTTTCTCAACTGTCAAGTTAAAATCTTCCAAATCAGAGAAACTTATTTTTTTTACAACAGATTTTGCTTTTTTGTTATGATTAACTTGCTTCTTTTGATATGGTTTTCTTACATGAGATTTTTCATCGGATATAATCTGAAAATAAAAAATTATTATCAATGTGAAATTTATTGCTTTCTTTAGCACTATACAGATTCTAATCAATAATATGCAAATATGAATTAATTATGCATAGGTGTACACATACTTAACATTGTATTAATTAATTTTTTTTCTATGTCTGCTTCAATTACATTTTCAATTGCTAACTGTACTTCATTATAGCAAATAATTAATTTAAATCAAAATAGAACCTTTAAAAATATACATAATGATAATAATATTTTCACGTTTTGAATCAAGTATAGTATAAAAAATGTACATGAATCAAAAATCTTAAATGTATTAATCTCATTTGATTTCGAAGCTCGGTGCTACGGCACAAGCTCAGTGCTTGGGCACATTGATAAATATTATTGTGAAAGGAAATTCAGGATTACCACAAAGGGATTTTAAAGAATACAACAAAAATGCATAAAAATAGGAACGAAAAATTGCAAATTCCAAAGAAAACACACTTCTTTTTATTTTCATACTGTTTCATTAATTAAAAAATCGCATATCTGGAGTAACTTTTATGGACAACATACATAACTTTTCACAACATAAGTTGCCTAAAACCTTCTTATATTACATTCTTAGATCATACAGCAGCGAGCGATAAGGAGTCAGATTCATGAAAGTCAGAATCTGACATTTTGTCAGAAGACAATATGATCCAGAGAACAGAGCTTCTAAGAGACTGCCTGCACACCCACATGCCTAAAGAAAACAGACATCTTTTTGTGATAAAATTACTGGCTCACTTGATACAGCTCATTTTTAAAGAAAAACAGAAACTTTCAAATTTCTAGAAAATTCTCCATGCAGGAAGCACCAGAAGTCAGATGTGAATAACACCCCATCAAGAACAACAACAAAAAAATTAAGCATACAACAGGCTCAATAGTAACCTGCCTATTAAAAGGACAGGAAAAGATTAGGGGCAGTGAAAATCATTGCATATTTCTGTTTTACATTGAAAGAGAAATAAAAACTGAATGAATTTTTAAAGAACATTATTGATTAGTGAAAAAGAAAAGAAAATAAAATACTTTTGAAAGTTTAATGACTATTTAACAATCTGTAGGTGAAGGTAAAGATATCCACCGGAGGAAACCAACCCAATTGGGTTTATGCAGTGGTGGGAAAAACTACTTTTTTTTTTTGTAGCGAACTACAACTACAACTACTTTTCAAAAAATGTAGTTAACTGCAACTACTCCTTGACAAATGTAGCTAGCTACACTACTTTTAAAATGTAGTCACTAATTCGCTACTTTTAGGAGACAAATTTTGCTAAAAGATTGTTTGCATTACATTCACATTTAAGAATATTGATATCCTAATTAGAGAAAACTATTGCTCTAAAAAACAACTACCAGGGGAGTACTTGAGGGGGGGACGGGAGTGGAAGGCCCCCCTCTGAAACTGTAAAGCAATTATTAAAAAGGAGCTATTTTGAAACATTTCTTTTAACTTCAGAACATTCAAGTTTAATATATACTGAATCATACCAATCCCCCCGAAATGGAAGCCTATATATGCGCTACTGATAACTACTGCTAATTATTGAAGTATTGCTGAAACTAATTAAGTTTTAATACCTTTTATAATAAAAATAAATTGGGACAGTGAGCTCTGAAAGCATGAGAAAAAGGGTATAGTAAAGGGGCCTGGGGCCCCATCTAAATATGATCAGCTCTGGACCTTTCTTCCCCTCTCCTTTTTCTGTCCTCTTTCTGGGAGAGTGGTGATTCTAAAAATAATACTGGGAATAATAAAAAGGATGTACAAGGTTAGGCTTCCGGCAACGCAACCCCCCCCCCCTTCTCATGTGTTGTATTGCGATTACAAGCAATACTTTGCCAGGAGAGTAACTTTAAGTGCTGAAGTTTGCCAAAAACCCAGGTTCTACACTTACTGCCCACGTGTGTAACTGTCAAAATAAAGATAACTAAAATGGGATTGAAAATAGACAATTTATTAACACTTTAAAAATTCATTAACAAAATCATTAGGCAATAATTTAACACATCTTCACTCATTAATTTAGGTGCTGGACTCAAGAGTAGATGTACTCAAACTACAGTTGGCATTATCAATACTTCACATAAAATTCAGGCCTTCACGAAATTATAACAGGAAATGATTAACCACCCAAGGGTACCCATGGCAGATTTATGAGTATTACAAAAATATAAGAAAACAAATGAGATTTTATCACATACAAATTGCAAACTTTTAACAATTACATGCTTACTTATGACAACTTATTCCAACTATGCAATTTAACAACCCTCTATTTTTAGTGTTTTGCTTCAAAAAAAAAAAAAAAAAAAAAAAAATATGATTGAATTAAATGGAGATCATTAAGTGCACAAAAAAGGTAGGGCATAGAATGCCTAAGCATACTGCCTCCCGGGTCATCATACATAAAATTTAAAAAAATTGCCATTCAAATGTAAAAGAAAAACAAAAAATACCTTATGAAAACTGGCACAAATTAGAAAAATTTCTTTAGAATGACATAAAAACTAATTTTAAAAGAGAAAAATGGGGGTGGTGGTAAATGACGTGAACACACCACCATCAAGTGGCACAAAAAAAAAATTGCAGAGGTACCGGGGTTACATTGATTAGTAATAAGTATGAAAGGTGACAACTTTTCTTTCTGAAAGTCTGGAGACAAGGGACTAGGCCCGCCAGGGTGACACCGTCCTTGCGTTGCCACAAGCATTCAGGCACTCGACATCAAATGATTAAAATAAAATCAATGAAACATCTCACCAGGACTCAGGATCCTGAAAGTTACAGCGATTGTCTAGTAGTGTCGCATCAGTAGATTTGCTGTAGGTCGGCCATTTCTAATAACTTACGACAACAGCGAGAGACGGATCATTCGTAGGCCTAATTGGCCATCTTCATTTTTAGCATTATCTGCTGCGCAATGGTCTTACTCTGAGCCCATCAGAAAATTTCTCTTCAATCGCCACCAATGTTTCACCTTATGGGGTGGTTCACATCAAAATAAAAAGGTGTAAAGGTGCTGCCGCTTTAATCTTCCATACTCTGCTGCTGATTCCCATCACCCATAGCAGGACCAGGTGATCAAGAAAAAATCTCTAACGCTACTTAAGCCAAGATTAGAACCTCTACATTAGGCAATAGCACAAGATGCCTACCTACCGCCCCGGAAAACCACTTTCAGCCAATCAGACCACAGCAAGTCATACCGGGAGCGTCCAAACATTTATCACTTGGGGCAAAGACGGGAGAAAAAGTTCTAGAACTTTCCCGACTTGACTGGGCACGAACTTAAAAAAAAAAAAAAATGGAATCCTCCATCGCATGATGCAAGACATCCAGAACATGACGCAATTGTGGGGGGTGAAAAAGGAAAAAACCTGAAAGATGAAAAAACCTTCTGAAATTTAACTGAGAGAAGCCTCACAATGGTAAGCAAAAGCAATAAAATTTTGAAAAGGATGGGACCACGCCAAAATAATCTTTGCAACAGGTGCGTTGATTAGTTTCTCTGGACAGTGTCTCTTCCTTGGAAGAGTGGGAAAATTCCTAGCGGGGGATAAGATAGGCTCCGGAAAACCGAATCATACACCTTTGGTAGCTTTTTTGGTGGTGCTTTAGACACCATCCATCTTTTTCTGCAGCGTCATGTAGTTTGGCAATGAAAGTCAGCTGGTAAAGCAACATAAGGTTTTTTTTTTTTTTTTGTTCAACCGAAGAGAGTAATTATTTTATTTTATTTTATTTATTTATTTGGAAACAATCTAAAGAGGAATATTAATCCCTTTTTCCAATGCACCATTTTCTCTGAAGACATGGTTGCGACGATTGTCACGGAGCCACTAGTTCCATCAGAGAGGCCAGTCCGACCCATAACTACACGAGGTTTCCAGTTTGCCATGGCTTTGAGTTAATCTCCAGTGGCATCCAATATCCTGAAACTTTTTTTTTCTGACTCTTGTTCAATGTAGTAATTTAAAATGCAATTGGTAGTAATAATTAATGTGTCACTTCCATAGAATTTTAAAATTTTCATTAGAATATATTTTGCCTTCGAATTTCAGTCAGGGGCGTAGCATGATGAGATACCCGCACCATGAGAAATTTTTTGCCATACAAAATGCATATTCTTCACTACATTATCACACACACGCATACATATATATGAGTTGTAGTAATCGTAACCCCCCCCCCCATGAAAAATTTCTGGCTACACCCCTGATTTCAGTATATATTTTATTAATTATATCAGGCATTTTTCTGGGTTTAGGTAATATGTTTAATTATTTGATTTGTTTTTTCTTAGGTCTCAGTAAAGTGTTTATTTATTTTGATGTGTAATTTTGCGGAAATACAATAACTATTAAATTAACTTAATGGTTATCTTTTTTTTCAGGGAGGAGGGGGGTTGCTACAATTAGCAGTATGATAACTTTAAAGCAGGTGATCAATGGAAATTTTAGTGCCATAAGGAGAATTTTCTATCATGTTCTAACAAATTGTACATCACTTTTTATAAATGATGAAGGGTACCCTTTTCCTATCTAATTTGCAGATGATTAAATTTTGCAATGTGTAGATTATGAATTTCTTTGGCAAAGTGAATCTTGTCCAAACATTTCATGATTTTTCCTTTGAATGTGCCCTTTTTATATGGTTGTGTGCTATGTTGAATAAACATCCTCCTTGTTGTTGTTTCCGTCTTTTGTGCTATTTTTTTTTTTTTTTTTTTTTTTTTTTTTGCACCCACACAGACACAGCAAGTTATCTAGGTTGTTATGTTTCTTGATTGATTGAACACAATGCAATGACAAATGTCTTACTTCAAAATCTAAAATCTTTCCACAACTGCAGTAAGCCAAATATTACACCACTTGGTGGCATACAATAATTAGGGCAACCCCTTCCCATAAAATCATACCTGATTGTAATGGCCCCATTAGCCCGGAGCCTGTTCTAGTTTGCACACTCCCTAGTTGCAGTTTGCTCAAATTTTGGTTACTATGTGGTACGATATAAAAGAAGTATATGATGCAAAAGGCAATGTAACAAATAACTCTAGAATTGATACTTTTTGAAAAAAACATTGTTTTTGGTACAGTGAACTCTCACTTATACATCGCCTCTTTTATACGTCTTTTTCAGTTATACGGCAATTTGCAGTGGTCCCAGCTCATTGTATAGGAAAATTATGATGTTATCATTCGTTTATGCATCGCTCTGATATAAATATTTCACTAATGCACCATTTTTTTTTTTTTTTTTTTTTTTTTTTTACCAAAGCAAAAATTTTAATTCTTTTTCTGTAAATAGAAATAAAAAATTATAATTTTTTAAATAAAAAGGTTTAACAAATAAACAATCTTTGCCGTATATGAAATGAAATGTCTTGACCGATTTTGATATGAGTACAGAGTTAGAAACAGGCAATTCTGCAGCCGATGTGAATGTTTCGATTCTTGATGTTATGAATATGGTATTCGCAGCATAGAGAAGTACCGGTGATTATATCATAAGGAATTGCTTTAAATAAGGCTGGATTTTTATTTTCTAATGAACATCAATGTTGTAACCAAATTAAGGAAAATGAAGGAGATTGTAAGATAGGTCTCACTTTGATCATTGGCAAATTGTATCTGATGGAATGATTTGTTTTAACCCGCTGTGCATACCACGGTCATTTAGACCAGGGTGCCTCCCTGCTTCCCCCCTCCCCCCTTCATTATTTTTGCATCCCTCCTATTATTTATTATGATTAGCAAACTATTTCTGGTGAAAAAAAGCAAAACAATCGGAAAAAAGGCACCTCGGTCAAAATGACCGGGGGGGTACGTACAACGGGTTAATGATTTTGTTGATATTGATGATAATTTAGTAACAACAGAATTCAGAGATATCAAAGACATTGCTAACAAAATAGCTGATGGTGATGGAGATGATGATATTGAAGATGTAAAAGTTTCTCCGAATTATACGAAAGTGTTAGAACCTTCGGACACTGTTCGGGACTCTTTGCAATTTACTTCAGCTACTGAAAATTCCTTTTCTCATTTGTATGAACTTGAAGAACTGTTAAAAACAAAAATAAACATCTATCATGGATTACTTTGAAAGGAAAAAAATTAAGATATGTTACACTTTCTGTTTTCTTTGCATAACTACAGTAGTTAACAAATTATAAATACAGTAGAAGATCCAAAATCCGCAAGGCTCTAAAATCCGCATTGTCTGTTCAATGTAAACAATGAAATTTGCCCTGCCAGCTGCAAGTTCAGAAAACTACAGTATAACCCCAAAGTAAAACTAAATAAGCTATTCCCACTGGAAAAAAAATATTTTAAGAGTTCGTGAGTCTGGTGACAACATTGATAACCTTCAAATGCGTGAGACATAACTGGCACTGATTTATGGTCACATGACACAGACTCTGACACAGTAACAAGTGAGGATGATCAAAAAGTTGATAAAAGAACATTTAATGAAGGTTAGGCTCTAAGAAAGAAATATCTCAGATTTGTAGAGCAGCAAAGCTGTATTACAAAACAGGGAATAATTTAAAAAAAAAAAAAAAAAACTATAATTAGAACTTTCTTAGGTCCTAAGCTATTATTTAATATGCATGTTAAAAAAAGTTGTACTATTATCTCATAATTTTGTATATTGTATTATTCCTCTGTATTTTTATATAATGATTCTGATTATAAGTAACATGATTTGTTTCCCTTGATCTTTATTATATTCTTTCTCTGTTACTTTCTGGGTGGGGTGGAGGAAAGTAGAATAAATTTATAAATTTCCTATTATGACCCAAAATCTACAAAATTCTAAAGTTTGCAAAAGGTCTAGAACCGAGCTGTGCAGATTTTGGGTCTTCTACTGTATCAACATATAATCGTCAGTAACTTTCTTATTCATGCTCTCATTGCAGTTTTTGCTGCATTTTAGAATCTGAATGGACTTTTTTATTTATGTGTCTCTCTCACTTATACAGTTTTTTCTGTTGGTCCCTTGGGCTGGCGCAAAAGTGAGAGTTCACTGTATCTCTCTATTCTAAGAAAAAGTAAAGGCCGCTGGCGCTGTCAAAGTTTGTGGACCTATCTCCTCCTAAACCGTAGGGATTTGAGTTTCGACTAAGGTGCCCATAAATTCAAAAAATTCCGAGGAACCTGCTAAGCTGATTTAAATTTCGAAAATTGAATTATTTTAGAAGCTATTAATAAAAAACTGAAAAAATAAACCGAATGGTTGCCAGATTTGGCATAAAATCATCCATTCCTTTGCAACAAAGCGTTTCGAAGTATCTAGAGTCGCGTGAAATTTACAAACATGAGTTAGAATTACGCCCATTTTATGCCCAAATAAAAACTATATGAAATAAGTAACTCAAAATGTGTTACACAAAGTTGACAATTTTCAAATAGTAAGTTTGCTTAGACAACAGAAGTTTAGAATTAACGATTATTCGTTTTTCCAAAACAGAATAACTAATATCTTGAAAATGAAAAATAATAAAAATGCAGATTATTTTAAAGCCGGTTCTCGTCTAGCTGGATTATTTGCTACCAGTAGAAATATTTGGCGGCGTTAACTATGCCATTATAGCAGTTATAGTACACTTTGGATATTTGCAAGTGCGACGAGATGGTACAATTCGTGGTGTTAAGTACGCCAATCTGCAAACGATTATGTAAATTAAAATATGGATAACGGTTTTCCGGTAACCTTAAATGAACAGTAAATATAAGTTGTGAGCATGTGTAAATCACCAAATAATGAAAAGTCGCCATTGGCGGCAGGCTATTCTATCTGTTCCGTAGCTTTTATTAACTTTACATGTACGCAAGTCGCCAAATATTGAAAAATCGCCATGGGTGGCAAATTCGCAAGGTGTCCAATAGGTTTTACATTATTAAAAATACAGCTGAAACAGATGTTCTGATTTTATTACGCTTTAGCGCCTAATTAATATAACTTTTGAATGGCAACATTAAATATCATTGTGTTTCTGAGGAGTGCAAATAATTTTTCCAGCGATTATAAGCGGAGCCCGCACTCCAGGTGGAGTATAGCTCAGGACCCGTACAACACGGATTCCCATAACAAAATATCTTCTGTGTTATGAGGGGGAGGGGGTCTACTGTAGTGTGAAGTTTAAATTTTTATGTACCAATGAAGATGCAAGAACCAAGCAATGTGTAGCATAGCTCAGTAAAATTCTACCTGATCCAATCTTCGGGTTTTGTCTGTTGAAATTATGTCTTTTTTACGAATAAGCCTGATTAGGGGCCGAATGCTTCATACGAAAAGCGAACGTAGCGAGTCTGGGGGCCTTGGCCCCTAGTTTAAAAAAAAAAAACAAACCCTTAGACTTTAGGTTCTTGTGCAGCTTGTTCGCATGGTGTGACATACTATTTAAAAATCAGTCTTGTGACTTCAGAAGGAAAATGGTGATTTTTATAGTGCTCTAGATTTGATAAAATGCTAAGAATTTCATGGAAATGTGAGACTTGCAGATAGTAAAAAATAAGCAGCTAAGTTCTCGCTGGGTTTTTTTTTTTTTTTTTTTTTTTTGTATGAAAATTAAACTTTATTGTGCAGAAATGGTTACAAATGATACATTAAAAATACTGCCCATCACTAGAAACAACCTTTTCTCATCGTTCGGGTTCTCGAGCTCGGGAGCTCGAATTCCCTGACGGTAGAAGTGTTCGTCGTGGAAGGCTATCCATGAATCTGTTCCTTATTAATACTTATGTTATATGCTAATACTTGAGAAAACAGTTCATTTTGTCAAAGTAGACTGTCATAACTGAAGTGTATTTTGGAAAAAAGTGATTGCAACAAATGTTAATAAGACATCAACTTTTATTAAATGGCAAAAATATCACAGGCTGTTTATTAAAACTTTAAAAGGTGAAATACGTAGGATTACTATATAACTCTATAGGAAATACCCATTTCCGACGTACAAAATATATTTTGGCTGCCTTTACACAGCCATCCTCAGTTGTTGCACGCTTCCTTGTCAATGGCAGTCTTGCTACACTTTTTTTCCACCTTGTTCCTGAACTTTCGTTGTACTTCATATGTTGGAAATAGGTATTTCCTATAGAGTTATATAGTAATCCTACGTATTTCACCTTTTAATGAGGATGGCTGTGTAAAGGCAGCCAAAATATATTTCGTACACCGGAAATAGGTATTTCCTACAGAGTTATATCCTACGTATTTCACCTTTAAAAGTTTTAATATGTCGAGCCAATACCGGGCTATTTAAAAAATTTTAACCCTGTTTTAACAAATTTTTAATGCAGAAATATTATTAACAGAATCAAGGCGTACCCATGGGATGCCCCATATCTGGAATTATAGCAGACTGGAAAATGCGAATCCTTGAAGAAAAAATCATACAAAAATTTAACAAAACCATAAAACTGTGGCTACGATATGTCGATGACATTTTCGCGATACTTACCATAATAAGAACCAAGAAACTAATTTAATTGAAAACCTCAAAGAAATGGATCAGAACATTAAATTTACGTACAAAAAAGAAAAAGATAATACCTTCAACTACCTTGACGTAATCATTATAAAGAACAATAACCTCTTACAAACAACAATCATTCGTAAACCAATACGGTTAACTTTAAATCCAAAACCCGCTTAAGCTATAAAATAGCAGCGCTATACGTTCCTATATAGACAGAGCCTTCAATGTGTGCTCTAACACCACTTTATTACATAAAGAAATATTGTACATTAGAAACCAATGTCAAGAAGCTAACTACCCACGGGAGACCTTTGAAAAAATTCTTAAAGCACATAAACGAAGATTAAATATTATAAATAATCCGCAAAAAGAAAATTTTAAATACACTACAGCTATTCCTTTCAGTAGGGGGATCGCAAATAAAATCTCTAGCGGAGCCCTCAAAAAGAATATCCGAATACCAATTAAACCCAATTAAACTATTTTTCAACGTGTTCATTCTGAAAAAGACCAAATTAACCCGTTAGATACCGAAGGAATATACAAAATTAATCTTTCTATTAATGAAACCAATCATTAAGGTTGCTATATAGAAGTAACAAAAAGGAAAACAAAAGAAAGAAAAAATGAACAGATTAACGATATTAAATTCAATAAACAAAACACAGCCTTAGCTCGCTTAGCAAAAAAAGAAATGCTAACAATAGATTTTGAGAATGTAAAGAAAATAGCTAATTACAAAAATAAAATATATGCCTATATCCGAGAAAGTTTAGAAATTTCCACAACAGAGGGGAGCATCAACGATATGGCACACGCCAATGTCGATAGAATGAGACGAAAGTTCAGGAACGAGGAGGAAGACTGCAATTGACGAGGAAGCGTGCAATGACTGAAGATGGCTGTGTAAAGGCAGCCGAAAAATATTTCGTACGTCGGAAATAGGTATTTCCTATAGAGTTATATATCACAGGCTATTTACTTATATAAGTACTGGCAAAAACTTGAAAAATTCCTTTTAAACTCATTAAACATTCTGATTAGCTGCTATGTAAACCTACCTGAATAACTGCCTGAAACATATGGCCAGACTATCTAAAAAAATTCTTTTGATCTTCAGAAATTCAATATGTAAAAGAGTATTTGTGTGTCATTAAAAAAAAAAACACAATGCCCGGCAAAACAGGATCAACCTGCGAGGTTCTTGTTCAAAAGGGCTTTTTTGCATTAATTTAAAAGACCTTGGTTAAAAATGAACTTCTATTTAATTTAAAAACATCTTATTAATCACTATAATTTCTGCACATGCAGTTTCTAAAGCATTTAAAATCAAACTTTTCTTTTTGCTAATTCTAATAATTCTATAAAAGAAACTGCTTTAAATTTAAGAAAAACATTTTTAATGCACTGCCTGCCATTCCCGTCACAGTCATCCTGCCGGCTAGACTGCCGTAGCTGATACTGCTTACCCGCGGCCTTTTACTTCTTGTGCAGCCGATCACAAGTGCTCTTCTTTTTATTTACCGGAGCATCAGTGACAAACTCAATTGCCGAGTTGTCTTTTTGCTTCTCACCTAACACGGAGTTAACCAAACCCCCAAGGCACGCTTCTGATTGGACAAACGGCATTCAGGAGCTTCCTGTGGGCAATGCTAACGACTCCAACCAACCATTACACTGATTCAAGATGGCGGTTGTTTTGAAATGCAAGATGTGCCTGTACATTGAAGAAAAACATTAACGAAAGTAGATAAAGTTTTAAACATTTAAATCCTTCATTTTTAAACTTTTGTTGCATCTTTTAGAATCTCAAAAATCCAGGTAAGTTTCAATGATTTAATAAAATAAGCACAAGAGATTGGAAAAAGTTGTTTACAAATCACTTATTTGGGACAGAATCAAGCCGTTTTTTTATGTCTTCAAATGCAGTGCACTGCTGATCAACCAGACCATGTGCCATTGAAAGAAATAGGTAATAATCGGACAGTGCAATGTCTGGGGAATAAGGTGGGTGGGGTAGGATGTCCCATTTGAGCATTGCCAAAAACGTTTTCACAGATCTAGGAACATGTAGCCGCGCATTGTTATGCAGGAGAATCACTTTGTAATGCCTCTGCTCATATAGTGGCCGTTTTTCGTGCAGTGCTAGGTTCTATCGCATTAAATGAGTTCGATACCGTGCCCCAGTGATGGTTTCATTCAGTCGCAACAGCTCATAATAAATGACACCAACCTGGTCCCACCAAATACACAGCATCACCTTCGCAGCGTGAATATTCAGCTGAGGCGACGACATAGACACATGACCAGGCAGCCCCCATTATTTTTTTTCTCTTTGGGATGCTGTAATGATTCCATTTTTCATCACCCGTCAAGATGTGATGAAGAAACCCCTTCCGATTTTGTCACTGGAGCAGTTGTTCACAGGCAAACAAACGACGCTCAATGTCTCGTGGCTTCCAACCATAAGGAACCCAATCTCCTTGCTTTTGAATCATTCCCAATGCATGCAATCACTTAGAAATGGCTTGGTGGGTAACTCCTAACGCTAACGCAAGCTCTTGTTGTGTTTGGCCCAGATCCTCATCGACCAATGCCTCCAATTCCGAGTCTTCAAAGGTTTTTGGCTGTCCGTCAAGGGGACGGGCATCAACATCAAAATCACCGCAACAAAGCCAATCACGGCATGCTGTTTCACTTAGAGCAGCATCAACATAAACGTTTTAGAGCTCTTGATGGGCTGCAGCTGCCTTTTTCTTTGAATGAAACAGGAAAATCAACACTTCCCACAAATGATGATTATTTGGCATGAATTCAGACATTTTCACACACCCAAAAGTATTTGACGCAAACACACAATCACGACTGTGGCACAGCAGTTTGTTTACTATATGTCTCAGCTTTGTTCCTACTGTTTTCGGTTGGTCCCAATCGACCAGCGCTGACTGCTGGAACCATCTACTGACAAACAGCAGGAACTAAGTTGCGCACCTTTTATACGAACAGTATCATAACATGCAAAGGAGCTAACTGTGGAACTGGGAAGCAGTCCCAATTTCTTAGTTGAAACTCCTATCAGGCCATTTAAAGCAGGGTTGTTATGATTTTGTCCAACTTGAAAAAATGGAGTAGGGTTTTTTTCAAAAAAGCCCACTTGAAAAAACCAAACAGTGTTTTTTCAAGTTTTTCATGATATAACTCAGTCGTCAAATGTACCCAAGGGGTAAATACATAGCTAATATATCTCTTAATATCAGTACACTACTTGCAAAGTTTACAAACAGTCCTCCCTCACCTATTACATCATTGCCCAAGGAAAAAAAAAATCAGAATGACCTTTTTATCTAAAAGTAAGGTATGATACTGGTTATTATTACTATTGATTTATACACTTTTAATCTACAATTGATAACTGTAACTTATGATTATTATTTATTTAAATCTTTTTGTATCTATACTTGACTCTTAATTAATTAGTTGGTTTAAGTTGTATTTCATAATTAGCAAATTTTTTTTTTTTTTTTTGAAGATATCTTATCTCCATCCCTTCTCTTAAAAAACCCAAATAAAGCTTAAATAAAACCTAATACCCCAGTGGGTTGGGGTTTTTCTGAAATAATCCAGGCACTTAGTAACCTTACCAAGTGAGGAAGTATGATATTGTCCTGCTCTTTGATATTTCTCCTCATCATCCTTTGAATAAGTGAGCGAGAAATGCTTTGCAAGAGGTAAACTGGAATTTCCAATTTACCTAAGGCTAAGGAGACATTACTAGCTTTTTTTTTAACTGTGCTTACGAATACAGCAATACATTTTGAAATGCAAATATAAATAATAAAAAGAAGAAGAAGAAGAAAGAAATCCATCATCAATTAATATGTTTTAGAATGTAATATTCAGAATAACTTTTTCTAGATTTTTTTTTTTTTTTTTCATGTCTATCCCTTAAAAATGTATTAGAACTTTTATCCATAGCAAAACATTAGTTTAAGTTTCAATTCGGTAAATTTGATTGCAACATTAAAATTATGATTTATTTTTTCATCTATAACTAAAATTCCCTTTGAGAAAAAAAAAAGAAAGAAGGAAAGAAAAAAGAAACCCCAATAAAAACCCTGAAAACACCCAGTGTTCGTTTTTTTCTGGAAAAAAAACAAAAAAAAAAAACAGGGATTTTAACCCTTAAAAGAAAGAAGCAATTGTCTTATGAAGGTGAAGATGAACCAGTTGAAGCAAGAAAAACATTTTTCAAAGTAAACTTCTATGTCGAATTAGATCAATCAATTAGATTTTTGTCAGAATGGTTTGATCAAATAGAGAAGTGTATATATATGCATGTCAACATATGCATTCATTAATTTCTGCACTAGGGGAAAAATGAACTAAGAAAATTTGCAGTAAATTTTAACTAACTGAAACAAATGTGATGTAGTTAAAAATGATTTTTCATAGATGAAATGTTACCTTTAGCATCTATGCTAACACGAGAGAGCTGCCTTGAAAATATTTTCAATTTTTTAGCTACAAATTATTTCATAGATATGTTTTCTAATGGTTTTGCAAGTTTGAGGATTTTGCTTGTCAGTTGCTAGTGGTGAAAATGTTTCAAAAGTAAGTAATAATACAGTGAAATCTGTGAAGTTGACCCAGTGGGTGGCCACCTTTGTAAGTTGGCCACCTGTCTAAGTTGATATAATTGAACAAGAAAGGAATGTGACTTAGTTACTTTAACATTGAGTGAACCCTTTATGAGTTGACCACCTGTCTAACTAGAATGTTGACCAGGGAATTAAGTAGAATTTGTCCCAAAGCATAGCTCAAAACCTTTTTAAGTTGACAACTTCCAGAATTTTTTTAAGTCTTTCTTCTAACAGCCTTTATATATTTTTTCTATTTCTTCCCATTCACACTGAATACATACAACAGCTAGTACTACTAATAAATTAAGTTTCATATTAAATTAGCTTGTTTCTGTTCATCTTATTATTGTATGTAGTATACATAGCAACTATACATACTATGACAATATCCAATAATCAATACATAATACAGTAATATGTAGGTATAATTAATATTTAACCCTAATAAGCAATATTATTCCTATTTTTTACCATTTTGATTTCATATTTTATATAATTTTGTAGTATACTAAATATACTACATGTACTATGTAATGTATAAGTACGTAGATGATAAAATACTTAAATCAAAAAATAAGTATTGCACCCTTCATAAGTTGACTACAAAAACATGGAACCACTAGGTGGTCAACTTAGCAGGTCTCACGGTAATAGTAAACTGACGTTGGTCATTTCTAAAAAGTGTATAAGTGTATTAGCTACTTTGGCTATAAAAAATAAAGTGCTCAATGCCATCGATAGAAACTCAAGAGATTTTGCACAGCGAAAGACCAGAAAAATAATCTTTTGATGTTTCTGTTTTTACATATTTTTATACCTAAGTATTGAATAAGTGATAATCAGAAATCCTTTAACACTTTCCAACAAGGTTGAAAAGTGTTTATGATTTCGGTTTGTCTGTCTGTCTGTGTTTCTAACTGCCTTAAACATGCAGCAATTTCTATGTAATTTATATATGTTATACCCATCTACTGAACTATGTACCCTACAGAAAATAGTGTATGTAGAATTAATAGTTAATTTGCAGGAACACCTAAAAAATACATTATGTAAAACTAAACATGAAAAAACTAAATGTTAAGAGATGTGCAGTTTTATTTTCTGACAGTTAGTTTGAAAACTACAGTCAACTCTATAACAAAATTCAAGGAACCCAGAAAAAACCTCGTAATAAAGAAATTTTGTTTAAAAGTTATAACAAAATATTAGGTATACCCTTACAGATTTCATTATAATGTTAGAACAAATTAATAAGCTAGATGCTTAAGGAATGAAATAAAATTTAGATGTAAATATTAGTGTAATTCAAGCATTGAACTTAGTAATAATAAAAACATCTGTAACTTTAGCAATTTAACACCAATTTTTTGTTTGTTTAATCTTTATAAAATAAGTAGAAAATTTACATGACTTATTATCATGCTGTACTTTAGAAATGATACTTATTCTAACAATACGTAGTTAACTTAATGAGTTGTAAAATAATCAGTTATGATAGTTTGTTTTCTTTTCTCTAAAGCATCTTTAGTTATCATTTTATTTATGACATTGAGATACTTGTCAATATCCTCAAAGTCTTTTGCTTTGCATTTAGCGTCTTACTTTTTCAATATATTCAACTGCCTGAACATATGAAATAGTTCTTCGACTTTGGACTCATCTTCACTGAGAGAATCTTCATCAGGAATGTCAGAAATTAAAAAAATCTTGGTTCGATTCTACACCACCATCTATATTTAAACACTCATCTATGCTGATTTCAAGAAATTTATCAAACAATGGTGTTGGATCAACTGTTTCTGCATCTTTCTCTTCGTCATCAGATGAAATGATTTCTTCCTGTGACAGAGTATTGGCGAAAATGTGATACATTTTGAGGCTAGGAAATTTTTTTTTTACGGTGATAGCACAAACATCTTTCCAAGCCTTGAGATTTATTGCTTATAAGACACTGATTTTAAGTTTCTTTTCCAGCATCAACATTAAAATTACCTTCTGTAGGAACCGTTGTCTGTATTTAGCCTTCAACGATCTGATAATTACTTGATCTAAGGGTTGTAATTTTTCACTATAGTTCAGGGGCAAGTACAAAAGCTCTATATTTTCTAGTCAAACAGTTCTATCATGGGATTACACATTATTTAAAAGCAACAAAATTTTTCTATTGCTTTTGCTCATATCTTTGTCAAAATTTAAGAGCCAGTAATCAAATACTACTTTTGTCATCCAAGATTTTGAATTGTTTTTACAAATAACTAATAAAGAAGTAGCCCCTTTTGTGCAGCATGGAGATTTTGATTTTCCGATGACTAAAAGTTTCCTTCTTTCGCTTTCGATCATATTACAGAAAATAGCTATTGACAAGCACTGTTTGCTTAATTTGCCGCCATGGCACTTTTCACCTTTTAAAGCCAATGTTTGTGTTCCAAATAGTCACTTATGAACAAGTTTTTCCCACCTCTTATGATTATCTAAATCTTTTAACTTACCGGAATTCCGGAACTATCCTAAAGCCGGTAATAAAGGGAAATTCAAATAAAGTTTTAAATAGTTTAAAGTTAATTATATAAACCACCTAACATAAATTAAATATCTTAAAGTCTAATAAATATAAAGGAATAACTTCTCATTAAAGTTAAATCTCACCAAACACCGGCGCAAGTGAACGGCATTCAATTAAGCCTCGCGGCGCGAACTCCCGTTCGTAAACATCCGCCATCTTGGATGGAGTGATTGGTTGGTTCAGTGAGTATCGCCCTGACAGCTGATCGTCCAATGACGGGCGCGCTTCAGAAGCCCGCTAAACGTCGAACCGAGAAGAAGCCGGGATACAACTAAACAACGGCATTTGCTGACGACGATCCAGGATAAAAGGGGCAAGTTTCGCTGTGTGTTTCGCAGTTAGGTAGTTAGACATTGACAGGTAAGGCGATGTAGCCTTGTTTTTAAAAGCGAGCAGCTATGCTCTAGTTTAAGTTTAATTAGCTTTCTAGCCGGTTTTAATATGGTTTTACTTAAACTTTAAAAGAATAGTATATTAGCATTAAAGCTAAATTAATGACGTTTTTCTTCAAGTAATTTGAAGCAAAAGCAGGTCAATCGAACTTTATTTTTCATGATGTTTTCATCCTTAAGTTTTTGCCAAATAAGTTAAAGAATGTGATATTAAAATTAGCTCTTATAGAACTTTAAAATGACTTGTCAACTCTCATGAAGTATAATAGCCTACGAAAATGTTACTCTGATGTTACAGTTATGAACTAATAAAGATCGATGTCACCTAAATCTCAAGTGCTATCTTTATTTCTCAACTACTCTTCAGTCGCGGCCATCTACTCTTAAACACAATTTTGTCTCCAGGTGTTGACTTCTCTATAAAATAACGTAGGCTGATAGCCCCATTGGAGACAACAGTTTGTTGGGACAGAGCTTGGTAAAATAGTCCTGTCTCATCAACGTTAGACATATCTTGCATTCCATACTTTGAAAAAATTTCACACTTGTCTTTTTTCCAACAATCTATACTATCAGCAGATACAGCTGCTGATTCACTGTGAGCTTTTTGTACATGATGCCATGCCTTTATTTAAATTTGGACAGCCATCCATCACTTACAGCAAAGTTTTCATATCCTAAAGAAAATGTGAAATTCCTTGCCTTTTCTTGCAAAACTAATCCACTTAACTGGAATATTCTTTCCTCTGGTATCCTTAAACCAGGAGTACAATGAATCTTCCACGACAACATATTTTGCTGATCGCATCTTTTGAAAGGAAGTTGACACTTTTACATTATCGTACATTTCCATAATTTTCTCTCCATTTTTTAAAATTATGCTTATAGTTGACTGCAATATTTCGAATTCCCTTGCAGCTTCGGAATTCTTAATTCGACTTCAACACATTTCATGATTTTTACTTTATCCTCTATGAATAAAGCTTTGCATTTACTGCCATTTTAATCCTTATTTTCAACTGAAGGAACAAGCAAGTGCAATTTACTTAGAATTGCTGGAAAGTGACTGGCATCAACAGGGTGTCTACCATATAAAGTAAGCTTGATTTCTTGACCTTTTCTTGACCATAACAAATACGAAACACTAATATCAAAAATACATTCGTGCCAGGGATGCAGAATATGTACGATCCGGCAATCTAGGATAGGGGGAAATTTTACAGACAATATACAACTGATTTCGATTGTAACAATGAATTACAAAATTCTTCGAGTTATTCTTTCCCATTCCTATTTTTAAAGCAATTTTTTTTCAACTTTTTCACATCAGCAGTTTGCTTTTTCTTAACTTGGACCAATTGCTATTTAGTAAACATGTATGTAGCTTGTACATTGCAAATATTTTTACACTTATGGAAATACAGAACTTATGCAAGTCTATAAACATATCATAAAATTTTGGGGAAATTTGCATATGGATTGAGGGAAATCTTGAGAGTAAAAACAGTTTCTGCACCCCTGCATCATACTGATAGAATGAAGAAAAATTATACTTTTAAATTTAACACTATTAATATACAGGGTGATCAGCGAATAAGTCCTGATTTCAAAATTAAATATCTCTACAACACAGATCGACAGAATTATGCGGTAAACTGTACGTTTATTAGCAAAACTGTAAAATTGGTGCACAAAAGTTTAGAAAATTTAGTTACGAAAATCATCAACTAAGATTTTGAATGAAATGGAAAAAGGGAGTTGAGTCGCTAATCGTGACCTAGTGCTTCATTTCTTGACCTTTTCTTGACTTTCGTGACCATTTTTCTAATTCTTGACTTTTCTGTGACTTTTGTGACCTTTGCATGATGGTAGACACCCTGATCAATGAAAAACTGTAAAGAATAAAACGGAAGTCTCCTGCTTAGTGCTTAAATAGAGCTTCAGAACATTTGTAGAAATGTAGCAAGTGACATAGTGATCTATCTGATTTAGAGCAGATTTGAAAGCATCCCAAGAACAAAGATCTCAGATCCTCTGAGGACCTGTTCCCCTATCAGTTCTAAGAATTTACTACTTATCCTTCTTGAAAAGGTGTCTGTCTGCAAAAAGATTTCCTTTTACTTTGTTCTCTGCAACTAGCCAGGGTCACTGGGGCACAAAGATTTCTTCTCCGCACTAAAGCTAGTTTTCTCTGCTAAAATATCGCCCAGAATATTAAGATAAATAATATAATACATAAATCAATTTCACTATAACGATTGTTAAACCCAATTTAAAACTAATTCTGTTTTGCGATAAAGTGATTTTTGTTATAATGATTTCATTATAAAGTTTTGAGTCTCTTATATTTTAAGATTAGACCAACTAAATAAAAAATCCTTCTTCGCTATATCATGTTTCGTTATAAAGAGAGTTGACTGTGTATTTCACTTTTTAAAAATTTTTAATAAAATGTACATTTTAATATTTTAAATCAAAAAATACCTGCACAGGAAGACTCTTTTTCTTTCTTTTTCCACTATGAAAAAAAAAAAAAAACGTAAGTAATTAAAGATGCAAAAGGCAGTAATACCAATTACAATAAAATAACAGAAGACAAATCATGAACTTAGGACTAACATGCAAATTGTACCTCTTATGAAATGTAGCATGAAGTCTCAATGTAAACTTGTTTAGAAAACGTCCAAAATTTAGAGTTCTCCAAAATCCCTTTTTTTTTCCCGATAAAAAATGGGCAACTTGATTATTTTTGTGTTGAAAAAACACTTATAATTACCGTAATTTCCTGCCTATAATCCGCAAGCGGCTTTATTAGCTCAGAAAAAAAATTACATCGTATAATCCACAGCACCGTATTATCCGCGGATATTCTAAAGCAGACAATCAATATTTTTCAAAATTACATCGGTATTGTTAACGCATGCCGATTTCGGCATACAACACATTTTGGGCTTAATTGATGAGAAATAAATTATAAATATCGAAATTTGTACTGAAAAATAAATAAAAAGAAAATTTACTGTACACTTAAAAAAAATTAGTGTAAACAAAGGTATAATTTTGTAGCTGTTCCCCTGCTTTGAATCATCGCAGTGCATATTTATTTCTCATACTATTCTTCACATCATCTAGTGACATAACAGGAGACAGGAGAGTGAAAGCTATTTTTACAGGGTGCCTGCTAGAGTGCGAGAATCACGCATAATTTTTTAAAAATCTGGTGCAAAAAATATTATAATGCGAGATATTCTGAGAATATCTCGCGTTATAATATTTTTTGCGCCAGATTTTTGTCAGATCAGATATGTTGCAGCGCGAGAATCTCGCGCTGCAACATATTTGCTGTTAGGAAAAAAACGCTATTTCTTTACTTACCTTTTTATTTCCATGACATTTTATCTCTAAATTTGCTAAAGTGAAAAACGAAACTTTTGTAAACTCCTTTAAAAGATTTCTAAGTGAAAACAATAGTTCGCTAGCATTTTGAAAATGGCGGTGTAAACATCGTCATATTTTTAACGCCGTAATAAAAAAGTTTACATTTCTTGCCGATAGATGGTGCTGTTTCTAATTTGCATAAAATGAGAACTCTTTTTTTCCTATGCAAATATCCATCGTAGTCTCGCACTAACTGGCAGATATAAAAAGGCATCACAAAGTCACTTTTCAGTGTTCTCGGTCTGTCTCTCCGAAAGCTCAGCCACTACTACTGTGATGTGTGTGTAATCAGAGATGTAGCTATGAACCGTGTGGTTCAACAGATGTGATTCAACTAGAACCGGATCCGGGGATCCGTGCAAACCGTACTGATGTATTCAGTGTGATGTGTTTTTGAAACCAAAAGATCGCCGCTGGCGACTTCTTCTAAAAGCTTGTTTCTTGTGCTACTAGATGATTGCTGTTTAATGTGTTGTGTCTTCATCATGTGCACTGTGTAAGCCTACCATAGTCATCTTGTTTCAATAAACTACAGAAAAGGTACCTACTTTGTCTTCCTTGTTTAAACACATATTCAAACCAAAGACTTCTATTGTGCAACTCAAGTTAAATGAGTTTCAACTCAGCCTAAAATTTACAAAATTTATCTTACAGATAAAATCAAGTAAAATGTTTTGTTTTTGTATGTACGTCCGTCGTACATGAGTTTTTAGAGCATTTCATCTGTTTGTTTTTTTTATATACCACCACGATTCATGGAATTATTGATATCCTCTGGCAGTTTGAAATTTGTACACCCCCCCCACCTTCCATTCGAAGTTTAGTTGTGGTTCACAGTAAGAGTTAATCAATCTTTTAAGAAAGCTCTCCCCCCCCCCCCCAAAAAAAAATAAATAAATAAATAAGAGGGAAGCTGAAATTTTCCGGTTAAATGCCGTATAATCTAGCTTTTACTGTAGTAAGAATTTGAACTTAAATATATCTGTTTTAACTTTGTCACACATATTTGTATCTTACCAACTTTGTAGTATAATTTAATATTTATATAAATATTAAGTTATATTATATAATTTTATTATACTAGATAAAATATTATAGCTAATAATTCTGTTGCTTAGTTAAACTGGATGTAATTCTTTGAATATTCATTAACAATTCAAGTGCAAATTTCACAAAACTTTGCCCAGTGACGAATGGGAACAGTTGTAGCCCCGTGGTACAACTTTTGACCAATAAAAAGATAGATTGAGATATCACAAGTTGAGAACCATGCGTAGGAAAAAAGATTCTAGTCTTTAGTGTACGTGCGTACTTGTGTTGCAGTTGGTTAACCAGCGCCATCTAGTAGCAAAAACAGTCCAAATTTTTATTTTCTGATAGAAAAAATAAAGTTACAAGGGCCACAATTTTCCTCAAGGAAAAAAAAAAAAATGTCACAGATAATACGCGGCGGCGGATAATCCGCATCGTAATTTTTTTACATTTTTTAACAGATTATCCGCAGATTATCGGCAGGAAATTACGTTAAATAAATTCTTTTTGGATCTTTTCTCAGGATCTAATTCAAATTAACGGGTATTGCTAGCTTTTTAATCACTACCAAAATATTAATTTATTATTTATGATATAAATTTAAAAAAAAATTAAACAATGTTTTTATATTTCCTTTCTCTATCTTTTACCTTAAGAAAAAACTTTTTTACATACTCTTTTACTTTGGATTTTCACATATTTGGCATACTGTGTACCCTAAGCTTTTACCTTTTTGCTTAAGAGGATAGAATGCAAAAATGTTTTCTGGATTTTTGTGCATATTAAAATAATACCACTAAAATAATAACTAAATAATAATAGTACTAAAATAATTACCTGTTTAAATAAGTATTCTTTGGTGATTCAAACAAACGAAATGAACTTTTTTTAGAGCTATCCGTATCCGTATCTTTATTATACAGTCTTTTCTTTTTAGAAACACATTCTGGGCTATGGTAACAAACAAAATTTATTATAATAATGACAAAAAATAAAAAATAATACATAAATATTCATTTTAAATTATTTCTGATAGATTTCAGGGTTTCTACAGATTTCACAGCTTTTCCACTGACTTTTCCCTGACATCTATTGCGCTCTTCACTGACTTTTTATCAAGCGCGCTTTCCCGAATTTTGCATTCCTATTTTTAATATTACAACCTTTAATTAATAACTTTTTTTAATATATTTTGCCCTCTTTTTTTACAAATAATAATAATAATAAAATTAATATATACAAGAATTTTATTTGACTTCATTGGATTCTAACAAAAACCCTGTTTGATTATAATTTAGGATAAAATTAAGCATATTTCAACTGCACAAGATATGCTCATAAAGGACACATTTTAAAATTATTTATAAGGTTAACTGAGAAAATGAAAATAAAACAATTTCTACAATTAGGTTCAAACAGCAAATATTTTCTTAATTTTGTGGCAAAATTCATTTTTTTCTTGCTTATCCCTGACCTTTCTTCAATTTCTTCTAATTTCCCTGACTTTTTTCCCAAATCCCTGACTTTCCAGGTCTGTAGAAACCCTAGATTTATTTAATTTTAGTGAAAATATTTATTTTAAAACCATGGTTGATGGATTTGTTTTCTTGGTAGCCCCCATTTTATTGTAAGTTTATTGTTTCTTATTGTAAGTTTTTTTGAGTAAAATGTTTAGTTTATATATATAATTTCATTTTACTGTGAATTTAAAAATGTAATTGAATTATGTATGACTTAACTTATTTGCTTAACTATTTAAATTTTTTATAAAATTATTTCTCTCGCTAAAGTTAAGGTTAATTTCACTCTATGAATGATGCTTCTAGCTTAAACTGTTTTATGCAACAACAGCAAAAAATTAAAATGAAAGTTAATTTTATTAAAACTAAAATTTGCAATAGTGTTTGACATCTTCTAAAGCTGCATTTTTTTTTTTTTTTTAATCTAAACAAATTTCTACTTTGGAAAATGTTAAAGTTTGTGTATTATGATTTATTTATTATTTAAAAAATTTACAGAAGTTTATGCTGTTAAAATTTTGAATTTTTTGACTGTTATAATAGGTTCGTATTTTATTAACCCTTTATCAGGCGAGTTAATATGCAGCGAGTCGAAAGTACTTGGGATTTTTCTGGACCATTTCTTAGGATTAATTCGTGTATTTTCCATATGCTGTAATATCCCATGTGCAGATTGGGAAAATAAGTATTAAACAAACATAGAAATTTGCAGAAGAATACATTAATTATTCACAAAATCAAAGTCGGAAAACTACCTGCTGCTTGTACACGGAATCAAACGCAAAAATATTTAACTAAAAGTGATAATTCTTGGGCTCTTTTATCAAATAATTATGCGAGCTTTCTTTAGAAATACGAATCAAAGGACAGTTTATAAGCCAAATACAATTTAGAATCTATATACATGGAAAACATACTTATCCGTTATTACTGAAGAAAAATCAGAAAAATCACTAATGATAATTGATTTCAGTAGTCAACAGACCGTAGGTGGTAAGTATTTTATCACGGCCTTATAAAGAGTTAACATGTAAGATAATATTTTTATAAAAAGAAAAATAATTCTGATAAAATGGGGAAACTTTCTTAAAAAGTAACTAAAAATAACTTCCTAATAAAGCAATGCTTTTTATCTAATGGGATTTCTGTAATTCTGTGAGGTCATAAATGTAAATATTGACAAAAATGAAAACCTATTAATTCTTGGTTAAAACTGATATACAGTATGCCCACTAAAGTCCCTTGTCATCCTCTTAATTTTGGAACGGCTGCTGCTATTTTTATAAAAATGGTGTCTAGGTATAGTAAATTGGATATGCGCTACTGAGTGAGACTGCTCACAGTGCTACCTGGTTGAAAACTGTAGAATTAGCTTTCGTGTCTCGAAAACAGTACGAGATAGGGGGAAAAAGTGAATTGCGAAGTTGTAGAGCGTTACCGATTTTGTACAAAAGGATACCTAATTGACATGGATGTGAAAATTAGAACGGACAAAACATGCATTTGCATTTTTGTGATTTCCTACACTGTGATGTCACAAAAGTGAACAGAAGGAGAAAATATTATCTTTTGGGCTAAACCCGATGCTGCAATTCAGCACATCCCAGTGACATCTCCAGTGAAGCAGTACCTCGTCACAGAATTCAGGAAATCAATAATTGGGTATGGCATTTTCGAAGAATGGTCTCCACGTTCGCCTGATCTGACTCCACTGGACTTTTTTTTGTGGGGATACCTAAAACATAAGTATATGAGACCCCTCCACAAACAATGCAGGACCTTAAACGAGGCATTACGGACGCTTGAGCAACGTGTCACCCTCTGTTCTCCAACGCTTGCAATGTGAATTTCTAACGAGGATCCAAACATGCCTTGCAGCTGACAGTGCAAAGTTTCAACATCTTAAATAAAGGTGTATTGTTATAAATAATTGCTTTCTTCTTTCTTTGGCCATTTTTTCACCTTTGCAGAGTAGGGAATCGTGAAAATACAAATGCACGTTTTAACCATTCTGTTTTTCGCATCCATGTCAATGAGGTGTCTTTTCATACTAAATCGATAACACTCTACAACATTCTAATTCACTTTTTCCCCTATCTTGTACCGTTTTCAAGTTATGAAAGTGAACTCTGCAGTTTTCTACCAGATGGCACTGTGAGCAGTCTCATTTCGAAGCACATATTCAACTTACTATACCTAGACACCATGTTTATAAAGATAGCAGCAGCCGTTACGAAATTAAAAAGGCGACAAGGGACTTTAGTGGGCATACTGTATTTTTACAAAAAACTAAAAGTTGAATAATTGACCAATTCAATTTTTACTTTCCGAACATGTACCATGTAAGGAAAGTATTTTAATCATGAAAAAATGCCGAACATGTACCATGTAAGGAAAGTATTGTAATCATGAAAAAATGCCACTTCAAGATTTTTGTGTATTTGCACGTTTTGAGTTCTTATGAATTCATTTATGCTATTTTTACAAGGTGTGTGTGCGTGTGTGTGTGTGCGCGTGCATGTGTGTGCACGAGCATGTGTGTGCGTAGTTTTTCTACGGGGCTACGACAAAGATGTCTTTTACATTATGGCCTATGGGGGGAGGGAGGAATTCTTGAAAGTGCACTAGCGTTTAAACGGTACATTCAATTGAGCTCATATTAGGTATACATGTTAATACATGTTATAAACCACCATCGTAAGACCAGTATTGATTTTGATATGTATAGGACTTATAGTTTTTCTACAGGGCTATGACAAAGATTTTACATTATGGACTATGGGGGGGGGGAATTCTTGTAAGTACCCTAGCGTTTAAACGGTACATTTGATCGAGTTCAAATGGGTATACATGTTATAAACCATCATCGTAAGACCGATATTGATTATGATATGCAGAGGATTTAGTGCAGGGCTACGGCAAAGATTTCTTTTACATTATGGCTTATGGGGAGAAATTCTTGTAAGTGCGCTAGCGTTTAAACAGCGCATTCGATTGAACTTCAATTTTGTGTATATGTTTGAATTATTCATCGATTAAAATTTATTTAAATGGTTGGTAATGATCTTAATCGTAAGTGTTCCGAAAGTTGAATGGAGTCACTCCAGATTTTTCTTAATAGCTTTTATTTAAGAAATTGTGCATTTAGTAAAAGTAACATTTGAAAAGAAAAAAAAACCCTTTTAAAAAAAACCGCAAAGAGGAGAGAAAATGCTGATTTTTTCAAAGTTACATTTTAAATAATTGAAATATTCAATATCTAATTATTTTTAGCAGAATTAATTATAAAGCATTATTTGAGACTTCCTTTTAACTGAAAAATGAAGTATCAGTCGTACAATCAGGTGCTGTATAATTAGTAACTGAAAATTTGAGAAAGGAGTACACTACACAAACCGAGCTTGATCACTTTTTATTTTAGTATTCTTCAAATAAAAAATATTAATAATTGCAATTTTTCTTTTTATAGTGGTTGTCACAATCCTCATCAGTGGTGCAGACTTCAAAAATTTCTGTGGATGCTGAAGTCCATGTTTCTGTTCGCTACGGCTTTAGTTTAAATGAACTTTCGTTTCAATCAGTTTTAGTTAAAAAATAAAATTTAATTAATAAAATCTAATTTTACTTCCTTTCTGTGTTCAGTCCCACTATATTTGTACATTTTTCATAAGGATAGATTGATAAGGAGTAACTGTAAGTAGTAACAAGGAAAAATACAAAACCATAAATGCACTTTTGCAGTAAAATATAGCTTGAGAGAAGATTTAAAAAATGTTTTCACAATGCAAAAATGGCATATAGAATCAAATCAAGCATCCATAATTAAATATAGAGGAAATATCCTATTTGTAACATGCAAATGCAGCTGTGACAAATATAATAAAATATAATTAATAAGTAAAACACAAAGAATATCACTGCAAAATTGACATACCCCGTAGGGAAAAAAAAAAGTACATGTATCAGAATCAGAGGGCCAAACAGTATGAAATTCGAAATACAATGAACTAAACTATACCAGAATGAATGGAATGGTAATTATAACCTCTGGGACATTCTTCAGGGGCCATACCCAATATATATAGCTCTCCTCCTCTCACCCGCCCCCCTCCTTTTTTAGCCTCTTTCATTGAAGCCTCATTCAAAACAGCATGCAATCCATGATCTTTTTCTGCTAGCATGTCTTTTTGCTCTGAGATATGAATTGCCCCCATTACTCCCCATACATAATTACCTTGCAGTGCCCATGCTCTATGGTAATTTTTTTTTCTTTCACTTTCTTATATTGTGTGGTAACAAAGCTGCACATCTCATATTTTTGAGACAGTTCCAGAACATTTCCTTACTTCAAAGTTCTCAAAAATAATGTTTCTAAAACTAACAACTGAAATCATTTTTGCAACATTTGGCATAACTTCAAGGCAATCCAGTAATAGGCCAGACCTGAGCCTTGCAGATTGCAATGTCTTATCCATCGCTCTTCAATAATTAACAAGATTGAATATGGCCCTTTTTTATGCAAATAATTTTGAATTATTCCATAAATGCTTCATTTTGAGTTTAACACCATAAATCAAAAAGAAATTTAAATATTGAGGCTAAATTCCACCTTAAAATCCTGTGTTTGAATAAGTTTTTAGCAACTTTTAAATGGAAAAATATAAGTTTAGAAAGAAAGTAACACTATATAAAAGTTAAAAGAAATTTAACTTAACAAGAAAAGTGGGGTAATTTTTTAAAAATATTTTATCTATTGCAAATGTTTAACAATGCAAATCATTAAAAAAGTTGTAAAATGGTAAGCATTACTTCTTAACTCTTCGAACATTTCATTAATTTTTCCCATCAATTTTAAATAGTTTTTTTTTTTTTTTTGAAGCTGAACAAGAAAGCAATAATTATTTGACAGAAAAATATATGTTAAGTCGAGAGTTGACTCAGCTCAATGGGATAATGTAATTATTTTATGTAAAGAATTTTCAGGGCCGTTAGAAGAGATCTGAGTCCTTTTGAAAGATTTTCTACAAAATCCAAGGGTTTGGGGGGGGGGTGTCTTTGAACTGATTTTTATATGTAAGGAGTTTTGGGGATTTTCTTAAAGGCCTAACGATACCAAGGAAAAATCTAGGTATAGAAATACTACTAATGTGTAATTTAGGTTCTTATGGAAAGAAAATATACTTCTATTTTCCCTGATCTTTCTAGTATTGTTTACTCCCATTTCCTCATGCTTTGTGTTTGAAATTACTAATTACATTCTCAACTAATTACATTCTTTTGATAAAACAATTCAATTGTGTGTCTAAGGCAGAGGTATCAAAACTTTTGAGGAGCCACATAATAATAATAAATATTGTATTTTACTGCGGTACTGTATTTTAACACCAGTATTGTACTTTATGCGGCAAATAATTTTTTAGACAGTTCATGTCTGAGTTGATAAAATAAGCCACATCAAAAGTGGCTCACAAGCTATGGGTTGGGCATAACTGATGTATGGCATGAATAAATTAATGTTATAATGTAATGCTTTTTCAAATATTAATTCTGTTTTAAGTGTTGAAATTTAATTTAAGACCTCAGTTATTAAGCATTAAGTAATTAATGGCCAATCTTGTCCTTCTGCAAGTAAAATAAGTATTTTTTAATTCATCTATATCTACAATAAGGTTAACCTCCCATTTTTTCAGTCTTTGATGGCCTAGGAGTAAGTATTTGCCTTGTATGTTGCATTAATTTTAATTTTTCTTTCCCTCCCAGTTTTTTTTGACAACATTTGGATGCATTTTTAATTAGTTTTCTCATGCTCCCCTTTCCAGTTGCTTTAAAATTTTTACAGGTTATAGATCCCACTCATTCATATTTTTCACCTACATTTTTTCGATTTTCAGTAATATTTTAGATGACTTTGTTGTTTGGTTTCTTCTTGATTCTTAAGAATCTAGTAACGGTTTAAAACCCACAAGATCCTTCTACCATTCTACACCCTTTTCAAGTACTCTGATTAGCTGAGAAGGGTGGCAACTCTCAGTGCTAGGGAGAAAGTACTGATGGGAAAGGCACATTCTGTTTCCCTTTTCAAAATTTTCAGATACTTTAGTAAAAATATTTTACTTTATCATCCTCCCATTTTATTTAATTTTCCTACTAGGGGCCAAGGACCCCACACTCGCTACGCTCGCTTTTCGTACGAGGCATTCAGCCCCTAATAAGGCTTAATCGTAAAAAAGACAGAATTTCAACAGACAAACCCTGAAGATTGGATCAGATAGAATGTTACTGAGCTACACATCGCTTGGTTCTTGCATGTTCATTGGCACATAAAAATTTAAACTTCACACTACAGTAGACCCCCTCCCCCTCATAACACGGAAGATATTTTGTTATGGGAATCTGTGTTGCACGGGTCCTGAGCTATACTCCACCTGGAGTGCGGACTCCGCTTCTAATCGCTGGAAAAATTATTTGCACTCCTCAGAAACACAATGATATTTAATGTTGCCATTCAAAAGTTATATTAATTAGGAGCTAAAGCGTAATAAAAAAAGAACATCTGTTTCAGCTGTATTTTTAATAATGTAAAACCTATTGGACACCTTGCGAATTTGCCACCCATGGCGATTTTTCATTATTTGGCGACTTGCGTACATGTAAAGTTAATAAAAGCTATGGAACAGATAGGATAGCTTGCCACCAATGGCGACTTTTCATTATTTGGCGATTTACACATGCTCACAACCTATAATTACTGTTCATTTAAGGTTACCGGAAAACCATTATCCATATTTTCATTTACATAATCATTTGCAGATTGGCGTACTTAGCACCACGAATTATACCATCTCGTCGCGCTAGCAAATATCCAAAGTGTACTATAACTGCTATAATGGCATGGTTAACGCCGCCAAATATTTCTACTGGTAGCAAATAATCTAGCTGGACCAAACCGGCTAGAAAATAATCTGCATTTTAATTATTTTTCATTTTCAAGATATTATTTATTCTGTTTTGGAAAAACGAATAATCACTAATTCTAAACTCCTGTTGTCTAAGTGAACTTACTATTTGAAAATTGTCAACTTTGTGCAACACATTTTGAGTTACTTATTTCATATAGTTTTTATTTTGAAGTAAAATGGGTGTATTTCTACTTCATGTTTGACAATTTCACGTGATACTACATACTTGGAAACGCTTTGTTTTTAAGGAATGAATGATTTTATGCCAAATCAGGCAACCATTCAGTTTATTTTTTCAGTTTTTTATTAATATCTTCTAAAATAATTTGATTTTCGAAATTAAGTCAGCTTATCAGGTTCCTCAGAATTTTTCGAATTTGTGGGCACCTTAGTCGGAACTTAAATCCCCACGGTTTAGGAGGAGATAGGCCAACAAGCTTTGACAGCACCAGCAGCAACAGCGGCCTTTGCTTTTTTTTAGAATTGAGAGATTACATCACATCCTTTATCATCTCCTAAAAAAATTTTATTTATTATTCATTTTAGTAGATTCCTACCATAGATAAAATTTTGTTTATATTACTCATCCTAAGATCATGTAACGATGCCCAAAACCTGAAGCTTAAGTTTATTAGGCAAAATCAGATTCTAAATTTATATATTCATGATGTGCATCCATAATTTATACTTTCTTTGCTACATATATGTAAACAATCAGTACCAGTAGTCACTAGTGCTGTTCACCTAACTATAGAAATTCGGCTCAAAGTCAGGTTCTCCGAATGTCAATAATGGATTTGTTTATCTGACGTAAGCAACCAGGGTATCCTGGGCAAGCAACTGATTAAATTAGTAATGTAATAGTTTAGCATGTTAATGATAAATATTCCTGATTTTCTAAGAGGCCATGAGATTTAATTTTTGTAGCCTATTACCTGTTTATCAAGTCTATGCAGTGCTCTGGCAAGGATGTGACAAATATGATGAAGCTTATATCAACTTCCTTTTTTTGGGGGAGGGGTGGGGGGGGTTGTCAAATTATTAGTAAATGAATGTTTTAAAGGGATATTTTTATGTTTGTTTCTATTTGTTAACATCACACAAGGCTGGCTTTGAAAATGTTCCTGAGTTTTTAAAAAATACAACCACAGGATTTTTTAAAAATGAATTTAGTGTTACTATTTCTCTGTGGTACCAACACAGCATCCTTTTCCTATCTTTCTGATTTTCTCTGACTTTCCAGGTCTATATAAGACCTGAATAACTTATTAAGCAAACATTACTTACCTATTATCAGATTCTTTTAACAGATCTGTTTCATCCCAAAGAGTAGAATTAAGTATTCTCTTGTTTACTTGCCTAGCTCTAATGGCAGCTTTACGTGGTGTCTGAATATTAAAGTACGAAACAAAATTAATAGAACTAGAAATAAGTGAGGTTAATAATTATTACAGTTTAGTATACCATTAATGTCAAATTCTAATAGCACTAGCAAACTTATATTCTTTCACATTTAGAAATGTTACCAAAAAACATACAAACCATGGTGTGAACTTTTTTATTTTTATCAGCCACAAGACAACTTCCGATAGTTAACAAAGACAGCATATTTTTTTCTTTTGAAAAATTAAAATTTAATGACCATTTTCCTATCCTCAGAAAAATCTTGAATATAAAAACCAAATTGCCTCCTATAAAGAAAATACAAATAGTGTATGGCCATGTACGCTAATGGAAGCTGGTGCACGTAAAATCCATAATGGCTGCAATGCCCTCCATGTTCAAACCATACCTCTGGGGGTGCAGATTTCAGGGTGTGGTTGGCTCCTCGTTTGGAATTGTTTCAAAATTAGGGACCAACAAGCAACAACCCCTCAGGAGCAATGGCACCTATTTCCAATGATAGTGCAATCGTCTATCCATGGACAAGAGAACAACAACAAGTAGCTTGCAGATGAAAGAGATTCAATTCACTTCCAGAAAACTTACATATTTATTCATTCTTTTTTACTAGCTACATAGTTCAATGAAAGTTTCAACATTCTTAAAAACCATGGTTTTGCAAGCTTTCTATATCCTAACAAAGGAAGTTTTTCAGAGCTGTCTACATTGCAGAAAACCAAATCTGTTACTCTATACTTACTAAACTTACCTCAAGTGAATTCTTCATTTTTTAAAGCCCAGTTTGATCTGAGAGGGATTTAAAGAACAAATATACATCATGCACAGGGCATTTTGTTAAGCTGATCACACCTTAAAAATGATACAAGCATTCTAAAGTTCACAGAAGTTTCAACTTCATACACCTTTTTGCAGATGTGAATATGGATTTAATGAAAGACATACAAGTCTATTTTTAAATACTTCCCAGTCACCCATTGGATCCTTAAGTCAGTGAAACTCACAGCATTGGCAAAAAAACTTGGCATCTCCTAGCCACCTCAATTTCATTTTTTCCTCTTCAAGTTGCTTTTCGATAGGTTAAAATATGCTAGAGACATTGACTGCTTCAATTTTATATGATTTTTCAGAATTTTAGAAATCATACTGGTAGCAACTTCATACTTATCAGTGATTACTGATTTTTAACAGACTATTGCTTATTTCATTCAAAATGTTTTGTTTCATTCCAAGAGAAACAGACTGCTACATGTGACTCATGATGTTCTAAGATTTAAACAACTATACAACATTTAACACACTTTCAGCTTTGTCAAGTGCATGGATAAGAATGCTTATCTGCAGTTCTGTGCTCTGGGAAAGTCCATACCATTACATGCACAAAACCGGATTCCAAGCTATCTTTCTTTTCTCCTTCAACTCTTTTTATTAAAAAAGGAGAAAAGCTGGCAAAGGCAGAGCAGAAGAGATATTTCACTGACTCAAATCAAAACTGTGAACATTATGCTCTACACTCACCTGTATGAGAAAGTCTATGAAAAGGGAAATTTTCATGTAAATGAAGTCAAATATCATATTCTGAAAAATGCATTTTTATTTGACCTGAAAATATTCAGGTCAAAAATCCTTTCACGTTACCTATTATTCAACATAAAAATTCTTTTGTAAACCATAGCTTTTCATATCTTTTCTTATTTTAGTTTAGTAGGACTAAGAACATGTTTTAGATAAACAGATATTTCATCTAAGCGGTTTTGAATTAACAAAGTAGGAATGTACAACATTATCACTGAGAAATAGTTTCTGTTCAAACTTAAACAGACAATAAGATGAACAGACCTAGATAAAATGTAAAACTGTCTGTGAACTCTATTTTCTTAAAAAATTTCTGCAAAAAAAGGCTGTGTGCCTCCGAAGTCCAGTATCACTGCCAACATCTAAACATATTATTTTTAAAAAGCATACAACTTTTAAACTAAAGTTCATATTGATGTTGATTATTTTGAAAAATTAAACATAATAAATACAATTTTTATACTGTTTTCTCGTTGTCATACTATTATATTTTCATTATTTTATCTGCATGATTTTTTTAAATTTAACAATAAAGAAATTTGTAAAAAAAATTTCAAAGCTGTCTGCAAAGTTTGAAAATTTTCTGTGAATGATGTTCGCACATTCCTTGATATTATCTGGGTCTGAAGATGAATATTACAGGGGTAGATCCAGGATATCTTTCCAAGATCCCATTTATGTGAAAACTGTTTATTTTTGCGAAGTTCAATATCTATTTTTATGAATTTCAACATCTATTTTTCTGAATTTTCATACTAATTTTTATAAAAAGTTGCTTAGTTTGTTAAAATAATTTAGAAAACAAATTAAAATATATGCTAAAATGACAATGAAGGGTTGTTTTAATCAACTGTATTTTTGTGAAGGGGCTGCAAAATGGACCTGAATTTAGTTTGCATCAATACCAGTATTAGTTGAGTTAACCTACAAAAAAAATGTTAATTATAATAATAATTTAATTGATTAATTGTCATAATAGTTAAAAAGTGTGTGTATGTTTAATATGTAATTTTTATATCTAACGGATAATAGAAACCATTTAGTATTTTCAACTGTCTTCTGAAATTGTGTTGTGATTTGAAATAAGTAAATCTTAAGCCTAACTAAGTTTTGTTGCAAATAAACTTAGAAATTGGTAATTTATCTGTACAAAGTCATGGCAAACTTTATGGTGTAGTTTTTTTTTTTTTTTTTTTTTTTTTTTTAGTCTGTACATTCACAATGGATGATGAATGAAATACTCCGATTTTTTTTTTTTTTGGCTACATGGGGTATTTTTTAGAATATTTTGACTATTTGTTGATATTAATTTTGTAATTATGTCAGACAATGAAAGTGTTGATGATGTGTCTGATATACAGAGACACAAATGGTAGTATCTCCAAATTTTAGAGTTTATACCTTGAACAGGGTGTACAGCAAAATTTTTGGTAAAAGTTCAAGCACATTTCAAGGATTTCAAGGCTCATCTCTAAATTCTTCAAGGACCATCAGATAAAAAATTATTACTGTATTTTACAAAAATTGCTTATGCCTAGCTAAGAAAAATAGTCATTCTTTCTGGCAGAAAAAGAAAATATGTGTATTTCAAACTTAGCATACATATTTAAGTTGACATCTTAAGTCACAATCTCCGTTTTTGGTAAGAAAACACTGCAAGTCATCTGCGATAGATTCAAAACCCACCTTTCAAATGCCATATCCATATGAGCAAAAAGCTAAAATTCAAACTTTACATGCAATTCATGGTTTGAAAGTAATTATTATTATTTTTTCCCCCAATGGTAGGGCACTGGCCACAAGCCTTTGCTATTACTAAGGCCTGAATCACTGGCCATTTTATAATGGAAGAAATCAACAGAAGGCCAGAATAGCTCCCAATGAGGGGCGGACAATTTAACGCTCCAGGAATTGGACCAGGTGACCAGGATTGAGCCAGGAATTGGACCCAGAAATCTTATTGTTATTAGAGTTAATATTAATGTTTTAAAATATCTGATGGGAGGCCCAGGCGCCCCGCAGGACTTCTTCGACGGACTTTCAGCAACCATTCTAATGAAGAGATAAGTCCTCCAAATTGAACACTATCCAATACTTTAAATTCAAAAAATAAAACGAAACTCAAACAAAGAGCGCACACTTTCTAAGAAAAAAAGGGGCCAATTGCTTGTGTTATATGCGAGCATGCGTACATAAATATTGAGAAATATTAAGCAATAAAAATAAATACGTACGTGGAAAATAAAATGATTGAATAAATCACGTATGATCATCTACTAATCCCGTCCACGATACTTACTTCTAGCACAAATTTTAGCCACTTTCGTCTTTCTACACTTCAAATCCAAAACACTGAGTTAAAATAAATAATCAGTGAATGAAATTCTATTGCAAACCAGACGGATGATCACGTGCTGACGACAGCTTTTTTACCCTCCCGTCACGATGGATGAGCCCCCATTTTTCCCTCCTTATGCAAACACATGGCTTGATGCTTTCGCAGTCCGGAAAACATCAAGCCATGTGCACCGCAGTCTGCATTTGGTTTTGAGACTGACAAATAGGAAGGGTTAAAAAAAAGGGATACCAAAAAAAAAAAAATGATTATTTTGGTGAATTTTCTGGACCCATTTTTCAATTTCCCGGCTTTTTCCAGACTTTCCGGAGCGGTAGACACCCTGTCAATACTTCAACCAAATGTGTCTGTAAAGAACACAGTCAGGTTTTTTTATAATTTCATTTTTCAGGAAATATGAACAGAAAACCTGCTGAAATTATTATTTTTTCTGGCAAATTTCTAGATTTATTGGCATTTAAAAGGAACTAGAGAAAGAAAAACATTACTCTTGTATCCACAAATATAAATATCCTTCCTCCCCTCGTTTTCAAATGTATAGGGGGGTGGGAGGGGGGATGTAACTGATATAAATTTCTTAAGTTTTGAAGATCCCTACTTGCCAACTTTTGAAATTCCCAAGGTACAAAATGACATGCAAACGACATATTGAACTATCAGCTGTTCAATATTCAACAATTTGGCAGAAATCATTTCTGCTAAATAATGAGTGAATAAAATTTTAAATAAATTTTACTAAATAGTGTATGAACAGTACTTTAATGTTTTTCATTAAATAAACTCAAGTTTTATCCATTTGCACCAGGGTTGGAAAAAAACCCGGTTTATTTGAAAAAAACCAAAAAACCGGGTTTATTTGGTTTAAACCGGGTTTTTTTGGTTTAAACCAGGTTTTTTTTTAATCCTTTTATAATTACATGTTACATATTTATAAATAAAATTATTTGTAAAATGTTCAAATAAAAATTAATATTTCTTCTGAAAATAACTACAACAAAGTAAATAAAAAATTGTTGCTATACTTATGTGGACATTGAAATCATTCAAATTTAATATTTTATTTAGAGATACTATTTTTTTATATTTAGTATCTACTTATATAATACGCCAATGTATGAGGCACCAAAATTGACGATATTTTTATGCTGGGAGCGGCAAGAACTAGATGTAAACATTAGCGTAATAACAATAACACACGTGCAAAAATCCAGATTAACAGTTCAATGACATCAAGTGAAGCAAGCCTATTTGTTACTGGTTACGTGTGTCACGCAGTAGATAGATTAAAAAATAACAATGTATGTGCAAAGAAGCAAAATCTTTCGGATTTTTTTACTTCACGTTTATTGCACATTTAAAAAAAAAACTACTTTGCAATGAAGTATATTTTAGCCATTTCGTGTTTCCATACACGAAAAAGCAAATTGTTTCTTTTTGATTTGATTAATGGCAATGGTACTCTGAGTGATCTGCCAAGGATAGGAGATGCCTTGGCAGGAGGACTTTCTAAGAGGTTTTAACGTGTATCCACGTTACATCTGGAGAAAACCTACCAAAACTCCAGACCGTTAGATCGACAGCCGCATGATGGGACCCAAATCCGGGACCCTCACACTTCGGCCATCTACCATTTTCAGTGACATTGCCGCCGTGCCATGATGAGAACCCCAAAATCTTTCGGATCTATTCACATGTCCCATGGTCACCATCAGCTTTTGTCATGATACCCCCAAAATTTGTAGCAACCATAACCTAAATACATTTCATGACAAATACTGTTAAAACCATGAAATATGATTTTCGTTGAAAGGACTCCGATAATTTAGACAAAACTGACTGAGTAAATATGGTAAGATATGGGGGGGGGCGAAGCTGGCCACCTTGGCAGCTAGTATAATATAATACAATAGCAATTGTTTACTGCATTTTACATGGAATATTGCTCTTACATTCATCAGTAATAATGGTGATATTTAGTTCAAAATAATATTTTTAAGGTTTAGAAATAAGTTGTTAAAACACAAAACCTCTATTTTGGAAAAGTTCAAGTATCAAGCATTATTCAAGTAAAAAATGCAGCCTATAATTTAAGTTTAATTAATAATTTTTAATAATTATAAAACAATAAGGTATCTAGAGTGATATAATAAACTTATTCTTGATACTTATGAGGATAATTTAAAAATATATTAGAACGTATTCTATCTGTAGTATTTGTAATTTTAAATTATTCTTTTAAAAAAACCAATTGGTTTTTTTGAGAAAAAAACCATTTGGTTTAAACCATGGTTTAAACCGTGGTTTAAACCAGTCGGTTTAAACCATGCCAACCCTGATTTGCACAGTTTAAATAGTATAAAATATTAAAATTTACATAACATACAATATATATATATTTCTTAAACAAAAAACAAAATAATAATAATTAAAATTCAATTACTTTCATCTAAAAGAAACATTCATACTGGACACACAATTTAAATGATCTTAAACACATTAGGGAAGGAAAAAGCCCCCCCCCTGGGATTATCGGCAATTAAGTAATCATAAAATAAACAAAACCACTGAAAAATAGCATGAATGGTAAATTTTAAGATTATTTTTGAAAACAAAATATGGGTCGTGATTTTATTACAATAAAAATTCATTTAAAAGCATTAAAAAATGGGAAATTTGTATAAAATCATAAAAATTGGTACAGTAGCTTTTAAAAAAAAAATGAGTTTCCCTTAAAATCACGGAAAAAATGTTAACTTTAAGCTGAAAGTGTAAAAATTGACAAGTATGAATAAGTATAATTAAGCTGTCTTAATGACTTTACTACTTCTTCATGTGTTCAATATTCAAAAGTGTGGTAGAATTTGCATTTTAAAATACCAATTTCTTTCATTTATAAAATTTACACTTTTGCAAAAGTTGTGTAAGAATATCATAATGCTTTATTTCAACAAAAACACAAAAAATTCAAGTTTTGTATTTACAAAACACGCGAATCTATCAATTTACCATAGATTCTTCCATAGATGAACATCTCAGGGGTGCATGCTGCAAAGACATGCAAAAGACTTGCATTCTCGCAATTGCCGATTTCGTTTCTGTGGAGCGGCCGCAAAACAGATGCAATTTTTGTTTTTATCGACAGTTTCCACCTCTTTCTCCACCTAAAACTGTTCTGTAACACAGCTCTTGCCAACTTGGCCATGTTTTTCTTTGATGAAAGAGAGGAGATTTCCAAATGCTGACTGAAAATTCTATATTTTCAAGGATAATTTCCGACTTTAACAATGTGGAAAAAACTATAGTATATTGCCCGAATTTCCCCATTGCTGGATGTCCTGTGAAGGGAGATCGTGTGGTGAGAACTGGATTTGAACCCAGGGACTTATGGTAGAATGAGGCGCAATCCGGTTCGGCCAAAAGGTACCCATTCGACCGGCCTTCAATTGCCGGATGTTGTGTGTGCGGAGGTAATCTCGTGCCGCCACACTACTCCTCCCCTAGATAGTCGGTCGGAGGCTGACGAACGATGTTCCAAAAGCGTTACGGAATGCTGCCACTCGTTGTGGACTTTAGGAGGCCGCTGCCGCTCGCTGCAGACTTTGAAAGAGCCGAGCGAGAGATGGAAGAGGGCGATGCTAGTGCCATCTGTCACTGTAGGCGAGAAAGGGAATGCGTGTTCATTGACCGGGTCACCAATGAAGGGAGAGCATGTGGTGGGAACTGGGTTTGAACCCAGGGACTTATGGGTGGTAGAATGAGGCGCAATCCGGATCGGCCAAAAGGTACCCATTCGACCGGCCTTCAATTGCCAGGTGTTGTGTGCGCGGAGGTGATCTCGTGCTGCCATACCCTTTTTAATCAGCCCATTTTCAGGAAGTAATAGTAATGTGAAAATACAAGATTTATTTGACAACATTGAGGAAGTTAAAAAACATGCTAGATGGACAAAACAATCCAAATACTGTTTGTCACTAAATGTGTAGATGAAGCGCATGAATTTGTACGGTCCCAACAGCTCTAAAGTGCAGATAACAGAACATTTAAAAAAGCACTTGTAGATCATTTTAGCAACAGGTTAGATGATAATTCACTTTTACATTTTACTGCAGCAAACCTAAGCGTTAGCGAATCAGCTCGAGCCTTTTTGGCATGTTTGCAAGGCCTATCTCATAGGTGCTTTTCCAATAATGAGGAAGTGAGGAAAAAGATGTTGCAGCTTAGGTCATCCAATGCCTCAGTCCATCAGACATTTTGTCATATCAGAAAAACATGACACATTTGAAGAGATTTGGGACTTAGTCCTTAAAAAGGAACAATGTTCAACTTTTGATAGGGCCACTTCTCCAATTCATTTAGCTTAAGCTGAAATAAAGCTATCAATCATAGAGACAAAATTAAAAGATAAAAGCCCTGATGCAAAACAGTTTAATGAAAACTGACAAGCACATAGCGGATTTACAAGAACAAATAAACAGATTAAATAAACTGATTTTGGGTCAAAGGAGGGGCAACAATATAGTTTGTTATGCTTGAAGAGAAAAGGGAGACATTAGTAGAAGATATACTCGAAAGACAACAAAATCTTATCCACAATGAGGTAATACATACAGAAACAATCAGGGAAACTAAATAAGAGGCGGAATAGCGACATGCTGCTACTTTCGGAGAATTCCCCTGAGTGCATAGGCATTGGGACTTTTGGTCACACGTCTATATTTTACATATAATTTGCATACATGTACAAGACAAGTGTATCCATGCTCTATGTCAGAGGTTCCCAAACTGGGTGCTGCCGCACCCTAGGGTGCCATGAGTGCATGTCAGGGGTGCCATGGAGATAATCAAGAAAAGTGTTTTGGTGGAGTATAATCTAATAATTTCCTGTGAACCGGTATCCCCAAGAAAGTGAGCCAAGCCGATCACTAAGTGGGCTCAAACAAAAATATTTCAGTCAAGTTCAAGACTATCCAGTAGCCTCTCTTTTATAGGACAGGGCCAGCCCAAGGGGGGTGCGAATGTAGGCAATCGCCTAAGGCCTCGCGCTTATAGAGGCCCCGCTCCTGGGCCATTTTATTGCTATCTCATAAGACATGATAGAGAAGAGGCCCCGCTCTTGCGCTTCGCATGGGGCCCCGCACGCCCCTCGGGCCGTCTCTGTATAGGAACTCCCTGAAATGGGGGTATTGTCAAAATTATATATCCCTTTCCCAAGAGAGTACTTCTTGATAGTTAGCCCTATAAACAAACAAACAAAAAATAACGAAAATGCATCCAAACTGCTTCATTCTAACCTTCATTGCTTTAAAGGAAATCTGCCGCGAAAGTTTTTAGCCTGAAAAGGGTGCGGCGGGTAAAAAAAGTTTGGGAACCCTTGCTCTATGTGATACAGGTGCCTCTGTCTCTATCATTAACGATAAATTTTTGAAATACGATAAAGTAACTGATAAGATAAAAAGTGTAGAGAATTGAAAAGAGAATAATTGGAATTGCAAATAATATGATTGTTTCAGAAAAGTCAGTAAAATTAGAAATTTCAATTAATAGCAGTAAAATTACAGTTGATTTTTTTTTTTTTTTTTTTTTTTTTTTTTTTTTTGTAATGATAACTCTATGTCGCGTAAGTGCAAATTTTTTCCAAAATATAAAATTAAAATTGATTTTGAGCAGAACACTATTTCTAATGATAACTTTGAAATTACTAGGTCATAAAATATTTCAAAATATCAGAATGTTAACTGTATTAGTGAGATTAATTAAACAGGCTTTAAGATTCAGAAACACATAATTCTACCACATTCCAAATTAATTATTACTGTTTCCACAAAAAATAATGTAAAGCTTTCAGACATGGTTTTAATACAACCTCATAAACATTCCCTTTTAAAAAATTATGTTATCTCACATTCAGTAAATGATGGTAATGACAAAGGATTTTATCGCATAAAAGTTGCAAATTTTTTAAACACTCCTGTCCACATAAACAAAAATTGTAAATTAGTTACTATTGAACCAAACTTAGAAATTGGTAATCTGTATGAAGTCATGGTAATTGCAAGATCATATGTTCCACAGTTCAATAAAGTTTGCTGTAAAGATTGAGCATGTGTCATGAAATGCTCTCTTTAACATAAAGTTCTTGTGTTGTCATAATATAACTAGATATACGTAATTTTCGCAAATAAAATATTAAAATTTCGCATTTTAAAAAAAATACAAAACCAAAATTTCGCATTTATTCGCAAAAAATCAATAATAATAAAAATAAAGTATAGTACTTACAATGATAAATTAAAAGCTAACATTGTATATGTTTCTACATTTTCTTCCTTTAACCTTTGTTTTCGGTCATTAATAACTATGTTGTATATACTAAAATATCTCTCAGCATCTACACTATTCACTGGACTAAAGAGGCTTTGGATAGCTGCCTTTGCAAAGCTAGGGTAGCAGTATTTTGTTCCTACTAAAATCTGTTATGACATCAGGAGTTCCTTGTTTAAACACTTCAAGTAGTTGTCTATGAAAATGAATATATCCATCCATGAGTTCATCCTGTGGTATGTCATTGACAGGGTGTCTACCACATAAAGTAAGCTTGATTTCTTGACCTTTTCTTGACTTTTTCTTGACCTTTTCTTGACCATAACAAATACGAAACACTAATATCAAAAATACATTCGTGCCAGGGATGCAGAATATGTACGATCCAGCAATCTAGGATAGGGAGAAATTTTGCAGAAAATATACAACTGATTTCGATTTTAACAATGAATTACAAAATTCTTCGAGTTATTCTTTCCCATTCCTATTTTAAAGCGAATTTTTTTCAACTTTTTCACCGATCAGCAGTTTGCTTTCTCTTAACTTGGACCAATTGCTATTTAGTAAACATGTATGTAGCTTGTACAGGCAAATATTTTTACACTTATGGTAATACAGAACTTATGCAAATCTATAAACATATCATAAAATTTTGGGGAAATTTGCATATGGATTGAGGGAAATGTTGAGAGTAAAAACAGTTTCTGCACCCCTGCATCATACTGATAGAATGAAGAAAAATTAAACTTTTAAATTTAACACTATTAATATACAGGGTGATCAGCGAATAAGCCCTGATTTCAAAATTAAATATCTCTACAACAAAGATCGACAGAATTATGCGGTAAACTATACGTTTATTAGCAAAACTGTAAAAATGGTGCACAAAAGTTTAGGAAATTTAGTTACGAAAATTTCATTCAACTAAGAATTTGAATAAAATGGAAAAGGGAGTCGAGTCGCTAATCGTGACCTAGTGCTTCATTTCTTGACCTTTTCTTGACTTTCCTGACCTTTTTTCCAATTCTTGACTTTTCCGTGACTTTCGTGACCTTTGCATGATGGTAGACACCCTGATTGAAAATGTTTTATTAGAGAAGCTTTCCAGGACCAAATTTGTGTTCATAGATGAAATAGGTACGGCTGCAGCTACAGATGGACAAAATAATTTGCCAATTTTCTGATAGCATTCGTTTGTTGTATTGGATTTCATATGTGCAGACAATTTGTCTAAACATTTTTGTGCTGCTATCTTCAGCTTAATGCTGTGCTCTTCATCAATTTTGCACTTCCTATTTGACAAAATGCTTCTTGTTTTTTCACCAAAACAACCTTCTTACTGACGATTAAGAGAAGAGTTTAAATCATCTCATTTACTCCACAAAATAGGAAAAAATGGATCGTCTGATCCTTCTACATTTTCAATTACTTTCATGATTTTCGGACAGAACTCAGATGCGAATGTTAATTGAACTCATATTTTACGAGCCAGATTTTTAGTTTCAAATCCTTCTTTTAGGTAACCGATACTGGAGCTTTTGTCTTCATATTCATGAAGAAAATCAATAATATGCGTCATATATTCTTTCAAATAAATGGCAGATTTGGACCAAGAATTCCACCTAGTTACAATTGGTGTGGGGTAAAGTTTTGCAGTCAGTTGCAGAGCATGTTCTTTCGGATAGTTTAAATAGGCATTTTTCTAGAGTGCAAAAAGGCTGCCTTTGTCTTGGCTACAATGGAATCCAGCTCCTTGAATTCTTTTATAAAGGTGTCACCAACAAGATTCACTTTATGCGCCCAACATTGACAGTGTAAAATATGGTCACCAAGAAGTATTGTTAGCATGTTAAAACATGCAGTCATATAACATGCAGAGTCTGATACCAGTCCATACACTTGAGGGTAGTCTATTTCATATTCCTTCAGGGTGTCAAATATTGCTTGAGAATAAGTGGAAGCATTGGCAGCTTCCACAAAGTTTACACTTCCTAAAAAACACGATTGTTCTGGTTCTAAATTCACCATTTAAACAGGACTGCAAAAACACACCTGCCTTGTTTGTCACCTGTTTCATCGGCCATTACAACTACTGGCTGATTTTTCAGTTTCTCCATTGTTACTTCTTTTTCCGCAAAACCACATTGGGATACATATTTAAGAGGCAAATTTTCCACAAAATGAAGGTTGCCCGAACTGGGTATGTATTTTCTGAAATAACTGCGCATGGCTGTTGAACTGAAGACCATTCAGAAATATCCAATAGGGTTTAAGTGAAAAAATTTCTATCACCATTGATTAATTTAGCAGAGTCATCTTGTCATGCAGTGTTAGCGTTTGCTGTTCTTTCCTAGATACCTATGAGTTTCAGATTTGTTATGCTGAAAATATTGCTTTATAGACTTCAAATAATCAGACTTTAAATTTATAACAAACATTAATTTTATTTAACAATTAACAAAAAAAAACAATAACAGTTATAAAATGACTAGGTAATTTAATTATCAGGAAATTAACTATTAATTGATGTATTTAAAGATATCATTTATCTTACTAGATTTCATTCAAAACAAAAAGGAGAGCATGGCAGCAGCACAATCTGTTGATCTCAAATATTCTTGTTGAAGGGTGATACTTTATGTATTGGATGCCGGGGCAAGCGATTATTCCAAGTCCACTTCCATATGACTGGTTACTTTATATACTTGAATACTTTAAGAACGTTAAATTTCATTGAAGTATTACTAGAAAAAAACTTTCCTTTAAAAATTAGAAACTGCTTAAAAATAGAAGAAATGCCCTTTCTGGGCAGAGGTAGCCTTCCTGGCTCATTGTATTAAACCAGCATAGTGTTAAACTAAAAACGAAACTCGAAACTGAAGCTGGCACGTAAGATCGGTACTTTTAAACATTTCTGCCGCGGACTGATACGAGGAAACGCCCACTCCAGTCGAGTGGTGAAGCGGCGATAAGCAGTAGCCAATCAGATTGCTCTATGACGTCACTCCAGCGTACCTGTGCCTGCCGACTCCGATCATGAAGCAATAACATGTCCGATTTGCCATTGCCGGAGTTTGCTGGAGGAATAATTGTTTACATCAAAGTGCTTACGTGCTAAGTTTAAATAAAACAGTAATTGCAATTTTAAAGCATTTAAAAATTATTTAGAGCCAAAGAAGGTGGAAAAGAACTGGGATATTACAACAAGTGTTGGCTGGTAATTATTTTAGAATAAAGTTGAAACTAAGTTAGAGTAAAGTTGAACTGTGAACATTTGAAAGTTCTGGGCCAACAAGGGCTGGATTACCTAGTTTATGTACGGGAATGTTCGCTTTCAAGCACATTTTTACTGTGTCTTCCACAAAATTATCTCTTTTCATTTTGGCACGCTTTTGCACATCAAAACCACTGACGATTGTTGATTGTCGCTTAATTCCCTAGAGTCCTGACTGAGCCTCAGTTTTCTTTTTTATATGTGTAGCCGACTTCGCATGTTTCATTAATGTATCTTTTTTCTGCCCTTCTAAACGGAAGTTGCAATATTTGCACATAATGATGTTAGTATCACTTAAATACAATCCTTCCTGGTGAAACTCTTTTAATCTATCAACTAATTCCTTCTTATGGTGACCCATATTAATTAATATAATATATAAATATACTTTGTAAGATATAAACAAATCGCACAAATATTTATAATAGCAATAGCACTTATCGCACACTCTTTGTGGAATGAATGACTAATGCTACCAACGCACAGTGTAACCAGACCGCTTTGAACAAAAATCGCAAGAGGTTGATAGAAAAGTAGCAAAGAGTCGCAAAGGTCGCATCATAGTATGACGTCAGATCGAGTGATGCCCTGTAAAATCATTATGCCAATTTGTCTGGTCTGTCCATCGGTTTTGATGAGTAGTTTTTCACATAAAAGTCCACTACCACCATCACCACACCTACATGTCTAAAATAAACAAATCAAATTACCAGGTGATATTTTTTTTGGTTCTTTTCGTAAGTAAAAAATTTCAAAATCGAAATCAAGTTCCATATAATTGTTCCATTTCCTATCAATGCTACACCAAAGCCGGATTACGGTTTCGAAAGGCACGTGTTTTGAAAAGTTACTTCTTCGTTTCATTTTAAAAACTGATAATAACCGAGATTTCACGGAAATGTATACAAAATTTTAAAAATCACATTTATCACATATAATTGGTAAATTTTGCTTTTGTTGCATCTATTTCGTAAATACGAAATTTACATGTCCCTAGATATAACAAATTCTCCCAAAGCATGACAATAAAAACAATTTACATTTTTACAACAGGTTTCCAAATTAATTTGACATATGGTGTCCATATTTGGAATTGATTTTATTAATTTATTTATACTGAAACAAATTTATGTACTTTTATTAAGTGATCCACAAAGTTTTCTGAAGACTAGTTTTAGATGTAGACAGCTTTAAAATAAGACCTTTTAAAATAATAGACACTCAAAGAGTAAGTGTGTGTATGTATAATCCAATTTTTAAAATAGACTTTAGGCTAAATTTCTCTTGGAAAAAATAAACTAGGCAATAAAAATAATTTATGTTTGATTTTCAGTATAGTCACAATATATCAAACTATACAATAAAATCTCAGTACAACAAATTTCAAGAGACATAAGATTAAAGTCTCTGGGAAATTCCATTCCAAGAATTCTAGAAAATTTGTTAATGTAAAATTTCATTAACTTTGAATTAATGATTTTCTTTTAGTAAAAACATTTTATTAATTAATCTTAAATATTCATAAAAGTTAACTTTGTTGTAATAGATTTTACGCACAAACTTTCAAACACAAAGAAACATGAATTCATGACATTTATGATAACTTAAGATACTATAAATAACAATCTTAAGGTTATATACCTTGAAGAAGTTTCTTCTTTCTACAGTTTGTGAAGTACATGAAGCAGCAGTATTCCTGAAACAGTACATTAGTAAGTTTAAAAAAAAGCATTGAAGCATTAAAAGTTTCAAATTATATGGAATTAGACTATTTTTTTTTTTTAATTACCTCTTCTTGGTAGATCCTTTTCTGCATAAAGGAGGAGCAGACTATAAAATAGTATAAAGATTATAAATGGAAAAACAATGTTTCAAAAACAACCAAGCTACATTTTAAATAACTATTCTTATTTTCCACAGATAAATTACAATATATATAGTAAAAAGCATAACTTACGAATCAACGTAGCATCCACTTGGTAAATACAAAATTCTAAATATCCATTATATTATAGATATATATTAAGTAGATTATGAGGAGGGGGTTTTCGGAAAGTAAGTTCCAAAATGTTTTTAAAAATTTTTCAAAAGAAAAAAAATTTCAAACATTTTTTTTTTCAAGCCAATTTTATTTTTACATGAAAAGAGCATACCTTAAACTATTTTTCTAGATAGTTTCTGCCAATGTTCAAACACTTGTCAGAGCGGGTTACCAGCTTTTCTATACCTTCTTCATAGAAACTTAATGCCAATGACAGTAACCACAACTCCTCAGCATTTTTCATTTCATCGTCGGATTCAAAGAGCTTGCCGCCTAGCTCATGCTTCATTTCCAGGAGCTAGTGGTAGTTAGACAGCACCAAGTCTGGGGTGTATGGCGGGTAATCGAATTGCTCCCAATGAAACTGTCAAATCATCTTTTGAGTGTCATCAGCAGTATGAGGCCAAGCATTGTCATGGAGCAACACAATTCCTTTACTGAGCATTCCTCTATATTTGTTTTGAATTGCACACCATAGTTTTCTTTCCATAGTTGTGGTTATCATCACTGGAGGGGAGTTTCTATGAAGAAGGTATAGAAAAGCTCTTAACCCACAACGAAAAATGTTCGAACATTGGCGGAAACTATGCAGAAAAATAGTTTAAAGCATACTCTTTCAAGTAAAAATAAAATTAGCTTGGAAAAAAAATTTTTTACTAATATTTTTTCAAAATGGAACTTACTTTCTCAATACACCTCATATTAAATATATACAGTGGAGCCTCGATTTTACGTTTTTCACGGGACCAGTGGTAAAAAACGTATGAAACGGAAAAACGTATAATCGGGATCCAATAGAAAAAAAAATTGAAGAAAACAAACACACAAAAAAAAAAATTACCAATGCCATATTAATTAAAAAAAATTTTATTTTTGACTGCTTTTTCCTTTCAAGTGTAATTTCACATATACTTTTTGCAAATTTGTTTCTCTATTTTCATGTCCGGTTAAAAACTTCTTTAAGGTATTTAAACTCGCAATGGCCTCTGCCGAAGAAGGCATGATTTCTTCTGGATCTTCACTATCTGAGTCTTCATCAATATCGTCCTCAATTTCATACTGCGAAATCAAATCGGAAATACTCTGAATGTCTGTAGTAGCGGTAACATCCTTATCACAATCAATGTACTCGTCAAAATTGATGTCTGCAAGTTTAAATTCATCCTCTTTATTATAGTCTTCCATAGTGTGCTCTTACTGTGGCACTTCACCGTCGACGTGAGATTTGGAAAATCCTCCCTTCAAAAAAGCATATGAAATGCATTTTTTATCGACACTATTCCACGCTGATGAGATCCAATGAAGAGCTTCTATCACGTTTATTTTAGTTTTCCAAGCATCCTGAAGCTCACCAGAATGAAGTCCAGAAAGGGCTTTTCTTACCAGTTGCTTCCTATAATGTATTTTGAAGGATCGAATTATTCCCAAGTCACAAGGCTGAAGTAAGCTGGTACAGTTGGGTGGGAAAAATTCCATACGCACATTCTTTAAGTTTAGATTAACATGATCAGTGCACTGATCCACGAATAAAATTATTTTTCGCTTTTGTAAGCGCATTTTCGTATCCAATTTTCTTACGAAATCTTCAAAAAGATTTTGCGTCATCCATGCTTTTTGGTTGGAATTGTAATCTCAACCAAAAAGCATGGCCAACCATGTTGGCAAACTTTTAACATTTTTGAAGCATCGGGGATTCTTGGATTTACCAATCACAAATGGTGTTAGCTTCTCAGTTCCATCCACATTGGTACATAACAAAACACTTAATCGCACTTTTGATAGCTTCCCACCGTGACAGTTTTCTCCTTGCACCGTGTATGTTCTATCAGGGAATAGATTAAAAAACAGTCCGGTTTCATCGGCGTTAAAGATGTCATTTGGTGAATAATTACACACAATAGAAGGTAATGTTTTTTCCATCCACTCCTCAACAACAGCAGTATTTACTCCATTTGCCTCACCACAAATAAACCTGTACGATAAATTATGCCTCTTTTTGAATCGGTCGATCCAACCATTGGATGCCGTAAAATTCTGTATTTCAAGACGAGAATAAATTTCAAGTGCCTTTTCTTTCAAAATTGAGCCATTGATTGAAATCTTGGCTGTACGGGTTTGTTTGAACCACTCACACCACAAAATCTTTTCAAGTTCCTCAAAAGGGGAGGTTTTCAATGTTTTTCTTTTTTTTTTGAAAAATTTCCCAGTTTTTCATTTAATTCCACCACTGAGTTTAATTCCACTGAGACCTCTTGTTTTAGGATGCCTTGTAACGTAGAATATGCGATACCGAGTGATTTTGCGAGATCAACTTTACTTCCTCTGAAAACTCTGGCTTTTTTCAATTATTTCTGCCTTTTCGGCCACGGAGAAACATTTTCTTTTCGACATCCTACTTTTGATTCACGGGAGTAGGAGATAGCTAACGGCAGACAATTTTTTCTCAGAGGTACTGCGCTAATTCTGAGAACAAGAAAGGGGAGCAGGTAGCAACTTTACGAGGGGCAGTCCATTCCACTGTGGGTTGAGTTGAACCCAACCCGAGTTAAGGCCTTTGCAGATAACCAGAGAGCGTCGCGGCTACGGGGAAATTTGACATGGTTAGGAAGCTGCGACTGGTGGTGACACATGGGGTGTCCTCTACCGAACAATAGATGTGGGGGGGGGGGGGACCACAAGTGTAAAAACCGCAATATTATCCACGGTCCCCAATTACCTATTGTCCGGAGTATCTCCCGCTTTCTTCTGAGTGCGAAAAATTTATTGCTTACAAGTGATAATTGGCCAAGCGACCCGTGACGGTCTCTGGGTATCTGCAGAGGCCTTTATTGTGGGTGGACGGGTCCATTCGTCACGACACACAATAGAAGACACACATTCACTGGCATTCACAGAGAGGGGGTGACTGGAAGAACTGGTTTTGGTAACAAACAACTAGTTGAACATATGGAAAGTATTTTTGTTCTTCTGATTTTTTTTCATATTTTTTTTTTATGGGTGAAAGAAGACAAAATTTCTGAAAGTAATTCGTCTAGTATTACGTACCAAGCGGGAAACATTAAGAGTAAATGATGTAGAATCGAGGTAATTTCAACATTATCGGAATAAGAATTTCTCGGGACCGAGAAAAAATAGCGTACGAAGCGGGATAACGTACGAAACGGGTTACGTAAAATCGGGGTTCCACTTTATATATTATGACAAATGTAATAAATCCAAGGATTGTGCATAATCCCAAATAAATATGGTTTTGTATGATAATAACTAATATTTATCAAATTAACATTTTTAAATATATATATATATATATATATATATGTATATATATATACTAGCTGAAGTACCCGTCGTTGACGAGTTAGTACTGAATCATCAGTACTGCTCATCAATATTTTAGGGTTTTTCCCATTTTTAATTACAAAGAATACATCACCTTTTGTTGCTCTTGCCTCATTCAGTTTTGGGCACTGTGTTAACTTATCTTATAGTCTCTGGATTGTTCTGTAAGTTTCTTGTGCCTCCAGGGGCTTTGGCGGGAGCTTTTCTTCACAAATGAAATGAGTTGGAGTGCTGGGAATGGCTAAGCTGACATTCTGGGACGGGCAGGCAGGTACAGTATGCAGTTTTTTTTTTTTTTTTTTTTTTTTTTTTTGTCAGATTCAAAGGTATCGGTTTCAGACCTGAGACTTGTGACAGAAAACTTCTTTTTTTGCCCTGCACAAGCATCCTGAAGCCGCATGATTTAAAAAAAAAAAAAAAAAACAGCAAAAGCCTTAGAAATATGACAGCCTAGTGCTGCTCTACAGAGCATTTTGGTGTGATCTAAGTAACAGCCAACTGCCCATCTCATTTCTGCATAGATTCTGCCATTGCATTCTTATTGTGTTAACCCCTCCCCCCCAAAAAAGGGTATTAGAGAGATCAGTTTTAATTATCATTAAACACTTCAAAACAAATTATGCCATTGTAAACTCAACGTTGAAGGTTTGCTTAACCAATTAAATCCATTACAATCATACAATATTAAAATTGTACAAAAAGTTCATTAGTTTACCTCACTGTTAGATATGGGCCTCCTCTGTTCCAGGACCATAAAGACTAAAGACACAGGATGGTTTCTTCCAATATATACTTAGGGAGAAAAACTTGACATCATCCCAGAATCTTTGCTACCACCGTCTAACCCCTTGGAACTTCTTAAAGCCCATATCACACCTTCCCCATCTTCAATTCAAGCAACACTTTCGTTCAACTGTTTTCCACAACAGTTGGGTGAAAAGGATTGTGGGATATGTATGTTCAACATCTGCAACTTTTTCCACCCGGTACGGGAAAAATTGAGTATTTCATTCAACTTGTTCAACTTCTCCGATAGACCAATCACAGGCAAGCAAACGGAGAGGCTGCAGTGACATCACAGATTCGCTCATTCCCTTTTCCAGTCAAACCAGTTGAGTGAAATAGTTGAACAAGTTGAACGAAATACTTGATTGAATTGAAGATTGAACGTAGGAGAAAGTGTGATATGGGCATAACATTCTGTTTTAGTTGGACCTTACTCAGCCTGTTCTGAAGTCAGAGAGTTGTCCTGAAACCTGATTGAGAATTTTTACTGATTGCTCAAAGAATGAAACAAATCAAACAGCTGACTCAGGAATTTACAGCAAGCTTTTTTCCAATTATATTCGACTGGGCATTTTTGACTCTGCATTTAACAAAGAGATAAGAGCAATTAAGGACTGTAAACAACTTTCTGTGCAACTGGACTGTAACCCCATTATAAGATTATGCCTTCCCGCTTTCCGATTTTGCTGAGGCTGTAATCCTCGCTGACTCTCAGGTCGCAATTCTAATCAGCAATTGAGAATTTTGGCCAAACACCTACTTCCAGAGCTGTTACGGATTGTCAACTCATTCTGTGGGAAGTGCTAAGATCTAAGAAAATAGTTCTATAGTTCTCCAGTGGATTCTATCCCACTGTGTAATTTATGAAAACGAGGTTGCAGATGATTGCCATAAAAAGCCACTAAAGTCACTTAAGCCTCATTCAGTTCAGCTGACTTCAGATCAGCAGCACATTTCATAAATTTGAAAATTAAACACATTCAAAGGCTTGAACTGGCCAAGGGTAAACTATGGCACCTCCCCATTCTCCGATTACCCAAATGTCCAAGAGATAGGCTGTTACAGCTGTAGACTAGCAATGGAAGATGACCGCCTCAAAGGACATTTTTGTAGAATTAAAGTCCTGAGTAGCCCCTTGTGTCCCCTCTGCAGTAATGCTGAACTGATGGTTGCTGACCAGATTTTTAAGTGTCCATCACTTCATGATTAATCTGTTTTTTTCCACTATTAGAAAGCTAGAGAACTTATGTCTGTTTTATTAATTTTGTGTAGTTTGTCATGTGTTCTTTGTCCAAGGATGTGTCTTTTGTGCCTTCCATATTGGAAATTAAAAAAAAAAGCTTGAATTTAATACAATTTTTGAATGTTAATAATCATGATTTTCACACTGAAATACATTATGAAAACTGCTTGCTTGCCACACGGAAGTAAATATCCCCCTTGTTGATGGCTAATTGAAATGTTCAATAGGTCTGTGGTTTGCTTTTTTATTTCCCAAAACGTATAGGTGTTCATTCTATATTTAAGACATTTTATGGCCGAGACAAACTAGAAATACACTGTGTTATCGTGATGCAGCATCAGTGATCGTAAATTAAACCTCCAGCTATGTAAATTGGAAATAGTGATGGTACATGCCATGTATTGACAATTTTCCTATTGTTGGTTCCAGGGTATTACTTTAATATTTGGGTACGACAATTAGAATGAAAATTATCAAAACTAATTAGGTAATTTGTTACTAATGACAATTACTTCCGTTTTCTAATCTGCATTGCCTGAAACATGTGAAAAGCCCCAATTTCTAAATGTAAGTAAGAGTGAGATAATCCACAGTAATAGATAAACTTGATTCAACATTTTTTTTTAAATTGCTGTAGGTTAATCCATCTACCATTTTCATATCATAATAGCTTCACTATATAATATACATATTGCACTTTTGCATCAAAAGGCTGTATAGTTTATTACAAGTGTAGAAGTATCAGCCAAGTTTTGATTACAGCTCATGAACGTGCTGGTGATGTAACACTCAGCACCTGCAGGTTGCCAGAGGAAGAAACAGGTTGGCGATTTGTGCTCTATATGAGTGCTATTATGAGATCACAGCAATTTGTCAGCATCCCCGTCGCAGGTGATTGGCTGTCATCCTTTTGGCAATCGCAGTGACTACCTTCAGTAGTTTTTCTGAATTCACCCCAGCGTAACTGAAACAAGCTACTAACTGCCTGCAAAATCTCAAAAGGAGAAGGTTGCACATTTTCCGTCTCTGTGACTTTTTGACCTGCAGATGAATGATATGTGCCCTTTTTGCACATGGTGCTTAAGCATTATATGTTTAGAATATTTCCCTTTTTATATCTTTCCATAAAACAGCACCAGTTCCCCATTTCATAATGATGAAATAAAATTTTGTTGTTTTTATGTGAATTAGCATTCTGTCACTTAGATGTGTCTAAATTACTGATCTAGTCGATATTTTGAGATGATGGATCCCTCAAAACAGGAAGGAAGTACGTGAACATAATTACATTGTGTATGAGAGTAGTTAAATGATCGAGCTTCACTAAACACCTTTTCTGAATCAAGTTTAAAGGGTTGAATTTCGAGAATTTATGCAAACCTGGACAACAGCACTTAAGTAAGTTGGCAGCTAGTCTCATGCATAATTACAATATCGTGGAAGGATAACTTGAAAGAAACATGACAGATTACACGGTCACATTAAGGTGAACTGTAACCATTTGAAGTATTACAATTACACCATAATACAAGATAAGAAAATATTTAAGGGAAGGAGTTTAAAGGTCCCCAATTCTTTTATAAGCAGATTTTTAAAAGTGTAAGAAACTGGTATATATGTGTGTGTACTTATTTATATAAACATGTATATATACATAAATAATGTTGCGATGTCACATAGAAACTTGTCTGAGGAAAATTCAAAATCAATTTTCTTGTCAAAATCTGTTTACCAAAATTTTTTTTCTTAATTTTGTACAAGGAAGAAAAAATTTATATTTTAGTAAGTTATACCACTTATTAAAGGTTGTCTGACCACAAAGTCACTCTGTAATAGCCAAAAGTATTTCAACAATCTTGCTTAGTAAAGTTTGGTAAAGTTGGACTTTGCGCATTCATACATCAGTTTAAAAACATTTAAAGTAAATTTCTTTAATAATTAAGTAAACATCTTAAGTAAATTCCTTGATTCCTATATTGAGTTAATCAATTCAATAAGATCAGGAAACAGTTTCAACATAACTTTTCAACCTTAAAATATTTGAAAAATCAAATTAAAACATACCTGATTTCTTTTACTTTTTTCAAGTTCTCTGAAATAAATATGTAAGAAATTAAATTTTTACTTAAAAATTTTATTTAAGAAATAATGTTATTTTTTTAACACTGTATCATGATTAATCGACATAAAATTAGAATTTAAAACAATTACCTTGGAATAACTTTTTCAAAATCATCATCACTGTTTGTGGTTACATTACATATAACTGATAGGTTGTTTAAATCTGAATAAATAAATTGAAAAAAAATCACAAAATTTAACCATTAAATGTTTTATAAGCAATCACTTAATTTTGAATAATAAAATGACATGAAATAATAAATAAAAGCAATCTTCAATAAATGACCAAACAGAGTACATAGCTATCAACCTTCCAAAGAAAAAAAAATAAAGAACACAGCACTTGTTCATAAAATCAGAAATAAGGAACACAGTGAGTGTTCATAAAATGTATCATTAAATATACAATTAAAAATCTTACATTAACAAAATTAAATTATCATGTGTATAGAGATGATGTGCATATATAATCATTAATTTATAAAAATAAAATGTACTTAACTTTGCTCGTTTTCTACAATAGACTTAAATGCTTAATGTAATAAATACTTGAAAGAATCTAAATAATAAAAGGCCCGTTTGTAACGCTCTCCGTGATCGACTCATCGCTCTCGGTTCAGGGGGCCATGTTGAAATTTTGATAAAAATGACATTTTTAACTCTAATTAAAAGGGAAAACTTTTTGTACAGTTCGGAAGATCTCTAAAAAGTTAACCTTTTTCAAAGTTGCAGGTAATTTCAACTCTAAATATGTAGAGAGATATCACACCTTGAAAAAGCAAACACAAATGAAGCAAAGATCTATGAGGGAAAAACAACATCAACGAGAGGTGGCGATATCTATGAATTATAATGTTAACTCTGGCAAGTATGGATTGATTCCTCAATTCTTTGAAAAAAATTCACGGAACATAATCCCTGGTGTAGATCGATTAGATGACGTCCTATACTGGCGAAAATACTTCTTTTGGGTGACAAGCAATGCAATTACAGTTTTATTTAATATTTTTTGACAAGATTTTGTGTGTGTGTGTGCACATGCATGAAAAAAAAAATACTTTTTTTGCCCCAGAAAAAACTATAAAGCACTACAAACACCAAAATCTATACAGTATGTAAGACAAGACAGTGACCTATAATATACATGCTTAATTTAAGCTCAATCAAATGCACCATATACATGCTAATGCTCTTTCAAGAATTTGCCACCTTAGTACACAATGAATTCTTTTTTGTTGCCTTGTACAAAAACTACAAGCTCTCACCAAAAACTTACCAAAATCACCAAATAGACACAAAAAGTTCTATACATACTAAAATCAATGCCTGTCATGTAAAGGTGGTGCATAATATTTATACCAGATTTTAGCTCAATTGAATGCACTGTTACACACTGTACTTACATGGTACACATTCGGAAAGTAAAAAACAATCTACAAACACCAAAATCTATACAGTATGTAAGACAAGACAGTGACCTATAATATACATGCTTAATTTAAGCTCAATCAAATGCACCACATACAAGCTAATGCTCTTTCAAGAATTTGCCTCCTTAGTCCACAATAAATTCTTTTTTGTTGCCTTGTACAAAAACTACAAGCTCTCACCAAAAACTTACCAAAATCACCAAATAGACACAAAAAGTTCTATACACACTAAAATCAATGCCTGTCATGTAAAGGTGGTGTATAATATTTATACCAGATTTTAGCTCAATTGAATGCACTGTTACACACTGTACTTACATGGTACACATTCGGAAAGTAAAAAACAATCTGAGGTGACTCCACTCAACTTTTCAAACACTTGATCTTTATCAAGCATTCAAATAAATAGAAATCAACAACTCAATTGGATGTAGTGTTCAGACACAAGTGCACTTCAAACATATTGAGTGTATAAGGTACAATGTATTGGAATACTTTTTGGTAGCCCTGTGAACCCTGTCATACTTGTTTGTAGCCCTAGCCTCATTGAAAAAATACTCACGGATGCCTGTTGAAACTCCTCGCGGATGAGGACCATTGGTTGGGTTCGGTTCTTCCGAATTCCTCTGGACAGCACTCGTCAGTCTCTATCTCCCAGTTTTGTTGGTCTGCCGACTCGGGGCACATTCCGACAATCACCGCTCACCTTCCACTTCTTAATCACATAGGCCATTTTCGATTTTGGGTACTTCAGATCACTAGATATGTCCCTTAAGGATCGGCCACATTTGTGATACCCGATAATTGTACCTTTCTCGAAATCAGAGAGCTCCGAACTGCACGGCATCTTGCATATGACTAATGCCGATGCTGTTTCCTACACGATATATACCGGCAGAGGCCGTGACGTACCTCAGGACCGCAGATATCGTCATTTGCATAGGTGTCCAAATACTTATTGGTAGACAGTATATATAGGGTGTATTGTATAAGATATATAGGATGAGCATAAAGTCTTGCCCATATTATAAAGATTTGATACAGAATAACTGTCTGACACAATAATGTAAATTTTTTTCCGTTAAATAAAACTTGTAACACAAACCTATGTAAGACCACTTACGTTAGTAAACTTCAACATGTACCCCCTTGGTAGCTTGGAGAATGTCTAAGCAGTATTCCACTTCCTGCCAGGTGCTTTGTAACATGTCTTTTGTAACAGGACCCACAGCTGCTTGTATCCTAGTGTTCAGTTCATCGACGTCAGCAACCAGTGTGGCGTAGATTCTGTGCAACAGGTGTGGCACACAGGCAAGTACCAACAAGTGTAGCGCTTTCTCCTGCTGCGATGCCATTTCGCCCACAACTAGCGTGAACTAACAAACTGCATCACTTTTGAGGAGCACTAGCGCCATCTATTGGTCACAAAAACTTGTTAGCTATGTAACGGAAAAAAATTTACATTATTATGTCAAACAGTTATTCTGCATTTACTCTTTATAATCAGGGCAAGATTTTATGCTCACCCTATATTGCTTTTGTAGCCCTTACAAAAACTTTAAGTCCTACACAAACCAAAATCTATACAGGTTGTATAATTGTGACTTGTAATGTACATTCCCAACACATACAACTTATTCTAATGAACCATTTAGATGCTATCACACTTTAAATTATTTGAATCCCTAGACTGTAATATATACGAATTATTTTTTGCAACCCTGTGAACTATCAGTTCTAGACACAACAAAACTATGCAGGTCATGTGACTATGGCCACCCAATTTGCACTCAATCGAATGCACCGTTTAGATGCTAGCACATTTTCAAGATTTTCTGTCCATAGGCCATAATGCAACACAAATCTTTATTATAGCCCTGTAAAAACACTATAAGTCCTACACACCAAAATCAATGCTGGTCATGCAAGGGTGGTCTATAACATATAGACCAAATATGGGCTCAATCAAATGCACCATTTAGGAGTTATCCTGCTCACTCACACACCTAGACAATACTGTACATAAAAAATAACCCAGTTACTGTATTTTAATCTGATAAAACATGTTAAAGTGAAATTTGAAAATGTACAACTTTTTTTGCAGATAGTAGAAATGTATGTCTGCAACATGAGTTTCTATTAGAGATGGGGAAAAGCGTTATTTTCAAAGAACAGCTGTTCACTGTTCCCGTTCTTTTTTAAAGAACAGTTCTTTCTTTTTCCTGTTCATTTGAGAGCAAGTTCTTTGATTTATCGTAGCTTTATTATGACTATTTTATTCAGTTTAAAATGAAAATATATGATCTTTTTAACATGTATTATGCTTTAATACAATTGCAAAATGTTTATAAAAAACTTTGCAACCAACATACCAGCTTTCTTTAATCAAGTATATTAACAGTAATTTTTTGTAAAAATATTTTAATTATATTAACGTTCTATAATATAGTATTAAATACGCACATATTTCTAAAATCAAAATTTTTTCTGTGCTTTTTATTAACTTTTGTTATCCTTACTCATAGCATGTATGTAAAAAGAAAAACTTCAATTCTAGAGAGAATTATTTAGGCCAGGCCTAATTTTCGATTACTTACCTGAGTGATACAATATTGCTTACATGAGTAAACAATATATGAGTCTGACAGCTCTTAAAATGACATAATATTCATAACTGTTTATTTTGATTAGACTATATTGCACAAAGCTTTGGAAGCAGCGGAATCAATAACTTTAAAATCTGTCCAAACAAAAGATTTTTTTTCTATCCATGAGGAAAAACTATCCAAACATAAGCATAAATAAGAGTTGTACCAGTAACAACGCAAAGGAATGATCTGTTTCAACTAATCCTTGAATGGTCTGATACAATATGCTACATGACTGCATACCCTTTTGTTTTAGTTTTTTCTTCTTCAGCACTACTGCAGTGAAAGAGCCGACGCACAAGAGGAGTAGACCGCTGAAGCTGACAATCTGCAATGAAATCCTCCACCCCCCTTATTCCCAGTCCACACCATAAATTTCATGATAGAGCGAAAGTAACGCAAGACATTGACCATGGATAATGTGCCAGGGGGTCGTTGGGAAGTAAGTTACCTCGGGCACATAATATCCACATTATCACAATGCACCTAAGTAACGCAAGCTTTGACCCTATCATCGTAACTCTTGGAGGAATGGAAGGGGAGGGGGGTTGTAGAAGTTTTTTTTTGGACTTTCAAACATTTTAATACAAAAATAATAATGATAAAAAAAACTCAAAATACTATAAGAGTGTTCACTATAACGAAAGCTGGAAAGAGAGAGCACCCCTTCTAGGCCGTACCCAGGGGTCTGGTCCCCCTCCCCCCGAAATTTAAAATTTTGTTAACAAAATAATAAAGTTGAAGTCTTTGTGAAAAATTCAGCCTTTTTCTTTCGTTTGGTCCCCCTCCGAAATTTTTGTCTGGATAAATTTTTTTCTGGATACGGCCCTGACCCCTTGTCCCCTATCTAAGCACTCATGCAAGACCATACCCAAGGGGGAGAATCAGGAAGTCTCCCCCCCCCCAATTTAAAATGTTGTTAAAATAATAATGATGAAGTCGTTCGCTGAAAAATTCAGCCTTTTTCACCGTTCGCTCCACCTCTTAAAAAATATATATTATTCCAGGTCTAGCTCCAAGAGGTTATGGATCTGGCTTGGGTTAAAAAAAAAAAATCCTTCTTTGGCTACAACTACAAATAAAAATATATGTATCGGGCTCCAGCTTAAAAGATATGGCTTTGGTACCAACGACAAAAATATTTAGCTCTAATTCAAAATATTAAATAAGTCCATCTCAAATTTAAAAAATAATAAAAAATCCTTGTGTTGCCCCCAGGTTAAAAACATACAGCGTGGACCTGCCCATTTCCAATGGGGAGCCCACAAAATAGTCGATATGCTCTTGGAGCAAAAAGGGAAAAAAAAGTACAGTTTCAGCTTTAAAAGTACATGCTCCAGCTTAAAAATTAAAGACATTCCATTTAAAAACCTGTAAGTATCAGGCTCAGATGAAAAATAATACGCTTACATAAATATGTATATTGCTCCAACTCTGATTTAAGAAAATGAATACGACTTTGGCATATAAAATTACATGGCTCCGAAAATCCAGCTTAAATGGCTTCAGACCGGGCCATACCCAGACAAAAATTTCAGGATATATCCCCCACACCCAATTTTCAACTTATGTAGCAAGATTTTTAATTTTTTTTAACTATTGTGAAAACATTTCGTTCATTCATACATCACTGCAATTCATACCCCTCACCATACACCATATACATATAATGTAATAACGTCGAGGGAGAGATGTCCAAATACATAGGACCCCCCGCCCCTTTCTAAGTACGGCCTTACTTCTGACTGCAAGTCTACAACTTAGACCCTGTATTCAGCTCAGAACGGAATTAAAGCAAAAGAACAGATCAATAAAAGAACACCTTTCTACCTAACCCCCCCCTCCCCCCGTTCACCAAAGAACACTTTGTTCACTCCGTTCCGAAAAGAACACCAGCTCTTTCCGTTCCTCGAAAAAACACCTAGCTCTCCGTTCTTTCTCCATTCCGCGAAAGGAATACTGAACTAGGTGTTCCAGCTCACTGATTGCTGAACACCTCTCCAGCCGTGATCAAAGAACTGGTACTTTTTCAGCCAATAGGAGAGGGCCGCTCGGAACAGGTTCTTTTTCAGCCAGTAGGAGATGGATGAAAGTGAAGGCACGTTTTATATGGACTTATATTATTGCTTTTATTATAATTTAAAGTTGATAAAATATTTTGTTACGATTTGTTTGTTTCAGACTATCATTTTCTTTATTATTAAATTTTTTACTTTGATTGAAATTGAGTAGTTTGGCTGGAATAATAAAAGCTGACGCATTGTTTTCCTGTGAGCGCATTTCGTATTGAACATAAAAGAAATTTTGTTATTCTTAGCCCGGGTCCACTCTAAAATTATGGTAGGTTGGGCTAAAAGTTATATCCCCCCTCCCCCTAGATAATCATCATCATCATTTCTCAAAATAGCTAAGATTCTGCAATTACTTGGAATTTGATAAAGCTAAAATTGTGAACTTCTGTCCCCACAATCAGATACGTAGCCAAGGTGTGAACAGGAGAGGGGGTAGGAGGGGGGGCTCTGGTCCCCCAGAATTTAAATTTTGCTTAGCAAAAAAATATTAATCACGCCTTTTAATGAGAGATTTCACCTTTAAGGCATTTTCCAAAATTTATTTTTACAACGATCTTGCCTGCCACAAAATTTTGAAGTGTCGGACCTTAATGATCTGAGAACATGTTTTTGCCGTGATCACTGAACAGGGTGTTCCCGTTCTTTCTTGAGAACAGGTTCAAAATAACAGGATGTTCATTCTTTCCCCATCTCTAGTTTCTATACCTTTTATAAAGTGAATTCATGACTTATCTTTTTTTTGTAGATGTACATTTCAAAAGTCTTAACATTAAACAGCATTTTACATTATGAATTGCATCACTAAGATAGTACGATTTCTGAATGATTGCTTAAGATATTTATGGCAAACTGCTTAAACATTAGAAATATAAAATAAGATACATATATTGTTTTGAATATACCTTTTCCATTTCCATTACCATACCTTTTCCATTGAAATCTCCAATGTCATCTGATCTTCCATTTTCATTAGAAACATGATTTCTTTCACTGTCAGAATCACTTTTCCTCTTTCTTTCAGCATTATGAACCTATCAAAGAAATATGAAATAAAATTAGTAAAAAAAATCTCCCCCCCACCCCAGACCACGGGAAAAAATAAAAATGCTTATAATTTACTTACTGGGCTTGACGATGTAGTCATACAACTGTTGTCTGTAGCATGATTATTTTTATGGGACATTGCATTTTCTACAGTATGCTGACTGGATGAACTAACTGGGGGCACATCATATACTGGTGCAGTATCAGGGTTATAAAGGCGAACTTTTTTAAGCTGACTTTTAGACATTCCAGAATTATTAGCTTCTGCAGAGCTGCCAAGCTTTTTATACTTGCTAAGACTACAAATGCCATTCTCCTGAAAATATATATTTATAATGTAAATGCTTTTACAGCTAATAATTGTTCAAAAAACTAACAGAAAAAATAGTTGATTTCAACTGAATTTATTAGCATGCACAGATGAAATATAACTTTTGTAATTTCTTAATAGCAGCAAATAAATAATTATGATACATTAAGTGCTTTGAGAATCAATGCATAACACAACGTAATTTCTAAGTATAAGAAGTTATCAGATAACTAAAACAATCTTGTCAGTTTTCTGAATGAATCCTTAAAGCACAAAAATAATGTCATACACAAGGATTTATAGAGAAAAAGAATCACCATAGATAAGATATTTTTATATTATGCAAACTTAAGCATTTAATCTTAAAATGTGGTGTCTGAAACTATCTTAAATGCAATTAAATATTTGGAAAACAAATTACTTTTTTTATGAGTCCTTTACTTTTCACTGCATCTTGAATTATTTTTCCATGAAATTTATTCTTTTCATGTTCAACATTTTTCTTAATAGATTCACTTTTATCTTCCAGTGTATCTTCTATTACAGTGATCTCAGCAGGTACATCATTGGAAGTAATTTCTTGAACACATGCTTCTTCAGATACAATTTCACATTCATTTTTCTTTATGTTTAAAGAATTATTATCATACATGTTATTAACAACATCTGCATTCATTTTAATATCAGTTTTGCTTAAAAATGGTGCAGAAAAGGAAGAATCTTTATTAGATTTTACATCACAATTTTGATTCTGTGCAATTTTTATTTTGTTTTCTTTTGTCATAAGTATTTCATCATTCACATAATCTGAAACTGATGAAACAGGTGATGTTTGCATGAGTTCTTTTTCTCGGAATCGTCTAAGAAATTTTTTTATATTATTTTTTCTGGGTTGTGTCACTTTATTATTACTTTCTTCATTCATTTTTAAATTAATACAGTTCACAGAACATTTTCTTTTAAATGGTGAAGCTATTTCTTGGAATTCATCATCTTCAATTTTTAAACTAAGAGAGCTTGAGAAACATTTACGCTTCAAATTTTCAGATATTTCACCAGTAAAGATTTCAGAAGAGTTTTGAAGAGTGTTATTCTAAAATGTTAATAAAATTGCATTATTCTAAAATGTTAATAAAATTGCATTATTCTAAAATGTTAATAAAATTATTAGAGAAAAAGTTCTTGCAGTTCTTCCCATTAAACATATATATAAAAAGTATTAAAATAGTTATAAGGAAATTGTTGGAATAAAGAAATGGAATATGCTATTTCATTGGTGAATTCTAAAAGCTTATTCAATTAATAGCTTAAGCAAGTTCCCACTCAATTTCTGAAACGAATTTTCATGACAATTCCAGATTTTCCAAACAATCATTATTGTGTATCTTGCGATAAAATGTTGCTACTTCAATACAGCCTATCTAAAAATTAAAGACAATTATGCAGTGAAGTGTATTGTTACAATACGAAAACACTATCACCTTCAAATTCATTACCTTCTGTTACTGCAAAAAGTAAATAGGGGAAGGGAATGTTCAACAGCACATGCTAGGAATTTTTCTATTCAAAATCTGTGTTTTTAGTTATTTATATACCAATTTTTCATTAAAACAGCTCTTTACCAGTTTTACACATACTTTAAGCAAAACATTAAAATGATTTTGAATAACTAAAGAGGAGAGGGGGAGGGGGGGGGGAATATCCCAATTTTAATGGGGTAAATGAAGAATTGTTTCCAATAAATGTGGTTTTGAATCATTTTCCAGGTCATGTTTTAGTACTTCCATGTTTTTGAAGAAAACATTTAATTATCTCTGATATTTCTCCTTTATTTTTCCCCAAAAATGGGAATCGGTGACAATTTTAGCTTCTCCTTGATCTGAGGGAGCTTTTAAGTAATAAAAAAGAGGAAAGGTGTATCTTGGAAAAGCTTTTAGAAAATAAATACAGCGAAACAAAAACATACAAATAGCTTGAGCAGTTTCATTGAAAAAATGGAAATTTTGGGAAATTACTTTTTTAATCTGAAAAAAATATGCCAGGCAGATTTACATGCAGAAGCAAAATAAAATTTAACAACATACTTACCCAAAATTTCTAAAATTTAACAACATAGTCACTCTAAATTTTGCTGACTGCCACAAGTTTAATTGTTTTATTTATAACTTAAAAATGTGTTCATAAAAATTAAAAAAAAAAAAAGTTATGTGGACAGCTATTAAAGCAAACTGAAAGTGTATTTTCAATGTACAGTTATACTTCTAAATAGCTAACCACCACAGAATAAAAAACTATACAACACAAAAAAATTTTAAATATTAAAAATGCACAAAATAATTTTTTAGTTTTTCCGCACTTCTTTTTTTAGCTTTTCCACACAATGAGAGTTGAATTTTCAAGAGTATTTCTAGAGAAATAGGGATAACTTTCTTCAAAAATAGTCCAGAAAATAGCAGTACATTACTTAACTTTTAGTTACATTTTTTTATTAATTATTTTTAAAAAATCAAAATATCATGCAAAATCTTTTTTTTTTTTTTTCCATCAGAATTTATTAGCTGATTATGGAGGATGAACTTATTACCCCATAACTTTAAAAAATGCATATTTTGTTTTATAATTTTCTTTTTTTTAATTTTTAATTGAAATGGCAAGAGAAAATGAATCAAAATATGATAGAATAATGCAACAGCTCTGAAAATTTGAATTTTTTGGTATTCTAAAACATAAAATAACATAGAAATTACTTATTATAAATAATTTCACAGTTACCAGTTTGTATGAGTTCATGTGACAAAAAAGCTATTTTACAGCACCAAAAGTAAAAAACTTCATACACTTTCAAAATAAGTTTTCAACCTTGTTTATTGTAAATAATACAATTCCATTTAATATTTGGTAGGTCTAAAAACATAAATTTTATGACCTAGGAATTTAGTTATGTCTGAAAAAAGCATGCTCTCTCCCCTCTTATATTAATGTTTCTTGCAGAAAAAATCATTTTATTTATTTTGAAAAAAATTAAACTGACTAATTTGGAAAAACTATTTTAAATGAATTGGAATCGCACACAATTTTCCCTTCAAAACCTGATAACTGTAACTTCAGTATGACGCCATTATGACTTGCGACAACTAATTTTGTCATGCAAATGATTAATTTTTTTTTTTACTCTCGGAAATAAAATAGAACTAAAAATAGCAAAAAATCGCATGAAAATTAGGGGACGGGTGGATTTTCAGATTTTTAAATTAGCACAAATTGTTTTCAATATTTTATACATAATTATGAAAAATTTCAAGTGGATTGTACAAACAGTGTAGATTTTATTACATTTTTGTGATTCACTTTTTAATCTTTTTGGAATAATGGTGGTAAAGGCTTTTATCTTGGAGTGATTGAACTGGATTGTTAAGAGTTGGTGAGTCAGGGATCAGCATAACTATGTAACAGGATTTGTACAAAATATAAATATCAAAGTTTGCAACTAGAAATGGGAATTAAAGCAACCCCTAAGATTACTTTCCTAACTAATTTCTACAGACACTGAAGGGTTAGAGCAAACCTTTATTTTTCTCATTGACAATTTCAATGATAATACTGATATTTAAGCAGATATCCATAAAAATACACAATAGATAAACTGAAGAAAAGATAAATCAAATATATGTTTAAATTATTTATGTCTAATAAATTTTTTGATATAATAGATCTATTACACACTATGCTGTAAACGCTGAGAACAAACAAGACTTTATATGGAGAATTAAAATATTTTTATTCCGGTCAAAATGAAATTAGCTTCCATACACAGAAGTAAAATACACTTTCTATCATTTGTGGTAAATATCCAGGGTAATTACCAGTGTAAATACCCAAAATTCTTAAATACCTGGATATTTATAAATTTAAAAATTTAATGTTTATGTTTTTCTTTTCAGTTTTAAAAACTTTAGATATACATTTAATATACAAAAAATATTTGCTGGAAACAGAAATTTTATGGAAATCTTTCATTTATATTTGAATGCAGGGTTATTTCTGTATATATCAACCCAGCAAACACACACAGGTTCTCTGAACGTCTATTAACGTTCAGAAAACGTCTTCTGAACATTAATAGACGTTCAGAGAACCTGTGTGTGTTTGCTGGGAAGGGTCAGTTCCACTCTGAAACTTTATTTCTTCTGGAATTTACAGCAATAAAATTTCATAAACAAACAGAGAAATAGTGCTGGCATCCCATTTGCCAGCATATTTTCCTTACTTTCACAGAATTTTGTTTGCAAGCACTGATTTTCCACAAAGCAAACAGGACATAAACAAAGAAAAAAATATGAGGGACACTGCATTTAAAAAGCTTTTTGCTCAGTCTAACAAAATTTATTAGAGGGGGGAAAAAAATAGAAAAAAGCATGCCTTTAAAAGAAAAAAAAAATACTTAACGATATCTTCTGCTATTTTTAGTTTTCCTGTCTGAAGTTTTGAAGAGGACAATATACTTTTACAGCTTTCTTGAGAACACAGTTTTTCAATAAATTTATATTTTTGGGATTGAGAGCTTTCTATAGCAGAAACATCAGCAAAATAATCAGTTTTTTCATTGCTGTTATTTTGCTCCTTTTCAATGCCATCATTGTAATGCTTTGTTTTACTGTCTTGACTGCATTTTTTTATGCCATTCTTATTTGTAATAAAAGAATCTTCAATGCAATCAACATGTCCATTTGAAATATCAATTCTTTCATTCTGAGAGCCTTTAGTTTCAGATTGATTGTTCTGAATTTCTGACAATACGAAAATTTTTCTATCAATATTTGTAGATTTATTAAAATCATGTTTTAAATTGCTTTTATCATTAACGTTTGTTTTTGGTTCTATAGATTCTTCATGAGATAAAACACCATTATTTACATTTTCTGAGACTGAAAAGCAGTGAGACTGAATTGCAGGTAAATTCTCTTTAGTATTTTTTCTCATACATCTAATACCTTTTCTCTTTGTCTTTTTCCTACTTTTTACTGCTAGTTGTTCTTCAAATTTTTCTAATTTTAAAAATGAAGAAGATATTTTTCTCTTCATACATCTAACATTTTTTTTATTAACATTTTGAGCACACTTCTGTAATATGTTTGAATTTTGACATGTTTCATTCTAGAACAAAATTTAAAAATATTAGAATGACATAATTTATTTTAAATTTTATATGTTTCTCAGTCTTTTTGTTCAGGCTATTTAAACATACATCTCATGCTAATACATAACAGACTTAAAATAAAAAATGAATTCAAATAAAGTGACATTTATAAAACAAAACAAACAAAAAATCTAAACAGACATTCATAAATTAATCTGCTAAGCACTTGAAGAAATAAAAATTAATAACATCAGCAAAGAATTAAAAAACATATGGTCACATATAGAAATGCAGTTTTAATTAGTTCTCTATCATTTTTACAAATTTCCTTTTGTACAGATGTATAAATCGTACAAAAGATGACCATGTAAAACTGCATAGACATGGTTACAATAAAATGGCATGGTCATCTTTTGTTTTAGTCACTAATATTTTAGATTAATTTTTACTGTGTCATACCTTTATAAATATTTTATAGACATAAACTCTAAAAACTACATAAAATTCTGTTTTTCACTGAAGAGTATATATAACTTATATTAATAGAATGGGGAAAATCTGTTTTTTTTTTTTTTTTTTTTTTTTTTTTTTTTAATGACAATGTTCTTTAATTTCCCCTTGAATTGTTAGAGTATCACAGTTGAGACACCCACTGAAATTACGTGAAATTACATTTATTATAAGTATGTATTATAAGTAAGTGTAATAAGAAACATATTATTAAGTATTAGGTTAGGAAAAAAAAAAAAAAATTCTGATGAAAAGACTGAGAAACATAGATTATAAAATTTGTATAAAAAAGTTAAAATATTTCATCAATTAATATGTTAATGGATAATTCAAATATGAAAATTTTATAATAAAAAAGCTGTTTATATAACAGTTAACAGTTAATATGTCAATTATTTTATTAACATTAATAAATAAATGCTAGTAATTCAGATAAAGCAAAATAACACCAAGTTCCCTTACCCCAAGTTAAGAAAATATTAATGAGTAATATGTGCAGCCATAAAGAGTTAGAAACAATGCAAATAAAATGTCCATAAGCATAGCATCGGGGATGTGTCCCCTCAACTTTGTCTAAAAATCATTTTAAAACTTTTTTTTTTAAATACCTAATAGAAATGTCACTATTCTTGCTTTTGAATATGTTATACATTACCCCTCAAAAAATAAAATAAAATAAAAATCATATTACACTTATTAAGCTGATAGCTGACATTCAGTTATGTTTAAGAACTGTGGGTGAAAACGAAACAAAGGACTCAGTTTCCACATGAAAGTTCCATTTAAATTTCAGCATTATTTTGTTCTTTTACTGCATATAAAACTACAAAAATAAAAATACTGTGGTTTATATCAATTGTCAATCTGATTAAAGAATAAAATTTGTTTCATAGTATTCCTTAAAACTTAAGATCAACAAAAAATGGAATATTTTCCAGTCATAAAAAATGAAAGCAATTTATTTTCATCCTTTTATAAACATGAGCTTCCTACTAATGCAAATAAAGATTTTAGCTATAATAATGAAACTATTTTAGACATAATAATAAAAGCAATTTAGATAGGATACAAATTCCTATTTCCATTCCCAAGTAATGGTAATTTTATGAATAAAAGTTTGTTAATTTATATTTCATTCAAAAGGCCAAAAGTTTCTTTTCAAAATTTGTGAGGCAAAAATTTTACGGGCAACCAAAATCATTTCAGTAACTGCCGAGGGGCTTAAAACATCACACGATTCTACCCTTGACTCAGATATATATCAGAAATTTTTTTTTAATCTAGAATATTTGCATTGAAACTCTGCAAGTTAAAAAGAGTCTGGTCTTAACTTCTGGATGAATACCCATGGAAAGAAGTGCATCCATGGAAAAGAGGCATGGCAAGTGCTGACAGTCCCCATGGCCCTAGAATTATCTCCCGATACTCTCTCTACATGTTAGTCTTAGCACAGGGTGGTAACAGAAACTGAGAAAAAAGTTCCCTGGTTTTTCACTGATGATCTCACACAGGGTTCGCGTTTACTCAGATTTCTGAGTCATTTACCCAAATTTTGTTGACTGTGATGCAAAAAAGTACACACATAATGGGTTTTGCATATGCAAAAACCCATATCTCTCAAGACAATGGGCTTTTGTGACCTACTTTTATCAGACATCAGCGCGATCCCTGCACTCGACAAATATCAAAATTACTGTGACAGTAAAAAACTCCACAGTGGAATAAGGGGTCAGCAAAGAAAATGACCACAAAATTCCACCCTCTTGAGGAAAAGGGCAATTTCCAATCAATCACTTAGGATAACGAATCGTTGCTTTTCAATACGACTCATTACTGGATCAGCCAGGTGCAGAAGTTTTGAACCAAAAGAGTGTTTTATATTTGTATTCATTTGTCTGATTGATTCACATGCCTATATGATTCATGTGACTGGTTTCTTGTATGATCCGTATCTTAGTCCAAATATCTTTTATTTTTTATTTTCAGAGGGTAGGCACTTGCCGATTAGGCATTGTCCACTACAATTGCAAGAAGGCATTACAGCCATTTTATTATGGGAGCACCCAGTGTACGGCCAGTGATAGGCTGGTATTATACAATTCTGGTACCATAGCACGGCAGAAGAAGAAATCTATGAAGGAACTATGAAGGAAGGTAACTTTCCGGCCCCTATGAAGGAACGGACAAGTTAACATCCATGCCCAAGCCAGGATTTGAACCCAGACCAGCTGGGTGGTGTCTGAATACCTACAGTTTTGGACTCTACATCACTGGAGTCTTGGATTCATAAAGTGTCTGCATCAGTTGGGTACAGTAGACCCCAATGTAACATGGGTCCACACAACACAGATTCCTAGAACACAGCAAAAAAATTGCTATCATGTTCCTATAACATGTTAAAAGAGATTCATACAGCACGGTAAAATGAGACAACTTTCTGATATTATTATGCTTTAGCTCCTGTCATTAATATGACTTTTGAGTGGCAACATTAAACATCATTGTGTTTCTATGAAGTGCAAATAATTTTTCCAACGATTATACGCACAGTCTGTACACCAGGTGGAGTATAGCTCAGGACTCGTACAACACAGATTCCTATAACATGAAACATATCGACTGTGTTATGGGGCTTCTACCGTAGTGTATGATACAAAACAAACCTATGGCCCATGAGTCAGATGCTAATCCACAACTAAAAACAGTCTCATTCACTAGGTGAAAACGAAAGCTCCCAATTTTTTGGATATTTTTATGAAATTCCCCGACAATTCCATGATCAGTCGGCACCCTGTAGCAGGCTTCTGCTATGCATACTATGCATAAGAAATTGCTTTAAAGTATAAGTATTTTCTTCTGAAGTACTATGGTACCAGAATTGCATAATACCAGACTGTACATTGATCCATGAGAAAATATTCTATGGCAGGAGTATTTTCTCTTTGCAAGCCTAACATGCATAATATTTTGCAAAAAATGTGTTAGAAAATAATGCATAAAAGTACCCTTTACATAGACAGAAAACATTTATACGTGTGTATGATAAGATCTATTTTCAATCCGAATGAAAAAATTAAAATATTTAATTTCATAATAAAAATTAAAAAACATAGGGTGTTTTACTATATTGAAATTGCAGTCTAATACGTTTAACATGAAAAGTCTATTAGCACGAAATATGCTAACAGATAGACTATGAGCGATCCAGACAGCAAACTCTGCAATGTAATATGTTCTTTTAATATGAAATTCTTTTAACAAAGAAGAATATTTCAGTCCCCTCAGTTTCGTCTTAAACATTTTTCACTGTATTTAAAGACCATATTTTTAATGCAACACATGAAAACAAAGAAAAAATACTTATGAACATTACAAAATAATTTGAGAATTAATATTTTAACGATATGTGAAAGTTCTCAAAGTACTGATCAATCCATAGACCTGCATTGTACAGTTTACATACATAAGCAGGACCAATCACACAGGGAAGTGTGTGTGTGTGGGGGGGGGGGGGAACTCAAAATATTCAGTTGGCAAAATTGCTATTCCCGACTTCCAAAACTTCCAAAACTCCTCATTCTAGTATTCTAAAGTTTTTAATTGGCACTTTTTCTAACTTTAGTTTCTTTGACGTCCTACTTTCCATGCATACAAAACCGAGTGAGAAATTCCTTTCTTATTCGCATCAGTCAAAAGAAAGAAGTGGGAATGAATAATAGGACACTGGGTAGCCATGATACACAAAAAGGGGAGTCAGAGAATTAGCTCTCTGCATTTGACACCACATACGTCCCATGACACCTGTCTCCATATTTTTACCAAAGCAAATAGTCATCTCAAATGTCCATAGTTATCTAATTAAGAGTCTTCTGTGCACATGTCTATAGGAGAAATACTGAGTATGGGAAAGAGAATGTTCCAGTCTCATATATTGCCCCAAGACAAACTACCCACTGAATAACTGAAATACCACTCAGTATGGAGTAAAAAAAGTGCAAAGAGGCCGCACCTGGCCGAAGGCTGTCGCTAACCTTTGGTACAGTGTGGTCTTTTCTGGGAAATGGTGTATTTTCTTTGCTTCTTTGAAATGCATGGGAAAAAGAGATTCACTTGTACAGTAGAAAATAATGTGTCCCCTATTCCAGTTAGCTGGACAGTAACTGAGCTAAAGTCAAACACATACTTGGAGGAGCCTTAGCATACCTTGGAATTTAAATCCTAGTATACCTTGATTAGAAGAAAACCACCTTTAGCTTTTAAGATATAATTAATACATCAATTCAGTAAAAATAAATATTTTTAAAAAATCTTAAATATTTAACAAAATTAAGTAAAAGTTTGCTGCAATGTGCATTTAAAACTGAAGACTGAAGCCAGTTTTAAACAAAAACATAAAACTAGTAGTAAACAAAAGAAAACAACAAAAAGTGCAATGCATAAAATGTGATATGTAGTTGCTTTGATAATGACTAAAAGATGACGTAAAAAAACTGTCATAGTGGAAAGATAATTTCTATACAAAATGTTGGAGCTCTGTCAAATCCATTCTTCAAAAAAAAGATCATTACTGATTTGGTAACTCTATATATTTAGATTATATTTGTACTACTTTTTATTATTATTTATTTTCTATCATTCATACAGAAATAACCCCAATTTTGTCATTTAATTTGATTTTGGAAAAATGATGGGTAAGTCATAATAAGTGATAAAATGCAATAGTATACATCACAAGGCCATTAAAATAGGAAGACATGGCAAAGCAAATACTGGGGTCGCGACCTTAGGAGCTTCAAAACAATATGCTTAATTTTCAATTTTCTCTTAAATTACAGGAAAAATTAACTTTTCAAGTGAGGTGAACAATGAAACTTTTCACATCAAGTTCAATTTAACTTTTATGATGTCCTGGCTGTTTAGTAGATCGCAGTAGTAGAGTCGCGCTCATAAGAAATGAAGATCTCAAGTGATTCTGGGAGAGGCAGCTCAGTTCTGTGTCTAAAGTCATTCAGTGATGTTGCTCAATTTTTAAGAATTTGTATTCTTATTTTAGTTGTGTTTTTATTATATAGTTATGTTTTAAATAGTGCCTTCATTGCCTTCAGAAAATGCACGCAACATACAAGTTGTTGTGGCCCTTGGTGGTTACACACACAACCCTGCAATTTTTTAATGTAATACCTTTATTAATGTAAAAACCTGGATTGATCATTAATGCGTTAATAATGTGAATCCTCTGAAAGTCGAATGTTTAAGGCTCCCTCTGTACAGCTTAGAGGTATTTATGCTATTGCTATTTTATGAGAACGTTCTGTTCTCCGGAAAACTGTCCAATGTAGGGAAATGTCCAACTTGGGAACTGAATCGTTAAATCTATTTTTTCAGCTGGCCCAACCAGCTTGTATGGTGGACAAAGCACCATACTACAGTTTCGGGTTCAACTCCCAGCTGCCGAGGTTCGATCCCCAACTGGGCATGGATTTCATTGTGTCCGTCCCTTCATAAGGGGCAACACTGGTCCAACTACTAGGTGCCCCCATAATAAAGTGACCAGCAACTCCAGCCTTAGTAGTGGCCAATGCCTCCAAGGCATTGTTGGGACCCGCCCTTTAAAAAAAAAAAATCAGTCGGCAATTTACCTCTCTTCACCCCAAGATTTTCTTCTGGGATCGGCACTGTTCATAAGCAATGTCTTCTTTACCAGTTTGTACACCACTGATAATATAAAATTGGAATGGATGTATTAGATTTATTGTCTTCTACATTAGAATCTGAAGATTTAGAGCTTTTTGATAAGTTCCAGTAATTTAATGTTTATTACTACTGCAGGGTTTAAGCTGAACTCAAAAACTTTTTAGCAGAAAAGCTAAAGAAAAAAAGCTTTTGCAAAATGCTAAAAGGATAATTCGATTTTTCTCTCCAGTAGATAGTGTCTGATCTCCGTTTCCTCTATTGTTTTTGCAGTGGTCTTGAAAATTATAGACATATAGGCTTTATATTTCAATTGAATGTGATAATCAAAGATTGTGTCCACAACCGTTCTATAACCATTCCATAAGAAAGTTTTTACTTTTATCCCTGTTTCTCTTTTACATTTCAGTTCCAAATTTTTTCTGAATACTTTCACATAAAAGCAAAAGCCCATTAGTTTCATTTTAGCATTTTGACAAGTCTTTTCACATTATGCAAAAAATGCGACTGTATCTTAAACCTTACACTACTGTCACTATCATCAGAAGAATCCACAGCTAAATCATTCATTAATTTAGCTACTTTCTTCTCAGAAAGACAAGATTGTTTCTTAGTTATGACAGCACAAATGAAAATCTCATTAATTGAGCAAAATTTTTTTTTAAATTGTACATTTCAGAAATATTCAAAAAGATTTTATGTTCTAAAAATCGGTCACCGTTTTTCAGTATAATCATATGGAAAATGCAAAGTTTTACAACAGTGTACCTCAGATGTTAACTTAATGACTTCATAAGAACTGTATATTCTTTTTGAGAGCTGACTTCTGCATTTCTTAGGCAAATGTTGCTCCTAAATTTAAACAAAGTAGGCTATTTCATACAATACTTTCCAGTCACTGTAGAAAATGCAATTTTATACAAGTAACAAAAAAAAAAAAAAAAAAAAAAAAAAAAAAAAAACGGAAAATTTTTAACTAATATTTATAAAATTAAAATATGTAAAAGTAATTTAAGAAAATAAAAACTACATCTTCTTAATACAAAATAGTTTTACGTAATTTTCATCAGCTAGGTACTCAATTCCGTTTACATTTTTCTTTCAGTGAAAATGCAATGATAAAAAATAAAACATAAAATGAATTTAGAATACCAATTCAAACTAAAAAGAAATATTTACAAAAATTGCAGTAGGCATAAGAACCAAACAATTTACATAAGCACCACAAATATTTTTGTTAAGAACAACAATAATATATATTATTTTCTTACTCTGAAGATTTTTACTGCAGTCATACTCGTTTATAATGAACCAGAATTTAACAAGTAAATCAGAAATACTAGGTTGGTGCAATGTTAAATCTATGGGAGCATAACTTGCTTTAAACCCTGGTTATAGAGGGCAATATTTTTGTGACTCATATTTCTATTGACCATCAGTTCAGATAATACTTTCTTAGAAAAATTCCTTTGACTTTCCAAAGTCAACGAAAGCGATGAATATGAAAATTTTTAACATCAACTTCTCTCAACATACTCAATGGCTTTTGTGTGAGCAGAAAAAATTCATTTTTTTTTGAAGCCAGGGGTAGAAATGACAATGCCATGAGTCTTCTCCAAAGAACAATAACACAAGAAAAAGGTTTACATGTGGAACGGATTTATTTTTTGGTTGTTTGGAGTAGTATGTAAAAGCAGTACATTTTAAGTAAGAATTTATTTATTTCTAAAAGATTGGTGACATATGTAGTATTAAGATGTCTTCATAATTAGAATTGCAAAACAAAAATAAATTAATAACAACAAAATAAAACTAAATGAAATAAATGCAAGCTATAACAAAAAACCAATTACTAATAATTATGCAGAGTGTGATATTTTTCAAAGCAAGTTAGGTACCAAACGTGGTCATCCGCTCCTAGGGAAAACAAGTGTATGACATCTCTCAGACGTCAAGTGTACCCAAGGGGTTAATCAACTTCTTTTGTACTGTACAGAAAGTAACATAGTAAGTTCATATGAGTTTTCATGATTTTTTTGGCTAACTTATTCACATAGGCTGAAAACAAATCACAAAACTAAACTAGACATTTTATAGGACATTTCCAAAGGATAATAGCACATTCAGAAGTTATGACTTAGGGGAGGCCCAAAAGGGCCAGGCACCGCGACTAGAGGTCTGTTGTATCATCCCCAAGCAATATGGAAAGTCCTGAGAAGACCCTATGAAAAGAGCCAAGTAGCAGATGCAAACATCAACATAGACCTAATAGACATTTTGTGAAGCTCCCAGGGCTCAATGATATGGTCCCAAGATGCTCAAATCTATAAGCAGAGAAGTACTCACACTCACAGAGGACGTGTAAAGCAGTTTCCTCCTTATAGTAAGACAACTCTCATCAGATTAAGACGCCTTTTAAAGAACAGTGCCCAGTTAACAAACCAATAGCCCTGCTGAGACTCAGTAGTTCCTTGCATCTATCACCAGGAAAGCCAAGATTAATCTCTTTAGCCTGCCTCTGGCCATTACACTTAAGTCAGTTAGAATACTGAAGCTATCTAAAGTAGCTAAAAACAGTATCCCTGTAACATTTACTAGAAATGCCAAGAACCGGCTCAAGTCCAATGAAAGAGGAACCAGAGTCCGACCTGGCAAGAAAATCCGCCATCTCATTACCAGGATCGCCAGAATGGCCAGGAACCCAATACAGAGTAACCTTATTGAGACGAGAAAGCTTACAAAGCCTCAAGTAGCAATCCCAGACAAGGAAGGAGGAGATAGCAGTGCTTTGCAAAGCCATCAGAGCAGATAAAAATATGCTTCCTAGAGTAACCAGCATTTAAACAAAAAACACTGCACATAAGGATAGCATAAACTTCCGCCTGAAAGATAGAAGCATACAAGCCCAGAGGATAAGAAAGCTTAATAACTTTGTCCGGACAGCAAACCCCAGTTCCAGTAGGATTACCAAGCTTGGAGTCATCAGTGTATCATATAATACACCTGTTCTCTCTATAATTAGTAGGCTTTTGCCAGTCATCTCTAGAGGGGAAATGAACAGAGAAAGATCCATCAAAGACATGCCTGACAAGCATATTGTCAGAAGGCATGCCAGAAAAAGGATGAGCCTGCATAGAAAGATCAAGATCACCCCTAGAAAGGTACTGAGATTAACCCTTCCAGTATCCCAGGTCCATAAGCCTCTTTCTGCAGACCAGGACCTCAGCCTCAATATAAGAATGCAGAGGCAAGAGGTTTAAAAGCAATTCAGTGATTGCAATAGGAGTTGTATGAAGACATCTTGTAATAGCCAGGCATGCCATCCTTTGAATGCAGGTAAGATACTTCGTAGAAGAAACCAAGAAGATCTAGACAACCAAACAATGGAACCATACGAGATGATCGGATGAATAATCATGGTATAGATCCAATAGATAAACCGAGAACTCAAGCACCATGTGCTGCCAATAGCACTCCTACAGGCTTAAAAGACTTGCTTGGCCTTAGTAAGATAGTAATCAAGGTGATTCTTCCACCCCATATGAGAGTTAAAGTACACCCCCAAAAACTTCACAGAAGAGGAACAAGCAATAGGCTGTCCAAAGAAGGAAATCTGAGAAGACTTGAAATGTGCTTCGTACTAGGAAAAGCAACAAGACAAGTCTTCAGGGGATTGACAGAAAGTCCAGTATCACAACACCAGCTCTCCACCACCTTCAAGGCCGAGTTAAGGAAGCCAGTGACCACAGGACCAAACTTGCCCTTGGCCACAATGGCAATATCATCAGCACAACCAATACAATGTATCCCAATGCTAGATAACTTTACCAGCAGAGAGTCCATCACAATACACCATAATAAAGTGAAAGAACCCCACCCTGGGGAGTGCCAGCAGAAAGACATGCCACTAAGGTGTCCCCCAGAAAGCAGTAATAAGCCTGTACTAAAGCAGATTATCAATCCACTGACAAACAGTTTTATCAACACTCTTGGAAGCAAGAGCAGACAGAATTCACTGTGACAGGTGTCAGAGGGAACCCTGTTGAAGGCTCCCTCAATGACAAGAATATAAGAATTCAGACAGGAATATAAGACAATAATATAAGACAGCAAGCGCCACCTCCTTGCAGCAGACACTTTTTTCGACAGTAAAAGCAAGATCATAAAGAGCAGTAACAGTACATTCAGAAGTTAAGTTTCTAAGACCAAAAGAAGGGGGAGGGGCACTAAAATATATATTTCTTTTATTTATAAAATAACAAAAAATGTCACAGCAATACAAGGAGGAAAAAATACAAACTAGTAGTGAAATTTTAAAATATGAAAACATGATGAAAAAACAAATTTTTTTCACATACACTTTTTATATAGTTTACAAATTTTATAAATTTTTTTACAAATACATAAGGCCTCACTATAGAATTGATTGAAATTATAATTTAATGCACAAAATGAGTATTTAATGAGTTACAATGACATCTAATGATGTAGCGGTGAACTGTCTATTGGAAGATTAGGCCCAAACCAGTGACAAAGGTACACAGCTTATTAGTCATGAGTGTACAATAAAACCCAAATTTTGAATTAGTCCTATCCATAGAACTAATGCTTAAACTTCTTTTGATTTAATTTATTTCATTACATTTCCAATGTGGAAAAGAAAATGCATTGACGCTAATTATGACAAGAGCCACTGAACATTAGGCTGTCCATATTTAAGATCTAGTAACTGCAGTAAAATACTAAGCCTAACCCAGTTGCTTTTCTAGATTTAATGAACATCTAAGGATTACAAATCTTTTTTTTTTTTTTTTCCTTTTTTTCCAGGTAATAAGTAAAGGAAAACTTCTACAGTGCATAAATGTAGCTATGTATTAAATACCATAAAGAATTGAAAAATTGCCTGTTCTCAATTAAATGACACCACTGCTTTTCATGTGAATTTCATTTTGCCTATACCAAATAAACACATAAACCAGTTGCTGTTGTCTACATCCTCCTTTTTATCTCTTGTTTTTAATTCACATTCACTGGCTCTGTGCATGAGTCACTAGTAATAGTGAAACTTCTATGGAAAAATCCAATCTAAATTGTGTTACAGTCTTTATACAATCAAGTGAGAAAACAAGCAAAAATACCTAAAATGAGTTTTTATTCAAACATGAAAAAAATAGCTGCATGCCCATTCTTCGCACAGTAGGAAATGACTATTTTTCTTACTCCCTATTTCAAATTAATTCCAGTGATGTACAATCTCCAAAAAGGCAAAATTTTTTGTCTCGTGACATAAAATTTATATGGCTGTGTTGTGGATATGGCCGCGTGTTTTATGCGAATACATGTACATAGCAAGTAATATTCTCTTTGAGTTTCATGGGTGCACGAAAGAAATCAAGTAAAAAAATAATTCCTGTGTTACAACTTTATAAGTCTGTGATATGAAAAGTATGAAACAAATGGCATACAGGATACTTCGAGACTTCTGGTGAATGTTAAATCAATACAGTTTTTTTTTTTTTTTAAACACTATATATATTCACTGTAACTATTTCACACTAATGTTTCATACAGACAATCAATAGATCTTGGCAAGAGCTGACGACTGAAACGCAAATGAATGTTATAGCTTCTCTGACTCAGTTAAACAACCTCAAAATCGCGGCACTTCTTTGTCTGCCGCTAGCAATGTGTCACAGTCCTCCCTCAACATAACCAATTTTTTTCATCCTTTAGCTATTGAGAGGTATAATTAAATTTTGGATGTAGATGACATATGTAGTTGCAACATCAAACTGTATCACCCGATTTTGTTATCATATGTTTTCTGAATCCCCCCCCCATTATGGAAGCAAATTTAAGGATGCATTTGGGGACAGGGGGGAATCTCATGATGTGCAGACGAGACTCTTCACTTTCAAAGAGTCTTGTTTCTGCATCATATATTGCTGCCTTTTAGGTTTAAGCTATATCATTAATACCTGGGGAATAACCTTTCACAACGTAGGCAAATATTTTTATTTTATCATGCAGTTCGTAAAACGTGATCAATACATTAGTGTAGTCATGCTGGAGACGGCCTTATACAAAATTTATCAGAAAAAATCAAAATATTTTTCATCAATTTAATGTAAAAAAAACCACAATCATTTAATTTTCTGTATGTTTTGACTCTAAAAATGCAACTTGCCACTGTGACGATCAAGACACTTTTGTAAATGCAAACATTCCTGTCATGACTTTTGTGAAAGGAACTTTTTACCCTTTTCCTAATTCAATTTCAAACATGTTACATAAAACTTGCGTTAATTAGCAACAGAATCCTTTGTTATTGATTAAGTTGTGAAACGTCATATTTAAATGAAAAACTGAAGACTTTCTAGAGTTCTTGGTCTCACAAAATGAAAATACATAACTATGAAATAAATAGAATTTCAACAGAAGTCATCTTTAGAGCAGTATTTAAGGCACATTGGAATCCATTATCTGAAAAGATTCTGCAAATGCCAAGAAAATAACAATTAATTTTGCTTTGTATTTTGCATATTTTGAGAGCACTTTGGTTTTCCACATGATCGCATTTTCAGTCTCTTATATGATATTAAATTTCCTGACTAATTTTGATTTTCATTTGATATTCATATCTTTTCATTATTTGGTGATTCTTAGCCGACTTTGATGTTCAGGACCGTATGTACATTTATACATATTTGGCAGCCCATGAATTTATTTTTGAGAAGATATTTCCAGCAAATGAACAACATGAAAATACGGGAATGGGTTAGTTACACTGAGCAATGGGAGAAAGGGTGAGTTGCATTGCTGATGAATTTAATCCACGGGTGAGTTGCACACGCAAAATGGAGGGGAGGGGGACAATAATAGGGGAAACTTGCAGTCTCACAAAAAGCTAGCGTTAGCATATTTTCGAGGGATCCCCTACAGTGATGGCCCTACCCAGTGACATTTTCAGGGGTTTCGCAAAGCGTATTTCCTTAGCATATTTCCGAAGGGCCCTCTTCAGCGATTTCGGGACCCAGAGATGTTTTTGCGAGTCTTGGAAAGGGCCAGTGGTAGCATATTTTCAAGGAGACAGCAAGATAAGAATTCCAGTGCAACTGGCTTCTCGATTTGATTGATAGCTTTTGGTGAGGGTGCAACTGACCCTTGCCTGGAAAAAATACACAGAAAAATTATCATTTATTTTATATGAAGTTTGTTTGCCAAGCTTTATTGTGCAACTTCAAATAACAAATTATACATGCTGCTATGTAGGGAAACATGATTTTTTTAAAAAATACCATAGAATAAAACAGCGAGTAAATTTGATCATTATTTTCCATAACGATTGCCAATAAAACAATGTTCCTTTTATTTGTTTTGCGGAAACTGCTATAATGACGTAGTCAACACAGCCAAATATTTCATCTCGCAAACATGTGGCAACCAAGCTGAGCCACAACTTTAAAATAATAGCAGTTTTTAAAAATGCATGTAACTGTGACATAATCTCAATTTGAATTATGGTTAATTCCTACTTCAGGACCATATCTGACAAGATTTCAAAAATTGCCAATTTGGCGTGTTTCCCCATCTTGTTTCTAGGAATAAGAAGACAGTAAGGGAAAATGCACGCAAATTACTGACAAACATATAAAATAAACAAATTTGAAAGCACAGTAAAATATTTTACCGGCATGACTGCTGAAAGGCACTTTTTTTAAGTAAACTACTTTCTGGTTGCATTCCATTATTATTTTTTTTTTTTTGTCTATTCCTTTTCTTTATTGATTTTTTTAGATTTAGAACAAATTTTCTGATATCTAAAATTAATGTTCTAAAATCTAAAAGCTAGAATTGTCTTTCAGATGCAATTATACCTTAGTTAAATTACTATCAAAACTTGTATTGGCAAGAGTAAAATAAATCATTTGAAATCTAAAATTTTTTTTTAATCTAAACACTAGAATTTTCTTTTAGGCGCAATCATATCTCAGTTAAATTATAGCACAGTGGATCAAAATGAAGGATTTCACAAAAGTTGCCATACATGCACAGAAAGTACGAATGTTATAATCATTGTAGAAAAAGACGTGTGATCTGTAATATTAAACTGCTAGTATCCAAGAGACCTTATTTGTTATTTGAAAATAGTGGACTTTATGTAACAAACATATTTTCTTCTCATACATTTTTACTTGGTGTAATCCCCACTTCATGTTTTTCAAATGCATGGGATCCAGCATACTTTCTAATATCTTTTCTGGTATGTTGTGAAAGCATGAATCATTTTATGTTGGCAAAAATCACCAAATATGGTAACCACGACGCTCATTTTTTTCATTGATATCTTTTAAATAGTTAAATTGCAAAAAATATTTTACGGCATTGGCTTTTACTTGACCTATTTAGCCAATGTGCCAAATTTTTGGTCCAGATACGATGAACGGTTTAGCCACCTATAACAAACATGCATACATACATAAATACATCTCATTAGCATATTATGCTACTATTAAGGAGGATTAGAAGTCAAATAAAAAATAACAAAAACAGACATGTGATACATCAATTCGAAACACATTTTACACCATTGATGTAAAATGAATTTTTTTCCTTCAGTTAACCTTAAAATTTCACTAAAAAGTCTTATTATTCTTATATATTGTAAAGTCTTACTTCAGTTTCATCAATGTCCACAAGAATAGAATGAGAATTAGAAATCTTCCTTTTAAGAAAATTTTCATTTGTTTGCCCCTGTAACTGAGAAAAATGATACTAAATTAATATTAAAAAATTACATCTTACAATAAAACACTTACTACATCTTATATTCTGTTGTATTCCAAGAATTTTTTAATCTTCTAAAACATTTTGTTTTTTAACTAAAATTGTATATTAAAAATACTTTAAAATAATTTTCTTCGGTTTTCTGTAGAAAAATTTTAGACCACTGTGAGCATTCATTATAAGTAGCCTTAGCTTATTTTAATTTTTAAAAAATACATCAGTTTTGACAAAGGTTATAAAAATTGTAAGATTTTAAATTTATCTTTAGTCAAATTCCACGCTTGAATTTGTAATTAAAATAGTTATAGTGAAACTCAATCTTACCAATGAATTTTTAATGCTTTTAATTTCTTTGCCAGCTTATTCTGAGTTAAATTGTTGAGAAAAGTGCAATGAGAAACTTGGCAAAAGCAAAATCCCCCAAATCTGAAGTTTTAATAAAATTCTGATAATCCTTAAATAATGCACACAGTAGAAAATCATCTTTATGAACTTGCAGATGAACTAAAGTTTTGTTTAAGTATCAGGAACTAAATTCACTCAATACAATCTGCATTCATTTGCACAAAGCTAGTGATACTAGTTCACGTTAAAAGAAATTCATTCTATGTTCAGCTATGATTTTACTGATTGGATATTTTAGAATAAAGAAATGTTTACAAAAAATAGCTTCATGCACAATGTAATTGTTTTTTAAAGTAATTTTTTCAGACATTAATCAAGCATTTACAATTTGTTTAAATTAATAAGACACAGTGATAGTGCATTTCAAAAATAATAAGAATAATAGTAAAATAAGACAAAATTAAATTCTTATAAGAACATGACACAACACTCAACACAAGAAGTCAGAAAAATGAATAAATTCAAAACAGTTACACTGAAAAATGAGTAAGCATTAAGGAACTTTTTCTCCGAAAAGAGAATGCGATCATTCCGAGGGCGCCACCTGGTGGCACAAAATTTTCATGCTGGGTAAGAGGGTCCAAACATGTCATAGTTGACAAAGGGGTTCTCTGCAAATATGTGTGCATTTTTAATTTTCTGAGAAGAAATTTTATTGCTAACTGTGGCCAAATTGGATTGTCAGAGCCTGAGTGGAGAAAGTATGAGAAATGAGAATGAAGTAATGATATTTTCCTAAATTGCAGGCAATTGCATGAGAATTAGAACGCTAGAAAATGACAGCACTTTATGTTATTTATTCAAGTTTTAAATTGACTTCCGAAAATATTTTATCAGTTGATTTTTTTCCACTATTGGTTCCCTGTTCCATTCAACTGAAAGCCCAATTGCACGTTGAAAAACTCAAATCCGAATTCATCAGTTCAATTTTTTAAAAAGGGGGGTAATTAATAGTGAAAGTTTAATTATTTCAGATTTGTTTTTCAAAGGTCATAAACACTACACCAGGAAATGATCGGTTATACTTAATTGACTTTTATCAATATGTTCCATCCTATTTTCAAGAACTTTCATTTAGTAGTTGGGTTATTCCACAGTATTGTGAACCAGGGGTGTACTGTAAGCCTTCACAACCCCCACAGTGCGGGGGGAGCCTCGGCTGAAGAGGGGTCCTCACGCGATGAATTATTCAAAAAATAAAATTAAGAGGCATTGCAAGAGCAAATTAGGCAAAAAAAGAAAAAGTTTCCATCACCATCTCAGAATTTTATGAATTTTTTTTCTTGTGTTGTACCCAGGAAAGAACAAATCTGAAATATTTTTCATTTACCTCTTTTAGTTTTCGAGTTATGGGAGGTCTAAGTACCCCAGTATTATAGAAATAATTTAGGGACATTTTTGCAACTTTATTGTCTTGACTGATCTGCACTGTGGTGATTCAGAGAATTTTTTCTGTTTTTCTGATAATGTACCTTCAATATTAACATCACAAATTAAAAATTCATTCGAAAACAGTCAGAGCCCCCAAATAAGGGTGCCCTAAATACCCCCAATTTCATAAAAAATACATTTTTTAAGAAAGCTTTAAATCTTGGATCTGACGTGATACAGAGAAAAATTTTGCCCAGTGCAGTTATACATTTTCATATAAAGTGAATCCAATGTTAAAAAATTTTTAGGGCCCCCAAGACCCTTTGGTACAGGGCCCCAAACATGGTCCTCAATGCTAACTTATGCAATTTCAAAACATTGGTAGAGCTGGCTCCGACCTCCCACATGAGAACTATTGGCATGGAGATGTAGTACCAACATAGTAGTTTCAAATTATGGAAAAACATTTTTTGAAGGTACAACTGTTTCCAAGAAAAATTCAAAAAAGTACCTCCCTATTTGGGACATTTCACTGACACACATGGGGCATTTCGGTATTACTTTTAGAAGATTAATGGTTTGTAGCCATACTGATTAACTTATCCTGCATACATCAAATATATATCACAAATAGTTCTTTTACACCAGACCTCATAAGAATTACATTACGCTGTATGGGGATATCTGTAACTACTGAACTGATTCAAAAACTTTTTTCACTGATAGAAAGCTACACTATTCCTGAGTATTATAGGCTACCTTTCATACTTATTATAGGCTACCTTCCTGAGTATTATAGGCTACCTTTCCTATGTTACTCAGGAATAGTGTAACACTACTCCTGAGTAACATAGACTAAAATTCATGCATGTAGCATAATTTATGAGAACACTCAAAATAATTCATGAAAACTACCTCCGCTCGCCAAGTGAGGAAAAAAACTATATTAATTTATTAACTCCAAATATACCATGTCTTATACTTCATTTAAAATAAAGTAATTAACATTTAAATGCAGTTATGTTTGTCTATAGCACAAGTGTCAAACTATTTCCTTTTTGTTATTCATATATGATTCATTTCTCTATGAACCTAATTCTAAAGTCGATGCTGACAAAGTCGCTGGTAGAAGATTGTATTTAATAAATTTGAAAATGTTTTGTTCTTATATAAAATATATGGTGTAATTCTTATTTATTAACTAATTCAATATTTGATATTTTACAGTGAAGTGCTTTACACATATTTCCTTTGCTGAAATCTATATACTGTATTGGATTTTTCTTGAAAATGGTGATACCTTCAAAAATTATTTTTTCATAATATGAAACTACTATATTGATACTACATCTCCTTGCAAATAGTTCCCATGTGGGAAGGCGAGCCAGCTGCACCAACGCTTCGAAATTGCATAAATTACCATTAAGGACTATGTTTCAGCCCTGTGTACCAAGGGGCACTAAGGGGCCTTCAAAAATTTTTATCATTTGATTCACTTTAAATGAAGATTTATAACAGCACTGTGAAAAAATTTGAATGGATTTTAATAAAATTTGAATGACGAAAGGAGACAGTCACAACAATATTTATGAATTATTTTGTGTGTTCCTGTAAATTATCCTACGTGCATAGGCTTACCAGACATCCAGGATTGCACCGGACAGTCCTGGTTTTTTAGTGTTGTCTAGGGTTTGAGATTATCCTAGGTTACTGAAATTCGAGCAACCAAGCAACAGCTATATAGTCGTCATCCTGTTTTGAAGCCCAGGATGACGTCAATAAGTGCATGCAAAGAACAGATATTCCACACAAATACCTACACACTGCGCTTAGTGACATCATGGAGAAACGCTGATGTCGTTTTTGACAAAGGTGTGGCTACCAGTTTTGATACAACTTTTCACATAGCCATTTGGCAACACAACAGGGTTTAATGAGTTTAGGAATGTTATCACGTGTGTTTTCATGTGTGAAGTATCCTACTATCAGCTAAACATTTTCGATAAATTTAGTCTCTTTTTATATTATCATTTAGCAATGGGCAAAAGAAAATGTACGTTTAATTCTAGCCTGCAACAGGAATACAAGTTTTTGAAACCGTGTAAAACAAGTAACAATGAACGTGTTCATTGCACATTATGTTCTGGAGAATTTTGAGTTACAAGTGCTTTAAGTTCAAAAAATTTACGTATACATTTTATAATGTCCTCAATGACAATTTTACCAAATACAACGATATCATCTACACATAAAAGAAGAACAACTTTTAATGTGAAAGTGTAAATGCAATTACACCACTTAAGCCTTTTAAAGTCGATTTCTATTAAAATTTTATTGATTTCCATGAACCACACTCAGCCGCTTTGATGCAAGCTGTAAAATGCCTTGTTCAATTTATAGACTAGGTGCGATTTATCACTTTCTACAAAGCCAGGAGGCTGTTTCATAAAAATGTTTTCTGTTATAGTCCTAGCTAATATTATAAATGCAAAAATGAGTTTGTTTGTTTGTTTATGACGCTTTCACGCCTAAACTGCTGAATCAATTAGGATGAATTTTGGTTTAGATATAGATGAAGAAGATTAGATAAGATTATAGGCTACTTAGAATTTTAGATTTTTAATTACTTTTTAAATTATTAATTAAAAACTGTTTTTACGTTGCCATGCTTGGCGAGTTTCGCCCGTTTTAAATGATTCATTTTTTGAGCTAACAAGGATGCTATTACTTCAATGAAGAAGAATGTGCATCTGAAAAACATTAAATACCACGGAAATTATGCCAGTTTTATGCCAAATTTATCTATCTATTTATAATAATAAAAATGAATGTATTCCAGACAAATCTACATAAAGCAGAGCTTTGAAAATTTGAGCATATAAGCCCGTGACTTCGGTAAAGTGCACCTGAGGCTCAGAATTTTGAAATTTTAATTAATTTTCTAATTACAGTCAACTACCTCTAATCCGCACTCACTGGGACCTAGGGTTGTGCAGATTACAGGATTTTGCGGATTATAGGTCATTTTTTTTGTTCACATTTTTATATTTAGAATTTCCCTTTAAATTATAGTCAATTTACTGTAAACAAATAGGAACTGATGAAAGAAAATGCATATGCTGTTGAATAAAAACACAATTAAATGTGAATATAAATACAATAAATAATACAATGAAATTTACAAAGAATTTACTAAAGGACTGATGAAAGAAAATATTTATGCTGCTGAACTAAAACACTATTTTTAATATTAAATACAATTACTAATACAAAATTAAAAGAATAAATTCTCTCTAAGTTTTTATTTATTTTTCATTTTTTCAAACATTGCAGTGATTGTAATTTGATTAAGAGATTTTAATTTTTCTTCAGAAATTTTGTCCTCGAGCCTTCTAATTGTCAGTAACTCTCGGTCATTGACAAATGATTGCTTTTGCAAAATGTTTAAAGACTTGTCTCCCAGAGCTAACCCTTCTTCAAAAGTAATAGTACAGTAGGGGGACCCCAAATCCGGAAATTTTTCAACAAACAATTTTTTTTTTTTTTTTTTTTTTTTTAAGGGCAGTTGTTGTTGTTTTTAATTTCTTTGAAAGACTGTTTTTAACTAAATCTATCTATTATAAAATAAACAAGCTCAACCAGAAAGGGAGGAATTTCACTGGTCGCTCGCAAACAGCGGAGTGGGGGGGGGGGGGTCATACGGTGCATCATTTGTATATTTGATATCTCAATATTACATTAATTTTAGACCTTGCCAGGCAATTTTCCCTTTCTCGTAATGTAAAAATATTCTATGCTATTATATAAGCTTTAAAGAGGAAAAGAATGTTATCCTCTTCACACATGCATTACATTTCAAGCGCTGATGATTCATTATTTCTGCTGGTGCTCCTCCGGCAGTTAAATGTAAACAAAGAGAAAGGCCATGTGGTCTGTTTATGCTTTTCTTTTTTTCTTCTTACAGAACTACAGTAATGTGTAGAAAGTTTTGTTGCATAATAATCACTAGACAGAAGATCAAAAGGGTGAGGTTGGGGGGGAATCGGAAAATTGCGCAACTGCTGTGTAGCCTGCCAAATTGCGGTTTGCGTTTAAAGTTAAACATATTTTCACCCAATTTTAATTGCAACGGTCAATCTTTAGGATCTTAGATCGTCTGTGGAAAGAGTGAAACGATGTGATTGGATGGTGCATTGCTTCGGAGTTCATTATTCATATCCATCCACTGAACACATGCAACTTAGGATATAAGTTTCTGTACTTTTAATTACATGATAATATGCTCAAATATATGAAATTATTTACTTCAAATACCTGTGGAAAAGCATTAATATATGTCTTTATAACATTCAGCCAATCAAATAACTTCTATAACAGTAATATTACCAGTCAAATGCAGCTCAAAATGTAAACAAAGTGGTTTGTTTACATTTGAAATATATCGCGGATTACAGGCGTTCGCGGATTAGCGGGAGTTGACTGTATTAATTAAAAACCGTTTTATCGCCTGCAAAAAATGATTTATGCTTTTGAAATAAAGCAGAAATTCTATGTGCAGATTCACTTGCATTTGAAAAACATGAAATGGTATGGAAATTATGTTGATTTTATGCCAAATTAAAAAGCATTAGAAAGCAAAGTCCAAAATGTGTTTCTTAAAGTTCAAAAATTTCCAAATCCTACCAATAATATAAATGTGTACGTTTGTGTGTTTAGATGTTTTTGACTGAATCACACAAAACTGGTTGAACAGATTTGGAAAAATTTGTAATGAAGATAGCTTATGATCTGGATTAACATACAGGCAACCTTTCATGCATATAGCATAAATAATTCTTTTACAAAAACACTCAAAATAATTCTAATGCATTGCGTTCTATGGAAATTTAATAGCTACTAAACCGATTCTAAAATGTTTTTCACTAATTGAAAGTTACACAATTCCTGAGTATTGTTGTTTGTTTTTTTGTGGATTAAGACCGACTGACTGTACTAGAGTCCTAGGCCTATATGGGGAATTCCTGTGTGGGGAACTTTCTAAGGGATCCTAGCCCGTATTTATGCGAGGTTTTGGAGAAAACCACGGAAAACTGCAAGCCGCTAGGTTGACAGGCGCGACCGGGGTTTGAACCTGGCACCTCCAGCCTTCCAGTTTTGAGAGCAGAACCTCTTAGACACTCATGGGACCCTGAATGTTATAGGCTACCTTTTATGCATGTATCACTAATACTTCTTTTACAGGGATACTCATAAGAATTACATTATGCTCTATGTGTATCTCTGTAAGTACCGAACCGATTCCGAAACATTTTTCACTGATAGTAAGCTAAACTATTCTTAATAAACTATTCTAAACTATTATTAATAGGCTAATATTCATGCATGTAGCGCAAATAGTTCCTCTGCAGGAACACTCGAAATAATTCTAATGCATTACGCTCTCTGGGTATCTCTGTAACTATAAAACCGATTCTAAAACTTTTTCTCTAATAGAAAGCTGCACCATTCCTGATTAACATAGGCTAAACTTCATGCATATATCATAAATATTTCCTTTACAAGAACACTCAAAACAGTTCGCAAATACTGTCGTAACTGTCTCTATTCGCCAAATGCCAGAAAAAAATCTAAATTTAGTAACTCTGCATACTCTCTTATTTTAAATGAAGTATACTACCATGCATTATACTTCATTTAAAATAAGCAAAAAGCAAATAATATTTAAATGCAGTTTCTTTTGTCGCAAACATATGTGTTATTCACACATGCTTCCTTTCTCTTGGGACCTAACTCTAAAGCCGACGCGGACAAAGTCGCGGGTAGCAGCTAGTAGCATATAAATATACACATTTGATTTCGAACTGTAGATGGATCCACTTATAAAAAGAAACTAAAAGTGAAAAAAAGAAATGTGCTAAGCTAAAATTTATGATGGGGCTAAATGTCTCGTTCTCGTCATAAGTTTCCCATTTAATCTGCTTGTACACGTGGGCTACAAGCCTAGCCTTGTACCTAACTATTTCTTTTGTTTCATTTTGTTTAATGGTGTAGACCCACCTGAATCCAATAGGTTCAGTATTTGGAGGAAGTTTCACTAAATCCCAAACACACCTTTCTTTTATTATCTCTAACTCCTCTTTCATGGCATTTTGACAGAGTTCATGCTCAGGAATTTTTAAAGCTTGTTTATAGGTGTTTGGAATTTTTGGAACTAGTCATACTTCCATATTAGCTGCACTAGACATAGAGCTTCCGCCACCAACTATTCCCTGGTATTTGTTTCTTTGTGATAAATTGAACAAATGGGGTTTGCACTTTATTTTATTTTTCATACAGTATTCCTTTGCATCGTGTTGTGACCTGATAAGAGTATTTTTACCAACTTCATACTAATGTATGTCTGTACGATCACCACTAGGCCATTCATTCAGCTTTCGGAGTCATTGAGTGTCCCTCAGGTGTTCATCATCGCTCTCCTCCTCTCCCTCAGATTCTAATGAGGAGGGAGCGTCGGTGTCACTGTCACTTACTTCCTCAGACAGGGAGTTGTCTGCTTCTGACTGTCCAGGTTTTGCATTAGTTTCCCTGTCGATAATGTTCGGAATGGGACCCATCACTACTCCACTGCTATTGCTAGCTAGATCAAAAACACAAGATTCTACATTACTCTTGTTGAATAAAACAAATTTTCATCAAAGGTAACGTTAATTGTCTCAACAATCTTATTTGAATCTGGTAACCATACTCTATACCTCTTTGTACTAAAGGCATAGCCTACTAGTATAACTTTTACGGCTTTTTGTTGAAATCCGTTTTTTCTCTGCTGTCGTGGGACACAAGCTGCATTGCTTGAAAAAGCAATGCAGCTAAACAGTTTCAAATGTTATACGGAGGGTACGGCACAACTATATAATTCAAAAAGGATGAGGAATTGCTTTTCATGACAAACACGATTGTGTGTGCACATGTAATACAATGCTGCCTCGGGCCAAAAGCTGTCACTCAATCCACTTTCTGATAATATGGTGCATACACCATCCGTAAGGTTACGATTAAAACGTTCGGCTACAACCTTCTGTTCTGGGGTAGAAGTATTTGTTAGTTCATGTTTAATCCCAGTGTCTGAGCAATATTTTTTTAAATGTCTACTTACAAACTCGGTATCATTATCGGTACGAATTGACTTCAATTTTTTGTCAAGAAAATGTTCGGCATGAGCTATGTGCCTTTCAAAAACTTTAAAAGTCGAGTCTTTCTGTTTGATGGGGTAAACAGCAACCTTTTTAGAATAATCATCAGTTGTGGACAAAAAATATTTTTCACTACCTCTACCTTTTACTCTGGTCAGCCCCAGTATCCATGTATTCAAGTTCAAGTACGTACTTCTTCAATCGAGTGTCGGAAAGTGGAATGAATGAAACGCAGCTCTGCTTATTTAACTTACACTGCTCACATTTAATTTGTTCAGTTATTTTCGGAAGTCCTTTTACCGATTGGCTGTTATGAGTGCACTTAATTGTGTCAATATGTGTGTGTCCTTTCCGATGATGCCATAAAATGGCTTGAGTTTTACCTAACCCCTCATCTTTTACTGATGTGTCAAATCTAACTATTTCATTTGTTTTACTGGGCTTGTCCAAATATATACAATAAACACCATCCTTTAAAGTGGCTGTAAAGAGGGGTTTATTTTCTTTAGTTATTTTAAATTTTCCATCCCAACCCAAGAGGATGGCACCCTCTCTATCTAAACAAGCACCTGAAATTAGGTTACACTGGAGCTGAGGGGAAAACATAACATTTTTCAGTTTTAAAACATTTTTTCCAAATTTTAAGAAGACAGTCCCTTTACCCTCTATGGGTACAGAAATGCCATCAATGGCAACTATAATGTCCTGGTTTTTTAATCTACGAAAGTCCTTCATAACACTCATAACACTCTTCTGGCGGCAAAAATGGTATGTCACCACAGTATCTGGACCTTTTCTATAGATCCAAGATTGGATTCAGCAATGAAATAAGATGACACATACCTGGAGTCACGGGGGAAGGGGTGCGGATAGACCAACATCTCCGCCCGCGACGGTGACTCTCACCTGAGTCAGTTTCTTGTCAGGAACTCCTCGAGCTAGCAGATACCCCTAAACTTGGAGCAGATATCACTTGGGTTAGAGCGGCTGTTTTTGGAACTGGAGCGGCTGCCTTTGGAACTAGAGGATCTCTGACGTCGTCTCAGACTCCGTCTGGATCAGACTTCGTGCCGATTACAATCTACTGTAATCGATGACTAAAATAATATTTTACAAATTTTACAAAAATGCTATGATAAAATTGCATTATCATAGAATTCTTTTGAAATTTGATTTCTTTAACATCAAGATTACTGTTATTTTACTAAATTAACATTCATTAGTCATAATCTTTTTGGAAATTGTTTGTAATCGTAATCATAATCCATATCATTTCTTGTAATCGATTACAGATGACCGTGTAATCGCACGAAGTCTGGTCTGGATGTCTGTTGGGCTTGGTATGAGACTCCATTAAAAGCATCAAGATCCTTCAGCCGGAGACAAGACTCCTCTGCAATCAGCTCGGTGAAAATTTTCTTGAACGTAAAGTCTGCATCTTTCCCCCTCAGTATGGCTTGCGTTATCGCATCAAAGTCAGGGGGTAGGTACCTCAGGAGCTGAAAGTTCAGGTAGACCTTCGGAATTCGCTGGTTGATTTTAATAAACTGTTTCTTTATCCTTCTAAGTCTTGCTGTGAACTCATTCACCATTTCACCATTGTTGATTATGCAAGCACATAAGTCAATTGACAAGTAAAATTGACATATGAAAAGACCTATTTATCGGGGCGAAAATGCAAATGTAAGCTCAGCTTCTTCCATACCATCACTGCATCATCGTATTCTTCCACATTTCTTTCTGAAGTTGGGTTCGATGTGCAGATATACAGTTGAAAGTGCTAAGCAGCTGCGAGCATCAAAATCGCATATCTCTTGAGAACTTGTAGAAGATTTTTCATTGGGTACCGGTGTTGTATTGTTTTTGGGGATAAAGTTTTTACAAATCAAATGCAATGTCTCTGTGTTTATTTTACCACACTTCAGGCAAGGCTGAGAACATTGGGTTATTTAACAAATTACTGCTGTCACAACGCATGGTCCATTCTTAATTCTGTTTTGGTAACTCGCTTAATTTAAAATCTAAATTTTATCCTTGTTAAACTATTTTTCACGACAGTAGTAGCTAAACACTACAAATGGTGCCGTGACCTCTCCTTGCCAATCTTGTGTGTGTTGAATAAGGTGAAATGAATACAGAAAATTTTCATTTTTTGATGCATTAACATTTCTCTTTGTAACTGGGGACTGTCTTGAGAAGCACATTGGGTGGTTAACTTTTATTTTGAGGTGTTTTGCTTCATACAATTTTTTTTTTTCTTGCTGCCATGGCTGGTCTTCCCCAGGTTTAGTTGTCAAATTGGAATTATACGCTGCTTCTCAAGACATTTCGCCAGTCTATTCCTGGCTTCTCCGCGAAAAATTTTTCACTTCGTAAAAAATTTTTTGGGGGTGAAGGAAGGATAATATGTTGTATTGTTTTTGGGGATAAAGTTTTTACAAATCAAATGCAATGTCCCTGTGTTTATTTTACCACACTTCTAACACACACTTCAGGCAAGGCTGAGAACATTGGGTTATTTAACAAATTACTGCTGTCACAACGCATGGTCCATTCTTAATTCTGTTTTGGTAACTCGCTTAATTTAAAATCTAAATTTTATCCTTGTTAAACTATTTTTCACGGCAGTAGTAGCTAAACACTACACCGGATGGGTTTCCTTTTTGTTCACGATATCCCAGGCACTTTTTTCAATTAGGACATATTTGATGTCTGCTGTCCATTCAGCGTAATTTAAATTATTCAGTCTCCCAATACTGACAGAATTCATCTTTGATTCTTTTCAGGCTTGTGTCCCCCCTCTTATAAATAATCACAAAGCTTCTTAACTGAGGGTCAGGCCTTTCAAATCTTTTAATCATTCATCACAGCTTCAGTAACCTACTGACTTAAGCCCGAAGCCACTGTTGTTCTAAGTCGGCTGAGCTGGCCGCTTAAAGAACTTCTAATACAAAATGGCATTCTAAAGTCAACAGCGAACATGTAAAAACTAAAACTAGCAATTTTTTTAATTGGTAGAGGAAGCAGGTTGTTAAAAGAAACAGTCTAAAATATTTAATGCGCAAGATGATGAAGATTCTTTTTAGCAGATAAAAACAGTTTATTAAAAAGATAAGATATAATGAACTTCTTACAATCTACATCAGTACATCTTGTGCGGGAGTCACAGTAAAAGCATGATTACATACTGAAACAAAAAGGCAGACTAGCTGCTGAGCCAGCAAGTCAAGAGAGCAAAACTTGCAAACTAGAAAGCTTCACTAGAAGTGAAAGCATTTAAAGGTCCCGACAAACGACCAAGTAATCAAAGAGTTACCTGTCATTCACTGACAGGAAAAACGTCACATAGTAATGGAAGAAGGCTGAGTAGCGATAATGCTATTACGGGTTGCTTAAGATTTAATAAAGATACTTTAAAGGTTTTAGATTTGCCAGAAGTACAACCGCTATTAAAAATACAGTTAAGTATGATACTTTTCAGAGTTTAAAGGTAAGTTAAAGGATTTAAGCTATAACCTTAATTGCGATCTTTATTTACTTGAAAAGGGTTTTTGCATTAAGTGCAGTGACAAGAAAGGCTATTGAAATAAATGATTTTGAAAGCAACAGTTTTAATCAAAATATCACCTTGTGTTAAAAAAAAGAGCAGGAATAAATGTGTTTAAACTGCGGCATAATTTTTACATATCTTAAAGCAATCATTGTCATAGATCGTCACTTACAAATTGAAAACCAGTGCACCCTTTAAAAACACTATTGATAGGTTAAAAAAAACTTTTTTCTAACCTTTTCTGAGGCAACCCAAGATAAATTCTTGTGCCATGATTTATTAATGTAATGGCACAAGTTCTCCGGATTGATGCTATTAAATTCTAAACATTATGTTACATTAAAATTCGTAAAAAAAAAACCACCTAATTTATATAATTTTTTTATTTTCATTTTAAAAGAGGGAGAAAGGAATGTTTCACAATTTGTCAAAATATCAAAAATTTATGACGGATAGAATTCACGATGCAACAGTTTTAAAATTATTTTGCAAAAAAAAAGCATCCAAAAAAGCTACTTAGTTTAAAAATTCCTAAAAATTTGTAAATTATGTTACATATTCAGAAAAACTGTTTTTAAAGAAAATTTTCTCCTTTATCCAATGATACAAATCCATTTTGCTGAATGCATAATTACCACCATTATTACAAATTAGGTCAGAAAAAATGACAAAAATTGCATAAAACATAGTAAAAAAATTTCTAGGTCGAATTTTGAATAAATCGCTTCAAGGTACATAACTTCATATTCAGAACTTCCTGAGTACATAATTGGTGTTTCTAGGTGTAGCTGTTTGTCTGTAATGCCACCGACAGACACAGTCATCTTTTATAATAAGTAGAGATATCATAAAAATACCTGCATATAGAAAAGCAAATTTTACAACAAAATGTCTGAAATAGCAATGAATAAACTCGTGAAGCTAGTCATTTCTAAATAATACACTACTAAATGTGGGAAAATTTTGCCACATAACATGTTAAAACTTAATAATCAATAAAGCATTCCATATATATCTCTATTCTAAAAAAAAGTAAAGGCCGCTGTCCCCACTGGCGCTGTCAAAGCTTGTTGGCCTATCTCCTCTTAAACCGTGGGGATTTCAGTTTCAACGAAGGTGCCCACAGATTCAAAAAATTCCGAGGAACCTGATAAGCTGACTTAAATTTCGAAAAACAAATTATTTTAGAAGATATTAATAAAAAACTGAAAAAATAAACAGAATGGTTGCCAGATTTGGCATAAAATCATTCAGTCTTTTGAAACAAAGCGTTTCTAAGTATGTAGTATCACGTGAAATTGTCAAACATGAAGTAGAAATAAACCCATTTTACTCCAAAATAAAAACTATATGAAATAAGTAACTCAAAATGTGTTACACAAAGTTGACAATTTTCAAATAGTAAGTTCGCTTAGACAACAAGAGTTTAGAATTAGCGATTATTCGTTTTTCCAAAACAGAATAAATAATATCTTGAAAATGAAAAATAATTAAAATGCAGATTATTTTCTAGCCATAATTATTTCCTAGCCATAGCTTTTCATAATAATGAAAAATCGCCATGGGTGGCAAATTCGCAAGGTGTCCAATAGAGATGAGACGGGCTCAGCCCGATCCCGAAAGCCCGAGCCCGAGCCCGGGCCCGAACCGGGCTCGGGCTCAGTAATTCACAACTGCGTTCGGGCTCGTAAAAAATTTCTATTTTATTGAACATTCCTTGAAACAGATTTTTAAAAAGTGATTCATATGGAAAATAAAAGGACTTATAAAAAAAATCTGGAGTGACTCCACTCGGCTTTCCGAACACTTACGATTAAGATCATTAGCAAGTATTTAAATAAATTTTAATCGATGAATCATTCAAACATATATACCAAATTGAAACTCAATCGAATGCACCATTTAAACGCTTGCGCACTTTCAAGAATTTCTCCCCATATGCCATTATGCAATAATATAAAAGAAATCTCTGTCGTAGCCCTGTAGAAAAACTATAAGTCCTATACACACCAAAATCAATACCGGTCTTAAGATGGTGATTTATAATATATATACCCAATTTGAGCTCAATCGAATGTATCGTTTAGGAGCTATCGTGTTCACTCACATACACACAAACACACATACATACATACATCTCGTAAAAATAGCATAAATGAATTCAGAAGATCTCAAAACGTGTAAATACACCAAAATCTCGAATTCGAATTTTTTCATAATTACAATACTTTCCTTACATGGTACATGTTCGGAAAGTAAAAATAACGGCACGGGTGCCTGGAAGGCGCGTGAAGCTGTTTGGGTATTTCAGAACGGCGGCTTATATTGCTTAGTTAGTCATGAGATCCGACATTATTTCATAAACATAGCTATAAAGAATTAGAAAGTGCATTAAGAATTTGCAACTATATTTGTCATTAATTTGCACAAATTAATTTGCAAAATTTATTGTATTATATCAAGAATTACTTATTTGGATTTTATTGAATTTTATTTATCTTTAGCTAAAATTTCGGGCTCGGGTGGGCTCGGGCTCCGACTTAAATAATATTGCTCGGGCTCGGATTAAAAGTCTTCGGGCTCGGGCTTCAAAAAATGAGCCGGAACTCATCTCTAGTGTCCAATAGGTTTTTACATTATTAAAAATACAGCTGAAACAGATGTTCTGATTTTATTACGCTTTAGCTCCTAATTAATATAACTTTTGAATGGCAACATTAAATATCATTGTGTTTCTGAGGAGTGCAAATAATTTTTCCAGCGATTATAAGCGGAGTCCGCTCTCCAGGTGGAGTATAGCTCAGGACCCGTACAACACGGATTCCCATAACAAAATATCTTCAGTGTTATGAGGGGGAGGGGGTCTACTGTAGTGTGAAGTTTAAATTTTTATGTGCCAATGAACATGCAAGAACCAAGCAATGTGCAGCTTAGCTCAGTAACATTCTATCTGATCCAATTTTTGGGTTTTTCTGTTGAAATTATGTCTTTTTTACGAATAAGATTTATTAGGGGCCGAATGCCTCATACGAAAGCGAGCATAGCGAGTCTGGGGTCCTTGGCCCCTAGTATTGGTACAAAATAATAATTTTAATGAACTAAAATTAACATGTATTAAAGATGTACTTACATTTGAAAATTCACAAATTTCAATCACATCCGAAAGTTCAGAAATTTTACGCATTTTTGTCAGATTTGTTTCATCTGTACATTTATCCTTTTAAAAAAAATAACTAATACATTAATGTGCTATATTAATAATAAATAAATACAGTATAGCCTCAATTATCCAGAGTCTGAATAATCATGATTGCATGCAAATAACTTGAACTGCAAATTGAGGACAATCCCACGTAAAAAATAAAAAGCAAAAACACTTAAAAGCATTTAATATTGCTTTGTTTGCAAGCTAATTGTGGGAAATAACCAGATGAACTGACTCAATTAACTAGGATTTCTTTTATGGCCCTGAAAAACATGATGGCATAAATTATGCGAGATTCATAAACTCTGCCACAGAAAATGGTAAACTTAATCTTAACAAAGCCAGCCATTAGTTTTTATAATTTTATCAATGCATTTATTATTTGTATTTGTTTCTAATTTATAATTAAATGCATGCAGGTATAATCTTAAAAATAATGCATTATCTCATACACACATATAATCATTTAGAATTTATATTACATTCTTATGTAAGTAGCTAAAAATAGATTGAGGAAGAAAAATACAGTAGGAAAATTGACAATTTATAAGCACTTAAATCAGCATATTTCAAGTTTAAAAAAAAAAATGAACATGTTCATTACTTTACACACATTACAATAGCAAGATTTAATTTAACTCTTGAAACAAAGTTTTGAAATATGTATTTTAAAAAGCATAAGGATTTACAACATTAAAAGAACTAAAAGAATATAAATATAGCAGAATCTCGCTACAAAGATATCCTCTATTATGATATTTTTTTTAGTCATGGCTCAATTTCCTTTAGATTAATGCGAAGCAGTTCTCTATAAAAAACTATATTCTTTACAATAATAATTTTCTCTATAACTATTACTTCTTTCATCACAATAATTCTATCTGTTAGAGTTTTTTTTTTTTTTTTTTCCATAGATTATGCCCTCTGTCGAAAAACTTCATCAAAAAGTTTTGTATTACTGTTGTAACTATGATAACAAGAATGTTCATTTCTCGTGTGGGATAAATAGAATTAACATTTCCTGACAAACACATTGTTAAACCTTCAGGTTGGAACAGATTGGCCAGGAGTGGAAAAAGCAATAAAAATGCAGAACATTTCCATGTTTGAAAATTAGTATAGCCAACTCCTCTGAGAAGCATCACAACTCCTATGATTTCGTAAGCCATTTTTTCAACGAAAGCTTATCTTTGCAGGAGAGAAAATTGCCCAGCTTTTAAAAAGCCATTAAAGCCCAACAACAACTCGTCTTTCCCATTGTAGTTGTATCCAAGAGACGAAAAAAACATCAAGAACCTAGTGGGAGAACACTGTTTTTTTTGTAGAAGGCAGAGGGATTAAGCCTTTGCCACTATTTGAAAAATAGTCAAGGATTCTTTTCGGAGGGAGTGATAGCTAAAACGGCAAAATGTCCAGGAGTAAACTTTGTGATACACTTGTCTATACATGAATATCAAGACTTTGAAGTTCTGATAAATTGTGTCAATTGCAGTAATCAAATTCAAGAATTATTTTTGTTCTATGCTAGGATAATTTATTTATTACTTGAATAAAAATTGGGCGAGGGGGGGGCTGTAAAAATTATTCTACATTATAAACAGGTTGTTTGTTCTCACTCCATTTAATAAGCATTATTAGTGTGAGAGCGGAGGGGTGCAGAATGAAAGCAGAGCACCTCCTGGTGAGCCACAGGCTATACGAAATGCAGAACAAAATTCTTTTGATTCAATATTGATTCCCTTTGTACTGATAATTCTCTTTACAATGATGTATTATTTTGTACCCCAAAATATTGTTATAGATCAATTTCACTGTAACGAATAATAGAAACAGGAAGTCAGAAAATATAAATTCCTTAAAACTTACTTTTCCATATATTTTTTCAAGGTGATTTTCAATGTTATCAACAGATCCAAAAAATAATATTTTTACTTCATAACCAAATACTGAAGGATCAGGCATGTTGGAAGAAGGAATCAGTTCATGACATGGACAGTTTAGTAAAAGAGAAAGTTCAATTTCATATTTAGATGACTTATCTGAAATCAAAGTTTAAGAATTAAAGCTCTGAAAAATTATTGTACTGGATAAATTAATCTTAAAAATCTGATAATCAAATGTTTAGAAATTTTATTTGATATGAGACACCCATTACTTTAAAAAGCATTTTTGTTTTGATTCAGCTATCTTTCAAATTATTTACTATCATTATTGTGAATATAATAGAACTATAATGGAGAGAAACAACTTCTCTAAATATATTAGTGTCTGCACATCCAGTTTTCACATGGAAGGAAGGAAATATTTTTCTTTTACATGACTGAAATTAATTCCTGCAATGAGAATCTCAAAAAATGTGAAGTTACTTACTCATGTGTATCTATTTATTTTGTTGGTATCTGAACTATATTTACTACTAAAGTTTTAAAATATGGCTTAGACTTCAAACTTATCTGCGAACAATTAATTTAACATCGGTGCCATGAAAAACGTTCTAAATATAATAAAAGCCCTCCTGATAAACAAAATTAATTATACTAAGAATTTTAACTTCTATGATCGTATAGTGTTTCAAATGTGTAGTACATTGTGGTGTGTGTGGTTTTTTTTTTTTTTGTTGTTGTTGTTGTTGTTGCTGCTGCTGCTTTAATTACTAGAATTGAATTAATGCAAAAACTCATTCAGCCCTGATAGTGAAAGAGACAAACAACACTCTAATGAAATAACTTCGAAAATAGAATAATAATCTTTATTGAAATTACTAACAGCAGTAGAGCTTACTATATACAAACTCTACAAAATTTCTACATGTGACAATTAGAGTACTAATAACCATTTTTAGTTAAATCTTTCATCATCCATTCAAATAAACAAATTAATTACACATAAAATACATAATATTAGTTCTAAGTTATTCCCTATCCAAATAAATCATCACAAGAAAATATTACAATTATTTGAATAACTAACTTCATTAAGCTAAAATTTACAACTGGGACCTTCATAATTAATACTCAAAAAATTACTTTGGCTGATAAAAATATAAAAAATATAAAGGAGATTAGTTAGTACGGATGCAAGGAAAGTCAATTTATCATTCTGCAGAATCAAATATGGGAGGTCCCATCCATCAACATTTGTATCACAATCATCCTGAGTCGAAGTCCTCTCAGCCGGAGGAAAAGGGTTTCCATTCCAGAGACGGCCTCAAGATCCCAGGTGTAGAAAAGAGTGAATCATTGTATTATGGGGTGTAAGTATTGATGTCTCCACATGAATATTTATACCCCTTCAGAGTATTCTCAGACACCAGCACCACTTGTCAAGCGATTCATTCAAACCGTGGAGTCGGCCATTGACAAAAAATTAAATGACTTTGTAAATACCTTGTTAATTTAAAATTGTAAAGGACAATAAGTAATACTTTGTAAATGTCGATAAATCATTTAGCAATTATTAGATCCTTTCAAAATAATTATTTTCTAGTGAATGAATCATGAACGGCCTTAAAGTTACGTGATTCTTCATGGATCTGGCAACACCAAAGTCGTGCAAACACATGTACGGGCATTAAGATTGGCATGAGAGATGATCCTCCAAAATGGCATTCCAGAACTATTTAGCTTCATCGTAGCAGTTAGAAATCAATTAAAAATTAGTATAATAGCTAAAAATGTTATTATTAGTGATGTTAGGAAAGATTATTATTGTTACAAAAATATAAAAATTGTCAGCCAAAATATTAAAAAAAAATATTTATCAGCCAATAATAAAAAAATTATCAGCCAAAAGTATACATAATAAAGATAAATAGCTAAAAAATATATATATTCAGTATTCAAAGTTTTCAATATATTGACAACGACCATGACAGATTTATATCTGGTATCTCCTCATATCTTAGAAAAATATGCATACATGAAGTAGCGTGCAATTTATGGCATAAACATGGATTTCTAAATTACAATTCAATCTGACATAACTCCCTCATGGTGCCCCAACATACTAAAACTTAGGAAAGAACTTATTAAAAAAAAAAGCTTCTAAAATTCCTAACTTCTTTCTTTTAATACTTAAAGCTTCTAATAAAAAACCCAAAACTTATTAATTCAAAGTTTACTAAATGTTCTTTTTTTGGCATAACACTCAAGATGTAAACTATGCCTAACAGATATGAACTTGATTGGGCATAAAGCACAGTTGCAGCATGGTGACGCAAAAACTACCAGGCACTTGTAATCCAAAAAAAAAGGGAGGGGGTGTACTTTAAGTTCTCCAGATGAAACTATTCACTTTTAAAATGTTTTACTTCCACAGAATAAAATTTTGTGTTTTGGGTTAACCTTTTATCAACTGAATTAAGAATTGCGAACAATATCACATTGAATCTATGTTTTTGATTGTTACAACAGACACCTGAAAATTCACTAATGCTCTTTTTGGGAGAGGAGGGGGCTCGACATGATTAGAAAGCGAGAGAAAAGTTGTCTACTTAAAAGAATCTACTCTAATAGAACTTTTGGTAGTGATTTTTCAAAGGATTGGTTACAACGAATAGATTTTTTTTTTTCTACAATTTTTAATTGAACAGTACTAAGTACTGTCAGTAGACAAAAGGTTAAGTATTAGCATTAACACCTTGGGAAACAGTATTGTTTTATGAGGGCAATTTCTTTACATTGCCTTGTAATTTATAAATCCTGAAAATGCAGTCATGCTTCAGACTATCTAAATAAAATTTTACCAAAGAAAAATTTTGTTGAAAACATAGATATATATATAGGAGGATTACTTCCAGCACATCAGAATCCAGAAAGATTCCACAAAAGCAGAATAGAAGGACTTCCTTTCATATTGTATTTTGCACTCTTTGTAAGTTTGAGGACAGACATACAGGAATAAGATTACAAGAAAGATAAATCATGACATATACACAGATTATAAAACACTTTCCAACACAAAAATATTTTTGCGACAAATTTCGCGATGTATTTTCCTTAAAACTGGCGAGATTTTGGAGATAAGATAATGTCGTATTATCATTTTAAATACAATTTTATGAGACTCTCTAAAGACCTTTAAATCTTTTTTCAAACATTTAACTGAAGAATATAAAAAATTTACACTCATTGTCTTGTGCTAGAAATGCATTAGTGTCTCTCAAATGCCACAGACTATAATGTATTGAAATTCTTTTGAGTGTTCCTGCAGAACTATTAATAATACAGACACTATTCTCAATGGAGAACATTATTTTGAGAGCCTTAATAATATGTGTGCCAACTTTGTTTTCTTTCAAAAAACCGAATATCTCTAAAATACATTTTCAAGAGTGACTGCCCACCATGTATTGGATTTTTTTTTCTCCTGTAAAAGAACTATAAAAGCTACTTACACCATTTTCAATAAGGTACATGGTATTGTACATAGAAAAAACAAATTTCGCACAAATCGATGTACATTTACAGCCATTATGACTTATAACTTGGAGGGGAGGCCCAAAGAGGGCCAGGCACCGCAACCAGGGGTCTATTGTACTAAACCCAAGCAATATGGAAAGTCCTGTAAAGGCCCTATGAAAAGAGCCCAATAGCAGATGCGAACAACCACCTAGAACTAATAGACATTTCTGAAGCTCCTAGGGCTCAAGGATGTGGTGCCCAAGATGCTCAAATCTATAAGCAGAGAGATACTCATACTCACAGAGGATATGCAAGGCAGTTTCCTCCTTATGAAGATAGACCCGACAAGTGGGATCATCGACAACCCTCATTATACTAAGATGCCTTCTAAGGCCGCAGTGCCCAGTTAACAGACCAATAGCCCTACTGAGACAAAACCTGTTGAGACACAGCAACTCCTTGCATCTATCACCAGGAAAGCCAAGATTAATCTCATTGGCCTGCCTCTGGCCATTACACTTTAGCCAGTTAGAATACTGAAGCCTACGAAAGTGGTTAAAGACAGTATCCCTGTAACATTTACTTGAGATGCCGAGAACTGGCTCAGGTCCAATGAAAGAGGAACCAGAGCCCGACCTGGCAAGAAAATCGGCCATTTCATTGCCAGGAATGCCAGAATGGCCAGGAACCCAATACAGAGTAACCTTATTGACACGAGAGAGCTCGCAAAGCCTCAAGTAGAAATCCCAGACCATGAAGGAAGAGATAGCAGCCCTACTATCAGAGCAGATAAAAATATGCTTCCTAGAGTAACCAGCGTTTAAACAAAAAACACTGCACATAAGGATAGCAAAAACCTCCGCCTGAAAGACAGAGGCTAGAGGCCCAGAGAAAAAGAAAGCCTAATGCCATTGTCCAGACAACAAACTCCAGCTCCAGTACGATTGCCAAGCTTGGAGGCATCAGTGTACCACACAATACACCTGCTCTTACTATAATTAGGAGGCTTTCACCAGTCATTTCTAGAGGAGAAATGAACAGAGAAAGATTCATCAAAGACACGGCTGACAAGCATATTATAAGAAGGCATACTGCAAAAAGGATGAGCCTGCAGAGAAGGATCAAGCTCACCCCAAGAAAGATACTGAGAATAACCCTTCCAACAACCCAGGTCCATAAGCCTCTTTCTACAGACCAGGGCCTCAGCCTCAATAAAAGAATGCAGAGGCAAAAGGTTCAAAAGCAATTCAGTGATTGCAGTAGGAGTTGTACGAAGGCAACCAGTGATAGCCAAACACGCCATCCTTTGAACATGGGTAAGATCCTTCTTAGAAGAAACTAAAGAATATGTAGACCACCAAACAATTTACAGTAGTTAGAACACTGGACGGGTGGACAACTGAGCAGACAAACAAACCAAAATCATAAAGACCTGTGAAACTTGTTGGTAAGTTAACAATATAAATATTCCTTTTATAACATAATGGTATCGGATAAACATGGAGAGAAAGGAATTTATTCTTTTAAGGGCCCTAATAACACGACCATCCCCTGTGTCTGACATGCGACCACCCAATACAGTCACAATATAGTTACAAACAGTCGCAGCGACTTTGCAGCAGGGTCACCATAGGGTTCCTATGTCTGCCCACGGCGACTACACTATGTGACCCTTCAGTGTAGTCACAATGCGACCATAGTGCAGCAACGGAAAAATTCGGGGAAAAAAATTTCCTAAAACATGCACCAGATGGCAGCACCAAACCTCCTACTGAAGGAAACGTCCCAGTATCGAACCATCAAAGAACTGGTTACTACCCCAACCCGCTACTGTATGGGCCATGATCATGTCACTCCGATTGCTTTAAAAAGTAAACTGACTACAACAGTTAGTTTTGAAAACTAAAATATTTCTGAAGAATTTTTAAATGCAGGGAAGATACTATGATTATAATAAATATAAATTAAAAATCTTGGAAATCTTATTTTTATTCATAAATTATTTTTAGGAGATAATGTGCTGTTTTATTTAATTTTTCATTCAGAAAGGCTAATATTTTTTCCTTCTGTTATAAAATAAATTTATAAAGTGCTACATATTTATGGGGTTTGATATATTACATTATGTACATAATACATATATTACATTATGTAATTATATTACATTATGTAATGATATATACATTATGTTTTCAACTAAAGTTAGTATTATCAGTAGCGTAGTCAATAAGAAGGTATGAGGGTAAGATTTTTTTTTTTTTTTTTTTTTTTTTTTTGGATATTTAACCTAAAAGTGTTTGCATATAAAAATGAATAAAATTATTTGGAAAAGCATGCATTAGATAAAGTAAATAAAATATTTTTGGCTTAGACTCATAGCTTAACCTCAATTTTTCCCCAGGGGAACTTTCAAACTTAACAGGGGCATATTTGAAGGGGAAGAGTTCGAGGGAGCCTGGGCCATCTCCGAAAATTTGAAGCAATTATTAAAAAACAGCTAGTTTAAGACATTTATATTAACTCTAGTAATAAAAAGCTTTAAAATACCGGATCGCTCTCCATCCCCCTGGAATGGAAACCCATATACGCTACACAAACATACATACCACAGGGATATGAAAGGGAATTTTCAACTTTATGCACAGATACTTAGTTTTCTCCATTGTGATTAGAACTCTCAACTAATATTTTTCAGAATAATATTTTTATAAATAATATTGTTTTGTACAAACGAAATAATTTCTTTTTAAAATTAACAAATTCAACTAAATTCCATTATTTCATAACTGCGAGATTTTACTTTATTACTTGCTATCATTTTCGGATTTATTCATTATATGTTTGACGAAAGAAATTAGATACTATAAAATGTTAGTAAAAATAAGTTTGTTTCCAAAGTCGGATCAAACAGCCCATGTGGCGTTATTTTGAAGGCCTAAAAATCAGTAGTCAAAAAAACGTCACACAATGACTTCACAGTCGAGTCACTAAGCGACCGATCACATACTAGTCAAAAGGTGACTTCACAGCGATGTCACCTGGTGACTGATCACAAATAAACTTCAGAGTGACCGCACAGTGGAGTAACATCATTCACAAGTCACAATGTTACTAGTACGTGACAGTCCTGTGACAATTGTGACACTCTGTGACATAACAGCAACTCTTTTGTGACCGTCTGTGCTATTAGGGAGTTAGCAGTCTAAAATTAATTTTCCAAATGCTAAAGAATCAAAGTTTGCAATTTCATTCCATGTAAATCCATTAAGTCTTTTGGGTTGTAAATCATTAACGGATTTTCGTCAACCAGAGAAATTGTTCAAACTTAATAGTTAAGATTGTTGTAACATCTTGTTGAGCACCTCCCCTTTCGGTCCCATTCAATTGGATAGTTTATCTACAGGGCCAAACAAAAGATTTTAAATACATTAAGCTCTAAGGGCAGAAATTCATTAAAGTGCATTTTAGAAGTATTAGGCCATTTCAAATGACACAAAAGTGATATATGCTGTTAAGGGTTACAAAATGAATTTCTCCACCAAAAAAAGTGTCTTATCATTTATAGTTCTGCTACAGGAACACTCAAAGGATTTCCAACACATTACAGTCAATGGCAATTTTAGGGACATTCATCCATTTCAAGCACAATACTGTCCTACCATATAGTCCGGTAATGGTCAAACCACGGTCACGTACCTCCCACAAAAATTATGCCAAAAGTCACGAAGCTTGGTGACTTTTGTGTATGTGTGTATACTCTCAAATCTCAAAATCCATTAGTCGTAGAATGTTGAAATTTCATATATGATTGTTGTAACATTTAGCTGAGCATCTCGATTTTTCGTTCCAATCTACTGGAGTTTATTTACAGGACCACCCAAAAGAATTTCAACAGTGGTGGGAAAAACTACTTTTTTTTTGTAGCGCGCTACAACTACCGCTACTTTTCGAAAAATGTAGTTAACTACAACTACAACTACTTTTTGACAAATGTAGTCGCTACTTCGCTACTTTTTCGCTACTTTTAGGAGACAAATTTTGCTAACAGATTCAATTTGCATTACATTCATATTTAAGGATATTTATATCCTAATTAGAGAAAACTATCGATATCTAAAGCCTTGGTTTTCTACTCGCGTCCAGCGTGATTAATGACCTCAGCGGGTGTCTCTCGCGTCCAAAGAACGCGTTTATTAAAAGGTGGTTTCCTTGTAGCGTTGAGCGCCGCAGATTTGGTGGACGCACGAAAGACCACGGGCACCTTTTCGCCTTTAATTAGAAAAAACTATTGCTCTAATAAACAACTACCAGGCGAGTATTTGAGCAGGGGGAGGCGGGCCCCCTCCGAAAATGTAAAGCAATTATTAAAAAGGAGCTATTTTGAAACATTTCTTTTAACTTTAGATCAATAAAGTTTAAAATACCGAATCGTCCCCCTCCCCCGAAATGGAAGCCTATATGTACGCTACTGGCAACTACTGCTAATTATTGAAGTATTGCTGAAACTAATTAAGATTTAATACCTCTATGATAAAAATAAATTGGGAAAGTGAGCTCTGAAAGCATGAGAAAAATCATGAGAACTAAAAAAGTTTTTTAAAAAATAATAATAAAATGGATGTCTGAACGGGAAAAAAAGGCCCGTTTTGAGACCCCTTTCATGTTGTACAAACATTCTAGTTTCTTGAGCACAAATCAAAATTAATGAGTATAAAGGCCTTTTTTCATGACTTACAAAATTAGTGATTTATGACGAATGACCCGTGTGAGCCATGTAATATTGTATAATTGTTTTAATTGAAAACATCACATATGATATGCATATTATAAAATAATGAAAACAATTACTAATTAAATTCATGATATATCTATTTAAAACATTGCATTAAAAAAATCCTCTATATATGTTAAAGAAATTTTAAAAGTTATTATCATCAACACAACTTTTTCTTTGTGTTAGGTATAAAAGAATTTTATAGAATTATATTGTTATTTTAAGGCTAAGAGAGAGATAAGTCTCTAAGGATTTTACAAACTATTAATTATTAATAGAAATTCTCATATTTTCGTATTAAATTCTGAAAATTATTACACAAAAAACTTAATAATTTAAATATAATAGACACTTTAAAATTTTAACGAAAGAAAGCAGAATTTCAACATATTCATGGAAGACTGCCATGCCTCTAGTATAAAATAAAAACCACATAAATTTATTCAAAAACATGTTTATTAAATTTTCTAATCAATCTTTGTACAGATGCACTGGACGGCACGCCAGTGTTAGTTTTTTTTGAAGGCTTCTTTCATATACGTGTACGGCGAAAGCGAAGATATTGGTTTAATTGGCTCTGACAAGAACCTTGTAAGTTCTTCCTCGTAACTATTTCGAGTGCATGCGAAAGAGAAATTAAAAAAACCAGAAAAGTCATCATCCATTGGCTGATCCTCGATACTGATATCTGAAGTTGTCGGAAACATATTCTGGAGGTATTCCTCCATCCATTTTTTTGGCTTCGGTCTTCCTCTCCTCCTCAATCCAGAATAGTTTGAATCTGGGATGGAAACAAGCTGAGAGAACAGTTTCTCTGTCCCACAGCAAATGACTAAATCTCGTTTCCACCTGACAACTGAAGATTTTGCGCCCCCTCCTATTTTTTAAAAATGCAACTAGGTAGCTTTCATATACCATTTAGCGCCCCTTGGCCGATGCTGCGCCCGGGTACAGTTGACCTTCCTTGCTCCCCCGTAGCCAGGGACGGCCCGACACGGTAAGCAAGGCATCGGAGCGCCATATTCGAACTAAAAAACTAAGGAAAACTTAATCTGGAGCATAATACGGGGCTTCTTTACGTTTGCAGGGAGGCTCCACGTACCCTAGATCAGCTCTTGCACCTAGCTACGCCACACATTTAGCTATAAAAGCTTTCAGGGGTTAAAATGAGGCTTTCAACTTCAATAATATACGGACTGTCAAATATGCCTGGTGCTCTGAAACTCATTGGCAAAAAGTTAAAGAGTGGTAAAGGTAAATAAGACGGTTATGAATCACGTAACAATGTAGGGTTTGATAAGTCGTCCTCGAGTACCTGTTAATAATTTATTTTTTCACAGAAAGTTCACTAAAATTCACTATTAACATGATTGATTACTACTGCACATTGACTAAAAGATTTATTATTAAACAATTATTAACAGGTAAATGAAACCATTTCCGACATCCACAGTGCTATATTATTCTGAACAGCCTTGGTAGAGATGGCGCCCGGTGCGGTCGCACCGTTCGCTCTACCTTAGGACCGGATCTGAAAACTGTCACTACAAACGAAGAACACTGTAACCGAGGTCAGCAATATTTTTAGCCCCTGAAATGATATCTTGGATGCATATGCTTACACCTTTTGTCCCTTTTCAACAAACTCAAAAAAGATAAGGTTATCAACTCGCCAAAAAAAAAAAAAAAAAAAAAAAAATTGTGTACAATTTCAACATATTTACTTTCTTTTTTTCAGTTTCAGGTTCCACGAAAAATGTACTAATCAGTTTTTACACTTCTTTGAGACAAAAAACATTCCGAGTTGTAGAACATAATCACGTGATTAATTAATGTTTGAAAAGCTACAATACTGCAGAACTGTCATTACTCTTGTGGAAGTTGAACACACCACCAGGACACAAGGATAATAAAGAGTGCCCAAACTCAAAAAAGTGCACTGTAACGTCGAAAAATGACCAAACCTTAATATAAATAAACTTAGTAAAACTAAGCATAAATAAAATTGTTGTTCAATGCATCGATCATAAGGAGGAAGCAAAGAGAAAATTAAAAATGTCGGTGACTCTTCCAGAAGCGGTCTCGATGCTTTCAAGAAAATTCCTGTGAGAAAACCGTAAGTTTTTCTCACGTTTCGTAGTTTTCTGTAGATGGTGAGTGAGAGGATGAGAGGATGGGGGGGGGGTCGCTAATTGCGAGGACTGACTATATATCATGTCAGATTTAAAAGGATATCGCCTAAAAGGAAGTTCACGGAATACTGGACACTGAATGATTGGCAATCATCCTGGCAAGTGGACACTGCACTGTATTTATGGGTGCAATAAAAAAAAAAGATCAAAGAAAATTAATGATGTTACAAAAGCATACAATTTACAGATATGTAAAATTCCTTTTCGAAAGCAAAAAATACTCATTTTTATGTTGATTTATGTTGCAAACACGCAATAGCAGTCAAAAATATGCAGACCCTGATCAGACATAGAAGGGGCCCCGGGGCAAAAAAAAAGGTTGTTTGGGGCCCCTATACTATTACAGACATTTTAACTTATTTGTGATTGTTTTCTATTTTCCCAGCATAAAAATAAAACATTCCAAAATAATTCTAAAATTAAATTAAAAATTACCCATGTATTTATACTCATTTAGATCAAGAATGTGCATTTAAAATTGATTTTAATATTTTTTTAATCCATTTGTATTATTAGCGTATGTGTGCGCTGAGTTCCACCTGCCAGAAAATTTTCTTTTCTTCATCATAATATTTTAAAAAATGCTAACTAATGGATATTTTGTGATAAGTACATATGGCCATAAATTCATAAATTTTCAATAACGCCTTTAATTTCTATTTTATTGATCTAGTCTTAGAAACCATTATCATTGTGTTAGAAAGAAGAACAGAAAATAAGTCTCGAAGCCTTTTTATTGTTACACAATTATGATATAGATAAAGGAAATTTAGCTTAATAAAAATTATTATTGCAGCATATATAAATTTAATATACAATAAATGGAGAGATTTGCGAGGCCTTTATTTTTCAGAGGCTCACGGGCCCACACGCCCGTGTGATAATGAGACTCTCGAGGCCCCATCAAAATAACCTCTGTTCAACTTTGGACCTCTCTTTCCTTCCTTTTTTGTCCTCTTTATGGCAGATTGGTGATTCTACAAATAATACTGAGAACGATAAAAAGAAAAAAGATGCACAATGTCCGCTTCAGGCAAAGCAAACCCCCTCACCCCCCCCTCTCGTGTGCGTGTGTCCCCTGGGAGGGGGGGGGGGGAGTGATTGGGTGTCTTTCAAGCATCAGTTTCAGTTATGCTTGGAGTCAGAAGAGAGAGAAATTGCACCACGGGATCAATCGCCGGAAATGATGACACGGCAAAAGTAGCTTCCAAAATTCGCTACAAACTACTGTTTTTTTGTAGCGCGCTACACGCTACACTACTTTTTAAAAAAAGTAGCGCGCTACACTACAAACTACAAAAAAAAGTAGCGGCTACTGTAGTTTCGCTACAAGTAGCGCGCTACTCCCCAGCCCTGAATTTCAATGCATTAATGTCTATGGACATCTTTAATACATTACATCTATGTCAATCATTGTTTGGTTCATGTCCAAAATCTCACCATTTGTTGTCATCCTTGGTGAATTTTGCCAAAATATCGCCAAATTTGGCAATAATCAGTCATTTGGTACATGCTCAAAATCTTCCCATTTGTCATTGACCTTGGAGAGTTTCGTCAAAATATCGCCAAATTTGGCAACAGTCTGTCATGGTTTGGTCTATGCCCGAAATCTCGCCATTTGTCATTGGTGAGTTTTGCCAAATTTGGCAAAAATTATTTCGTATTTTGCATAACTCTAAAACTTTTAACCGTAGAATGTTGAAATTTTGTATTTAGAACTATTGTAACTTCTAACTCTGCATCTCTTTTTTGGCTGAAATCGAATGGGTAATTTATTTATAGGGTCACCCAAATGACTTTAAATACATTAAGTTGTATGGATACATTCAATTCATTGAAAGTCTGTGGTCAATGACTACTTTGGCAGTCCCCAAAATCTCACAAACTATCTCACGCTTGTCAGCTATTGGCAAAATTCAGTGTCAGAAGGAAATCTTTCAAATATAACCCAGTTTGGCGATATCGGAAATATTTGGTTAGAAATCGCTAAACCTTAGTATTACTACAGTATTTTATCATTTTCAAACAAAGTAAATTTAGATGAAGTGCATCAAAAATATTTTTGATTTAATACACGTGCAAGGAAGTCATGTGCTGTCCACGTCATATTTTTGTGTTTTCATTTCCTTTTGTTGTTCCGAGACAAACATCACAAATTAATAAACAGCATTTGATAAAAGTTGTTTTTCAAACCCTCAATTTTCTCAGAAAGTAAAGAGTCTGTTTTTGATATTTTCCCATTTTGTATCTTTGTTTTCATTTCCTTTAGTGTTCATTACAATCTCAAAATAATCAAAAATTGTCCAAATGTATGCACTTACATGCTGGACAATGCAGCAGAATTTTGTCACCAATTCTAGAATATCTATTATTGCTAGTAATTGGTAAATGAAATCAGGATCTTTGAACAATTTTAGTTCCTATGAATAAGCCTTTGCTTCAGTATTCTTCGCTTTAGCAGGGTGTCCACCAATTTGAGGAGGCAAAAATAGTGTCATCAGTAGCCTCATTGGCATAAAAAAGTAGCCAGTTTAGTAGCCACTTTTTTAACTTTAGTTTCCAAAATAGCAGTATTTTTGCATGATTTTATAGTTAACCCATTAACAGCCAGCGATCTATTTTTAGAAGGTCACAAAAAGTGTAAGTCAAAAAATATTTAAGCCTTCACATTTATTTACTTATTTTCATTTCTTGAATAAAAAAACTGATTTCAACAAAATAGTCAGCGATAACAAAGTGTTAAATCTTTCATTGTTTTATTAATATTTTTCAAAAAAGAAATATTCTTCATACCCCACAAATCTCAGCAAAATTTATTTATCAATTCTGGTGTCAACATAAATTGGAGAATGTGCTGAAAAAAGTTGGCCACTAGTGGGTTAAGAAATAAAACGACGTCATTTAGTTTCATTTAAGAAAGCATGAATAAAATGAGAAATTTAAAAATTTCATGCGTTATACAACACAGCCTATATTACTTTTTTTTATAATACAATTTTTTTAAACAAATTAGAATTTTTGATGAACTTTGAAAAGAAAGGGGTTGAGAGAAATCAAAATCTGATTTTCAAATTAGCCACCTGGAGTAAGGTACAAGTAGCCAAAAACTTGAAAATACAGTAGAACCTGCATAAGTTGACCACCTAAGTGTCTGTAACTAACAAGCGGAGGCTCAGACGTTGGGATCCCTGATTTTTATGAAATGTTGATGAATTATAGGGGACCCATAGTATAGTAAAATGCCAAAGAATTAGCTACCAACTCTCCCTTATTTTCGAGAAAATTCCATTTAAAGTGCAAAACTAAAGAATTTTCTAACCTTCATGCATTAAAAATCTTATACTTTAGTTTGATACGCTCTAATCTTGAATATTGTAGTCTTATTTGGGATCTGTATTATAAAAATAAAATGAAAATTCTTGAGCGGGAGCAGACTCAGTTTACTCGTTATTTATATTACAAAAGTAATCCTATTTACATTCCGAATATTTCTTCATCTTACTTGAGAAGTATTTTTGGTCTTCCTAGTTTAAGTTCTCGTCGTGATCTATTTTGTTTATTATTTTTTTATAAAGTTGTCAATAATATGGTAGACTGCAGTGATATTCTTTAAAGTATTTGTGTAAATGTACCGAACAGGTCTCTTCGTAATAGCCATTTATTTGTGGATCCAATTATAAAATATAATTACATATACTTTTCGTTATATAAATTTTATAAAATTTATAATAAGTTTTCTTTGGATTTGGATATTTTTAACATGTCTTTTAAAGTCTTTAGAGTTAAGTGTTTTGAACTTTTGCAGTCATGACTGGTATTTATTTTATCTCTGTATTTTATCTTTTTTAATTTTGTCTTTTGTAATTTGTCCTTTTATGCATCACTGTAAATGGATTTCAATCTGTAGTGTGCATTTCTTTTATGAAATAAAAATAAAATAAAAAAATAAAATAAATAAACATTTGATGCATCGTTATATACCAATTATTTGTTGAATCATTTATGTTTTCGTGGCGCCATGGTTTTGCATTCGGCTGGAGATATCGCAAGGTCTCTGGTTCATATCAGACTGAATCCGCTCTGTTTATTTTTTTTCCTCCCTTAAAAATTCCTAAAACAGTTTAAAATTATTATGTAAAAAATATATTGTGACTTACTTTGTAAAACTGGAGTTATAAAGTTCTTTGTTGTGTATATATCTGATAATTTACTAATATTTTTAGAACCAGGGAAGAATGATTAAAATGGATTTGTTTCCTTTCTTCATTTTGAATGACGCAATTATTGTTTAAAGTTTCCGCATTCAGCTAAAGCGTGTTATACACATGTAATTACAATTAGAAATTCAATATTCGGTATAAATGATAAGTTAAACATTTTTACATGTTAAAACATTTATGATTGATGCAGAATGCATATAATTTTACATTCATCAAACTTTGCAAATAGTAGATAACGAAAAAAAAAAAATAATAATAATAATAATAATAAAACACCAGAAGCTTTTGGCTTCCGAGTCGAAAAAACTACAGAGAATTTAATAAAAGAGTATTCCAATATGAATGTAACTTGTTAGAGTCCGGGACACTTTCAACAAGTAACCACTATGCTTCATTCCTTGACCGAATTTTGAAACCATATGTATGGAACGAGAAGTTTTAGGAAAGGTCAAACAAATCCAGAAATTTATAACAAAATATTTTTATGACGATGAAAGTAATTCATCTTGGCCCCTAGAATAAGTAATCCCACTTAAATGTACATCACTTTATCAACCATGTGATGATCAGTTTTATTAGATCCCCCCCCCCAAAAAAAAATATATATACTATATACACAAAATTATAAAATTTCTCCATACTTAATGCAAAATAAACAGGAAACCTGAGAAGATGCAATAAAAATTCATTAAGTCATGTATTTTCTGCTATCACCGCATTTATGCATATTTTTCTGAAATCTTACGACATGTACTGTTTGCAGCAAAATTTTCTAATGAAAGGCAGATATTTCTAAATGTATATGAAATTTTTTTCCCACAAACAGAAATGAAAAGACAATGTGGATGCAAAAATAATTCTTTCATATGTTGTAGCAAATGTCCAAACAATTTGTTTCGCAAAGTTTTAGGACAAATATCACCATAACCCAATTACACATCTGTAAAAGTACCGAATAACTTTTCAAAATGTGATTGATAAATAATATTTCTCATTTCCATTAGAGATGAGACGGGCTCAGCCCGAGCCCGAAAGCCCGAGCCCGAGCTCGGGCTCAGTAATTCACAACTGCGTTCGGGCTCGGGCTCGTAAAAAATTTCTATTTTATTGAACATTCCTTGAAACAGATTTTTAAAAAGTGATTCATATGGAAAATAAAAGGACTTATAAAAAAAATCTGGAGTGACTCCACTCGGCTTTCCGAACACTTACGATTAAGATCATTAGCAAGTATTTAAATAAATTTTAATCGATGAATCATTCAAACATATATACCAAATTGAAACTCAATCGAATGCACCATTTAAACGCTTGCGCACTTTCAAGAATTTCTCCCCATATGCCATTATGCCATAATATAAAAGAAATCTCTGTCGTAGCCCTGTAGAAAAACTATAAGTCCTATACACACCAAAATCAATACCGGTCTTAAGATGGTGATTTATAACATATATACCCAATTTGAGCTCAATCGAATGTATCGTTTAGGAGCTATCGTGTTCACTCACATACACACAAACACACATACATACATACATCTCGTAAAAATAGCATAAATGAATTCAGAAGATCTCAAAACGTGTAAATACACCAAAATCTCGAATTCAAATTTTTTCATAATTACAATACTTTCCTTACATGGTACATGTTCGGAAAGTAAAAATAACGGCACGGGTGCCTGGAAGGCGCGTGAAGCTCTTTGGGTATTTCAGAACGGCGGCTTATATTGCTTAGTTAGTCATGAGATCCGACATTATTTCATAAACATAGCTATAAAGAATTAGAAAGTGCATTAAGAATTTGCAACTATATTTGTCATTAATTTGCACAAATTAATTTGCAAAATTTATTGTATTATATCAAGAATTACTTATTTGGATTTTATTGAATTTTATTTATCTTTAGCTGAAATTTCGGGCTCGGGCTCCGACTTAAATAATATTGTTCGGGCGGCTCGTGCGGGCTCGGGCTTCAAAAAATGAGCCCGAACTCATCTCTAATTTCCATTGCTTTCATTTGCATTTATTCAATTTTGTTTCATAGAATAGAGTTTATTCAATAAATCATATCGATTTTCTAATGTGTTTGTCATTTTAAACTGTTTTATGAATTTTTAAGGGAGGAAAAAAAAAAAAAAAAACAAAGCAGATTCAGTTGGATACGAACAGGAGACCTCTTGATCTCTGGGCGAACGTGGAACCACGGTGCCACGGAGAATGTAAACGACACTTCAAATAAATTGTATATAACAGTGCATCAAATGTTTAAGTGGAATTTTCTCAAAAATAAGGGAGAGTTGGAGGCTAATTCTTTGGCATTTTACTTTACTATGGGTCCCCTATAACCCATAAACATTTCCTCAAAATTGGTGATCCCAACATCTGAGCCTCCCCTTGCAAGTAAGTAGTCAACATACGGGGGTGGGCAGCTTATGGAATTTTTAGAAAATATTTAGAATATTAAAAAATTTAGTAAACGTTTTTAGTATTTTTTGAGGAAAAAGTCAGAACTTGCGTTGCTTATTTTTATATTTACTGATGGTACAGCATATTTTTACAATTTTTCAAAGAATGAGTCAATTTGTGTTTGAGCCCTCTTTCTGTTCATTAAGAGGCGTTGGAGGGGCAAATCGAGCAGGGCGTTCCCATCACCATCTCAGAATTTCATTATTTTATTTTATTGTGTTGCCTTACCCAAGGAAAGAACAAATTTGAAACATTTTTGATTTACCTCTTTTAGTTTTGGAGTTATGGGGGGGTCAAAGTACCCCAGAGGACCAACGTCGAATTAATTTAGGTCCATTTTTGCCACTTTATTGTGTCGACTGTGACTGGCTCAAAGGTGCTTCAAAGAATTTTTTCATTTTATCCTATAATATAGCTTGTATATTAACATCTCAAATTGAAAATTCATTCGAAAACTGCCCCAATTAGGCTCCCCAAATTAGGGCCCCCAAAATACCGCCAATTTTATAAAAAATGCCGTTTTAAGAATGCTTTAAATCTTGGCTCTGATGCGATACAGAAAACATTTTTGCACAGTGCAGTTATATATCTTCATATAAAGTGAATCCAATGTTAAAAATTTTTGAAGGCCCCCCGGTACAGGGCCCCAAACATGGTCCTTAGCGCTAATTTACGCAATTTCGAAGCATTGGTACAGCTGAAGCCGACTTCCCACAGGAGAACTATTGACATGGAGATGTAGTATCAACATAGTAGTTTGATATTATGAAAAAACATTTCTTGAAGGTACAACTGTTTCCAAGAAAAATCCCAAAAAGTACCTCCCTATTTGGGACATTCCACTGGCACGCATGGAGGCATTTCGGCGTTACGTTTAGAAGTTTAATCGACAGTGGCAATATTGAAAATTAACTTATTCTTCATATATCTCAAATATATCCTCCATATATCACAAATAGTTATTTTACAGGGGCACTCATAAGAATTACATTACGCTGTATGGGGATCTCTGTAACTACTGGACCGATCCGAAAAAATTTTTCACTGATGGAAAGCTACACTATTCCTGAGTAATATAGGCTACCTTTCAGCATGCAGCATAACTAGTTCTTTTACAGGGACACTCAAAAATTCTAGCACATGATGCTATAGGGACATCTCTGTAACTACTGAATCGATTCTAAAGATCTTTTCACTGAAAGCTATACTATTCCTGAATAACATAGGCTAAAATTCATGCATGCAGCATAATTTACAGGAACACTCAAAATAATTCGTAAACATTGCCGTAACTGTCTCCATTCACGACTCAAATTTACTGAAATTTTATTCAACTCCATTCACATTTTTGAACAGTGATTCTAAAGATCTTTTCACTGAAAGCTACACTATTCCAGAGTAACATAGGCTAAAATTCATGCATGTAGCATAATTTACAGAAACACTCAAAATAATTCGTAAACATTGTAGTAACTGTCTTCATTTGCCACACAAATTTATTCAAATTTTATTCAGATTTTCTTAAACTCCATTCAAATTTTTGAAAAGTGCAATTATATATCTTCATATAAAGTGAATCCAATGTTAAAAATTTTTGAAGGGCCCCAGGGCCTCCTGGTATATTTTTTGAAAGCATCCCCATTTTCAAGAAAAATTTAACACAGTAATAAAAAAATATATCTTTTCATAATATGAAACTACTATGTTGAAACTACAACTCCATGCCAATAGTTCTTACGTACGAAGTCAGAGCCAGCTGTACCTTTGCTTCGAAATTGCATAAATTAGTGCTAAGGACCATGTTTGAGGACCCATATCGAGATGCCCAGGAATTTTTTTTCCTGTATCACGTCAGATCCAAGATTTAAAGCATTCTTTAAAACTGCATTTTTTATGAAATTGGGGATATAGGGGGGGGGGGGGCTTATTTGGGGGCTCTGCCTATTTTCAAATGAATTTCCAGTTTCAGATGTTAATATTCAGGGTAGATTATCAGATTTAAAAAAAAAAAAAAAAATCTCTGAAGCATCTCAGAGCAAATCACAGTCAAGAGAGTAAAATGGCAAAAATGGCCCTAAATTCATCACTCGTCTGGGGTACTTTGACCCCCCATAACTCCAAAACTAAAAGAGCTAAATCAAAAATATTTCAGATGTGTTCTTTCCTTAGGTAAGGCAACACAAGAAAAAAAAATTCATGAGATTCTGAGATAGGGATTGGAACTTTCTTCTTTTTTTTACCTGATTTGCTCTTGTGATGCCTCTTAAAATTACTGGAAGGTAGAGGCTGCAAAACTGTGAGCTTTCAAAAATATTTAACATTGGATTCACTTTATTTGAAGATATATAATTGAACTGTTCAAAAATTTGAATAAATTTGATTGCCGAATGGAGACAGTTACTGCAATGTTTACGAATTATTTTGAGTGTTCCCGTAAATTATGCTACATGCATGAATTTTAGCCTATGTTACTCTGGAATAGTGTAGCTTTCATTGAAAAGATCTTTAGAATCACTGTTCAAAAATGTGAATGGAGTTGAATAAAATTTGAATAAATTTGAGTGGCGAATGGAGACAGTTACGGCAATGTTTACGAATTATTGAGTGTTCCTGTAAATTATGCTGCATGCATGAATTTTAGCCTATGTTATTCAGGAATAGTGTAGCTTTCAGTGAAAAGATCTTTAGAATCGATTCAGTAGTTACAGAGATGTCCCTATAGCATGATGCGCTAGAATTTTTGAGTGTCCCTGTAAAAGAACTAGTTATGCTGCATGCTGAAAGGTAGCCTATATTACTCAGGAATAGTGTAGCTTTCCATCAGTGAAAAATTTTTTCGGATCGGTCCAGTAGTTACAGAGATCCCCATACAGCGTAATGTAATTCTTATGAGTGCCCCTGTAAAATAACTATTTGTGATATATGGAGGATATATTTGAGATATATGAAGAATAAGTTAATTTTCAATATTGCCACTGTCGATTAAACTTCTAAACGTAATGCTGAAATGCCCCCATGCGTGCCAGTGGAATGTCCCAAATAGAGGTACTTTTTGGGATTTTTCTTGGAAACAGTTGTACCTTCAAGAAATGTTTTTTCATAATATCAAACTACTATGTTGATACTACATCTCTATGTCAATAGTTCTCCTGTGGGAAGTCGGCTTCAGCTGTACCAATGCTTTGAAATTGCGTAAATTAGCGTTAAGGACCATGTTTGGGGCCCCATACCGGGGGGCCCTGGGGGCCTTCAAAAACTTTTAACATTGGATTCACTTTATATGAAGATATATAACTGTACTGTGCAAAAAATTGTTCTGTATCGCATCAGAGCCAAGATTTAAAGCATTCTTAAAACTGTATTTTTTATGAAATTGGGGGTATTTTGGGGGGGGGGCCCTAATTTGTGGCTCTGACAATTTTCGAATGAATTTTCAATTTGAGATGTTAAAATACAAGGTATATCTTATAAATAAAAATGAAATTCTGTTTGTTTGTTTGTTTGTGGATTTGAGTTGTATACAAATCCACAAAAATGGACCTATCCGCCTGAAATTTTGCACAGATATGTAAAATAATATAGAATAAATCATAGTCCACTTTAAAAATTTGAAAGTCCACCCGTTCCCAGAATTTAAGAGATTTTTTATGTTCTCCACGCAAAAAGCTTTCCGTAATTGTAACCCTTGTAGTGAAAAAAGTGTGAAATAAGGATCGTGGTTGCCATGTGTGGCGATTTTGCCGAATAAGATGTTTTAAATTCTCAAAGTAAAAATAAAAGAATAATAATGATTTTTTTTTGTTGTTAGTTTATATTCGTAAGGTTATATTTTTTTTAATTATAATATCGTGTGCATGGGAAATCGGAGCAGGAATGAAATGTTTTATACGCAAAACAATAAGAATTGAAGATTTCCGAGGCTAATATGTTAAAATTTTTTAGTTTGGCGAAAAAATAAAATGGCTCAAATGCTGAGAAAGTGAGTTCTAGCGGTTTGCACAGTTTCCGCTCCGGCTTGGCACAATTTACTGAGAGCTTAAGGAAACGGATTTTTGAAAACAAGTGCAAAGGTTTTATTAGAATACAGCGTTAAATTTTAATGATCCGTGCGAAAATAATGCAGTTATTAAGGGATTTCAAGCGATCTATCTTCAGCATTCTCGCGATTTTGAGGAGGATTCTAACGCTTGGCGCTATTTATGGTAATTTAATCGTCTGCTATTTGGGTTATGAATAAACCTGCGTATAAGTTTTTGAAATTTTCATTCAGTTGGAATTTCATTCAGTTGGAATTTTTCTGAGCAGCTTTTCTGCATCTAATGTATTACATCCAGAAAAAAGGATGTTAGAAATATCAATTTTAATTTTGTTTAATCACACTCATGAATAATGATACACTTTCCAACTTAATGAAAGAAGGAACGAAAATAGGGAAGACCCATGGATTATAACTCAAAACAATGAGGATCGAAGATATCCGAGTTTAATATGTAATTTTTTTTAGTTTGGCAAAAAAAAAAAAATGGCTGATAGGCCGATTTTTAGAGAGTGAGTTCTAGCGGTTTGCACAGTTTTAGGCTTTTTGGCGCAATTTACTGAGAGCTTAAGGGAATAGCATTTTTGAAAACAAGTGTATAGGTTTTCTTAGAATACAGCATTAAATTTTAACTATCCGTGCAGAAATAGTGCAGTTATTAGGGCATTTCAAGCGATGTAGCTTCAGAATTCTCGCCAATTGAGTACATTTATTTAACTTGGGGGAAATCCGCCAAATTTCAGAAAATTGAAATCTTCGCATTTAGTACATCGAGGTAACGATGAATAAAACATGTTATAGTTGATAATTTAAAAAATGCGGCTGTATTAAGGGATTCCACTTTTCAAATAAATGCCTGGCGGTCGAACCATTTCCCATTTTGATTGCTGCTAAGTCAATGCTTCGAATGATTCCCTGAAAAAACTCTTGCAAAATGGCGTATGCTGGCACTTTGGCGAGGCTTAGATTTGAAACTGGATTTTACTTGAGACTGGTATATACGTATAATAAGACTGGTTATAGATAAAAATGAATGTTGGTATGTGTGTAGGAGGTTGAAAAACTCCAGCACCGTTTCAGCGATCACCATGAAATTTGGTTCACCTAAGTCTTTTATCATGGAGAAGGTTTTTATGCTCTCCGTTTTCCTCTAACTTTTCACTAGGTGGCGCAGCAGAACGTCGAATTCTATTTCGTTTAGCCGTTTGCTATGCGAATATCGTCCAACCAATTTCGATGAAATTTGGTACACGCGAATATTAGAACACGGAGAATATTTTTCACTATCCATTTGCTGTAACTTACCGCTAAATAGCGCTGCAACGCATCAACTTCTATAGCGTTCGACCGATCGGCATAAAATTTTTTATACTTACACATTTGAGAACGAAGAATATATTCTAACTGCGTTACTTTTGATGTTCTCACCACTAGATGGCACTGCAATGCATTATTATTTTAACTCGCCACTAGATGACGCTGCAGCAGGCCAAATTTTTGACCATTCAAACGGTGGCTATGAAAATCAGTATACATAGCTATTTGAACAATGAGAATATTTTGGCGTTATCCATTTTGCTATAACTCGCCACATGACGGCGCTGTAGCAAATCATTACTTTAATTAACCACTAGATGGCCCTGCAGTGTATCACTTCTTGACTGTGCGAATGATCGCTATGAAAATAGGTATACATAGATATTTGAACACGGGGAAGAGTTTGGCACGATCCATTTTCCTATAACTTGACACTAGATGTCGCGTCAACACATGAACTTCAAGACTATTCAGCCGATCGTCATGAAAATTCGTATACATCGATATCTGAATGCGAAGAATATTTTTGCCGTATCCGTTTTGCTAAAACTCTCCACTAGATTGTGCTACGCCGCATCGCCTTCTGCACCGTAAAAACGATTGCCTTGAAATTCAGTATGCATGATTATTGAACACAATATAACGCGATATCCATTTTGCTATATCTCTTTATTACAATAAATAGTAATCACAACAAATATGAATATCAAAAAGTCCATTCATTCCCGTGCGAAGAACGGGTACTTCAGCTAGTTATAGGATAAAAGGCAATTTTCTGCAGCGAAATCTACAAAAAGTTGCTCCATCATGAACTTTACATTGTTTTCGCTCAGAGTTGGGTACTTTTCAGTTTCGCCGTCACTTGGATCATCATCCTCTTCGCCGTCCATTTCTTGAACCTTTGAGTCCTCGTTGTGCTTAGTTTCAGAGAGAATCTCACTGAAGATTGCCTCTGGGTCTGATTCAACACGTTACTAATTCATCGTCCATGATAACATAATCTTCAAAATTAACTCCATCAAAAGCTGACAAGGGAGATAGAGGAAGCTCCTGCTCTTGCACTGATGTTCTATCTGTAACAAATCCAGCTTTCTTGAAGCAGTTCTTAATCGTGGCTTGCATAACTTTATTCAAAGCAGAATTAATCCAATGAACAACATTCAAAGCATTTACTGATACAGCTGTTGATGATACAAACGCAGAAAGACCACAGGTTTGTGCTTTCACGATCAGCCATTCCAGAAGTTGAGCTCTGTAGTGCACTTTAAAGGACTGAATAATGCCTTGATCTAAAGGTTGAGTTTTCGAAGTAGTGTTTGGAGGCAAAAATTTTAACTTCACATTTGTGAGATTATTCATTTTTGAGTGGCTCGGGCAGTTGTCCACTGTAAGTAGAATAGACACAGGCACGTGCCAACAGGGGGGGGGGCATTTTTCATCCCCCCTGTATATGAGGAGAGGGGGCGAACTACATAATTCGCCCCCCCTCTATCAAGTACGTGCCAATAGGGAGGGGCAAGGGGGTTTTCGCCTCCCTTGTGTATGAGAAGCGGCGAACTGTATAATTCGCCTTCCTCTCTATTAAGAAGTTTAATACATTATTGCAGTGAAAACTCTGCCCAAAAGTTGGACACTTGCTGTACAATCGAAAACATGGCCGCAGCCAGGGGGGAAATCATGGGGGTTTGATCCCCCACTCGAAATTTTTGTCAGTGCATTAGTAGTTTATATGCATTTTGGAGACAATTACAGGGGCAAGAAATTTTAGTACTACATAATCCCCTTCCCCCCCTTTCCAAAGTGCTGCATATCCCCACTGAATTTTTTTTTTTTGGCTAAGGCCTAGCCCAAAAAGTGTCTAATTTATAGTAGTACATTTCAATGCTATGGACACCTTCTATTCTCCAGAAAATTGTCCGACTTGGAAGATTTCACTGTACTAGCACAAAAATAATTTACAGGGTTCATACTCATTTTTCAAAATGAAATTCCTTGAGTTTTCCAGGTGATTTTTCAGGAATTTCCAGGTTATCGAAAAAAAATAAACATAAGATAAAGACTAAATACTTTTAATTTATATGCCCCATTCTAAGATAATGAAATTATGATAGCACTATGGTAATCAAAATTATACTCCCCCTCAATTATCACAAAATCAGAGGATTACATTTATATCAAACATGGTTTTAAATTCAATTTCACCTATAAAATATCAGAAATTATGCAACAGCTTTACAGAAGTAAAAAAGAATTTTTGGGACCACTTCATTGACTGATAGTTTCAAGATATGTTTTTTTATAGTATTGCCAGTACACAAGGCTATTGGTAAAAATTGCCATATGCTTTAGAACTAAGTAAATTCCACCAATCCTATGCATAAACAATGAAATATTTAACACTAATAGGAACCCACATTCTACATTGTAATCTAGCAAATATCAGCAGAGTTTGTATATACGTGATAATATTAGACAATCTAACTTTGTGCACAGTACACAACACAAAGAACAGCCCCTCCAACTCAAATGAGAAAGGGGAGCAATCACAAATGCTCAGAACTGCAGAGACAAAATGAGAAGCAAGTGTGCTATTCGTCCTAAGCAGTCTTAAGTGATAGATGATTAATCTTGTATAATCCATTTCCAATTACATGAGTGCTTCATTAGCGAAGTAGTTGACCCTTGAATAGGGTGAAAGCCATAAAAATAAAGAGAGGGGGGAAATTTGATAGTTTGATAGAGGGGGAAATTCAATTTGATAGAGGGGGAAATTCAATAGTTTTTTAGCGCCCCTGGGCAACCACCCAGGGGCGCTAAAAAACTATTGAATTCATAGCTATCAAGTAGTCTAATAAACTTACTGACCTAGATCTGCTAAAAACTGCACATCGATAAGCACAGATGAGAAAAAATACAGAATTTGTAATTTTGTGTATAGTTTTCTTTTTCAAATTTACAGCACTGTAACTAGCAAGAATGCAGCTTTTACATTATGGAAATGTATTTTAATGCAATTAATCAAATTTACCTAATTAGAGTCAGTACAAGCTTTTCTGGGGATTGGCAAGGGGGGGGGGGGGGGGGCAGATCAAGATCCACTATTTAGTAGGTAGACAAACTCGAAAGACCTGCTGTTGGTTTTTGTCCAGGGCCACTAAATATGTTCTGCCCAGGGCCACTAAAGCCCTAAGCACGTTCCTGATAATATAAAACTATTCGGATAAACAACTTCGGATTCTGATTTCACTCACTGTCAGTCTAGTAGCGAAACAATTCAGTGAGTCTATCTGTGTGGTATGAAAGGGGGGGGGGCAAACTTCAAAAAAATATTTTAGAGGGGGCAAATTTCGCACTTGTAACAACTTCAGTTCCGATTTGGTTTTGTAATGCAAGTTTGTTTACATCATAACACTATACTGGGTGATTCAAAATAGATGTTAAGGAGATTATTTTTTAAACCGTAAGTGATCGAAACATACTTCAAAGTTCGTCAAATTAAGAGTAGCTTTCAGATATGGCATTTTTTTTACTAGGGTCTGTATACATGGTCCCTTTTATATGGTCCCTCCTTTCCTATCACTTATATTTAAAAAAATATTGTTCTAAGAAAGTAAATTTTTAAAATCCCATGCCTCTAAGTGGAATAGTTTCCGAGATATTGCAATATGCAAATTTTGGCATTTGTCACCAAACACTAAGGGGATGTCTCAAAAGTGAGAAAAATGTAATTATTTTTTAACTGACGTTAATGTAAGTTAATAATCATTCGATAGACACAATTGACCCCTCAAATCCTAATTTAGCTAGAATTTTTCTGTAAAGCATATTTGGCAGATGCTAGTGAAAGTTACCACACCATAGTAACCTACACCATTATTTTGTCATTCTCTTTCACACTTAAAAATTCCTTCTGTAGAAGCGTGACGCAATTAGTGGATATCCCCCCCCTAAAAGAATAAATTATCGCTAATTTCATGAAGCAGTACCGATCAAGTAAAACTGTTCCTGTTAATTTCACACATTTAAGCGCCTTCAATTGCTTTTCTCAACAATGGGATCTTTATTTATCTTTTATCAACTCATAGCTAGTCCCCTAAAGTAAAGATATTTTTGCCTAAGAACTGACGCCAGCACAGTAGGTAAAGTGGTATGAGTCATCAGTTTCAAAATTAATTTTCTCGCTAACTATTCCAAGTAAAGACACGGGATTTGCTTTATTAATTTTCTTAGGCAAAGAGCAACATTCTTCTAAATATAAACGGTAGGAAAAGAGGGACCGAATAATAATTATATAAATTACGTATACTAATATGTATACAACCCCCCATAAAAGAAATGCCATATCTGAAAGCTACTCTTAATTTGACGAACTTTTCTAATTGGAAATATGTTTCGATGACTTACGGTTTAAAAAATAATCGCCTCATCATCTATTTTCAATCACCTGGTATACTAAATCTCCAGGGGGGAGGGGGGGCAATGTCCTACCTTGTCCCCCTTTATGGCACCCATGAGCCCTGGTAGCGCCTGCAGTAGTTGTTAAGGCACTGGACTGCAGATTCTATTTAAGCATACCACAGAAGATCACCGTGTACATGCACGTTAAACCAGGGCCATCGCTAAGCAACCGGCCTGCTAATGAGTTGCCATCGCTAAAAATGAGTTTATCATTGAGGCCTGTTTTCCCCAGTCACAGTATTCCATTTTATTATTCTAAGTTTTATAAATTTTATATTATTTTATTATTTTAAAACAATTTTTTTATACTTTTGTCATACTAAAGAACTTTAGATGTAGGTAATCGTTTTGTGAATCTTGCGCCATTTTCTTTCATGAAAATTTATCCTAAAATTCGAACATTTTGCTCTGAATGTAAAGGTAAGTGAACGCTTATAATGTATTTAGAAATTCTAAAAAATATGTATGTAAATCATGTTTAGTGAATAATTACTCATGTGTTATTTATAAATAAATTATTTTAATCAGAAATCGTATAACTTGAGTAGTTTTTATTCTTGTAAATAAGCATGACGTTGTGATACTATTTAGACAATTTAATTTTGCCAGTTGAAAATGTTATTTATCAGTTATATATGCCTTGATTATGTGATTAAGACTTACATCTGGTACAGTGCAGAAATACAGTAAATTACAAATTATTGATTTTTGCCCGTTTATACAGAAACTTCAAATGTAGTTAATATTTTGTACAAGCGTTCACTATGCTTGCTCAATTCCTAAGTTCGATTGAGAAAGCGACAAAAGAACAATATATACTACATGAAATTATTAAAGAATAAATAATTTAGGGATCGCGCTATAGAGCGTATTTTATCAATTTTCTCCAATATACAGGATATCCCGAAAACACTGAAATGTGCTTTAATGCATCATTTGTTAAAGATTAATCTTGAATTGTTTAAAATAACGTAGGAAATGCGACTACGTTCATGAAATATTCATTATAAATAATTAAATATCCACTTGTGAAACTAAAATAAGCAATTGTGAATCATGAGAGTAAGCGCTACTTTGTTTTTCCTTCAAATTATATGCATCTATTTTCTTTATGTAAATATGTATCATAGCAAACAAATAATCATGAGTTCGTACTTGAATTAGTAACACAATTACTACTTAAAACTACATTAAATAACGTTTGAAAGCACTGGGAAGCTTAAGAAATGCCTGATGTATATGTGAAGACTCGAGCATCCGTAGGCCTCTTTGGATGGCTCATCAAAATACACGCACAGGCCCGTTACTAATTGCGAAGGCCCCGGTTAAACCTGCCGTGGATCCAGAAAACAGGCTAGGGGATTCAGCTCCCTAAAAGGCTATTGCTTTATTTAATTAACTCCGAAAAATTCTGTATTCGCTCCTGAAAATAATATATTGAATCAAAAGAGTTGAGTGTTTGAGACAATGGTGAATGGGAGAGGTGCCCCCCCCCCACCCCCGATTCCGATGCTATTATGACTAATTGCTTGAAGTGAACATCAGTGGTCAATTTATAACCAACACGAGACGATTTGTTTTGCTATATATGACTTCAAAAAGCTTTTGTAATTTTCAATAAATATAAAAGGCCTAGAGACAATCACTGAAGAAGTAAAGAAAAATTATGGAAAAGTAAAAGAAAATCATAAGTACTCCCTATTTTGCAAAATGCTACATTTAACAAAATCAGCAGTGAGATTATTTTTATTTGAAATTTTAATAAACTGTATTATAAAATTTGTATATTATGTAGAGTAAGTTTGTTATAAGAGGGCACAATAAAACTTATGCAGGAATTCTGAATTATTTTTTAGTTTTGATTTTAATTTGCTGCTTTGTTTCTTTTTCTTCTGTTTCTTCTTCGTTTTTATCCGAGGGTTGTGTATTTTTTAAGCTTTTTTTTTTTTTTTTTGGAGGGGGACGAGTGGGAGGAATCATGTCACTCTGCTTTAAAAATGAGCACAGAAAGTGTCTACACAAACTGTTCTATACAAAAAAGTTTCAAGCATAGAAATTGCATTGCGAAATGAACTCGGACGCAACTAATTTTGGAATATGTATGTATGCATGTTACATTATGCTGTAAAATGTTTTTCTGGATGTTTCATTACTTTTATACATAATTAATTTGCCGTTTATAAAACTGTCTTTAAATCACAGCTTGTGAAAATGCAATCAAATTTGTTTTGAGTCTCTGGCGTAATTTCCTTCACTGAAATTAGCAATACTTCTTAATCTGTTGGTAGATTTTTAGGCTATTATCGTAAACAAATTATATTCAATAAGTAAAAGGAAATGTTGAACATATTATTGCTAAGCTTGACAACTGCCAGTAAAGTAGAACAAGCATGTTGTGGGTAACGAACAGTTCAGCTTGTGTCTGAGATAGATGAATCCCATCACATTTGAAGTGAAAGAAGACTTTATGGGGATGTATTCTACAAAAGATACCAAAGCTAATACTTTATTTTATGCTATTGAAGATGAGATGATAAGACTTGGTTAGGTCAACAAGTTAGAGGACACTGCTTTGATGGAGATCTAATATGTCTAGTCATTTACATGGTGTTCAAAAGCTCATAGCAGATGCTCAACCAAAATCATTAATTGCCCATTGCAGCAAATATTGCTTGGAATTATGCCTCCAAGAAGCACTTAGGTCTTGTTCCCTACTTTGTGAAGTCTTCGCATTGGTAAAGGGTGTTTCAAACATCATATTATTTTCTGCGGAAAGAAAAAGTATTTATTCGGACATCGTTCTCAAACCGTACGATGAAGATAATGATGGAAAAGGAAAAGTCCAAAATCTCCTTCCACTTTGTCCAACTAGATGGTGTGTTCAAGTTAACAGCTTAAAAAATTTTATTTCAAATTACGAAAGGGTACTACAGACAGTAAAAGGCTTTTTGGATGACAAAAATTCAGTTACCGATGATAGAAGGGCAGCATTAAAAGGCTATAAAAGACAACTGAAAAAAGCAAAGATGATGTTTGCATTAAAAATAGCAATTGAAATTTTCAGTCCATGTGAACAATTCGCTGTAACTTTGCAGAACACTGGATATACTGCTATGAAGGCAAAAATATCTGCAGAGTGTCTGTCGGAGACTCTTTCAAATATGAGAAGTGATGAAAAATTTGAATATATTTGGACAGAAACAAAAACAGCCACTGAATTTTACAATTGGCGCTTCCACATCCACCTAGAAAAAGAAAACTTCCAAGTCAGTATGAGTATTCCAGTATTTCTCAAAATTTCCCTACCACCAACATTCAGTACAGCTCAATGAACAGCTCAACAAGTAAAACAGCTCAACTTCGAAAAAGCTTCTTTGAAGTCATTCATATAGCCTCTAACAAAATTGAAAAAAGATTTCATCAACCAGGAATTGAGAATATGGTAAAATTTGAAGAAGTGCTTACAGCTGCTGTGAAAGGACAAACATTGAAAGGTACTTTTTTTGCAGGAAAAATTAGGTATACATTCAAGTGATTTCAGTCTTGAAAAGCTAGAAGCTCAGTTAATTTTGCTACCAAGTGTAGTTAAAGATAACTTGGAATCACCATTTGATATCTGTCAGAAGTTAATCGCAAAATCAACTATGATTAGAGAGATCATGAGTGAAGTATTCAAACTTGTAGAATTGATCTCCATTGTACCTGCATCCACAGCTACAGCTGAAAGATCTTGCAGCATTAAAGATGTCCTCATCTTTAAAACCTTTAGTAAACAGTGGGAATTTTTCAATAAACTTCTCCACTTCAGCTGAAACCTCATTCGATTCCCCACACAAAACTTTTTGAGAAATCTTATATCGTAGTTTGAATTTTTCCAGCCAACCTGCTGACGCTCGGAAGTCCTCTATTTTGAATTCTTTTGCAAATTTTTTTTGCTACTTCTTGCAGCATAGGTCCCGATATTCTTGCATTGATTGATCTCATCTCTTTAAACCAACGAAATGTGGCTAAGTTCCCAGAGTCAAGACATGTTTTTCTGCATTTTCTTTGGAGTCTCCCGTTTTCAGAAGAATATCTGGAAAGGTATTCTTCCTTGCATTTTAAAATCTTGCTCACAGTTGTCTTGCTCACACCAAATTTTTCTGCTGTCTTTCTTTGGCTACTGCTTTCCAGAAAATTAAGAAGATCCACTTTCTCCTTTAATTTATGTTCTTTTAAAGCTTTTCTTTGCACCATTTTCAGTGACAATTGGCAAATACGCAATTCGACCAGTACCGTCACAACGCAACGTCTAGAAAGAAAGAACAAAATATGTGAGCGATACATGATTAACTAAAAGTTTAAGGCACACACCTACGGGTTTCGACCAATCATAATCTTAGCTCCATTGTTGGGTGCCACTTCCTTGGTTGCAAATAGCAACGAGACATTCTGGAACAAACTCGAACTGAAACTGCAGAACAAACGAAAGGAAAAGCAAATTCAAAAAAAGATCAAAGGTCAAGTTACAGAGACTAAAACCTACTAAAAAGTGGTCAACATATAACTTATGGAGATGGTCAACATATAGAGGTAATTCTCCATTAAAAATGCGATGTAACCATTCAAATTTTAGTCAATATACAGAGGTGGTCAACGTAGAGAGATGATCAACATTAGAGGTTTAACTGTAGTATGAAAATGACATTTTTTATTCAAAAAAGTCACCCAAGCAGCCTGATCTTTAAATTAGTAGCAAAAGTTGCCTTTTTAGTCGCCGGTGGACACGCTGCTTTAGATTAAATTTATGCAATTTATATGCAGGTCAGTGAAAAACAGTAAAATCAGTTTGAAAAGCCTTGTAAACCATTAACTCACTTTGAATGAATCTCGTTTGTTAGAATGATCTAGGATTTAAATAATCAATATGTACTTCATCAGCAATTTTAATTAACTGTTCATAGCCAATTCCCTAATTATACCTTTTCACAAGCTGAAGTACCCATCGTTGATGGGTACTTCAGCTTGTGAAAAGGTATAATGCAAATTTCTGAAAAGCTTGAATTTTTGTCAGCATTGTAGGCATCCAAAGAACGAAATTAGTATAGTGGCAATAGAATATAAAGCAAAATTGTAGCTTCTGTGTATTGTTAAAAGATTCCAGATTAGAGAGTAACAAAGTGTGATAAATAGAGTTTCTTTTTATTTAAAAAAAATAAAGTTTTATTCTGATTGAATGAACTTTTTAAGTCAAGAGGTCATTCCAACCCTGTAACTAAATTTTGTTTCATTCTCTGCAGATATTTTGGCTTTATGCCTCAAAAAATTTGTGCACACTTTTCACAAAATCAAAAAGAGCAAACAAACAATTTTAGAGTTTTAAAATTCATTCAATATTTTCAAAATATTCCGACCTTTGTTGTTTAAATCGTTGCTGATCATGTTTCTAAACTTCATTGTAATGGATTTTTAAGGGGTGCAAGAACAAACATTTATACAGTTTTCTTAAAATCCCATCCTCTTATCATAATCAGTTAATAATCAAACCCAAATTAACTTCCGTCCAACATAATTCCAAATTTCATTCGATTCCATTGCCATTTTTCAGGAATGGAACAAATATGTACTAAGTTTTTGCAGAATCTCAAAACCTATTAAAAAAATGTAAAGTACTTTAATGTCTATAGTTTAAGTGATCACCTGTGACGATACTAAATTTTATTTCATTTGCTACAGTGGTTATACATAATCGACAAATATTTTCACATTTTGAATAATTTTTTTGCAAAATCTAAAAAATTTCACAGCTATAATTTAAATTGAGTGACCATGTATCATGTCACCAAATTTCATTTCATAAATTTCAATCATTAATATTGATGAGGAAAAATTTTTACACAGTTAGATATAATTTTTGCAAAACCTCAGAATCTATAAAAACTTTTTTTTTTAATTTGAACACCTACAATAAAATTGAGTGACCACCTACCATGCACTTAATTCCACTTCATTTGCTTTAGCTGTTATTACACGATGCGGACATGCATATTTACGCAATTTGAAATAAATTTCACAAAACCTCAAAATCCAATTAAACATTTTTGAAAAATTCTAGCCTATAGTTTAAGTTGAATGACCACCTATCATGTAACCAAATTTCCTTTTATTCCCAGAAGTCATTATTTTATAATGTTGGAGCAAAAATTTAGGCATTTTAAAACAATTTTTGAAAATCTCAAAATCTGATCAAAATATTTTTAAAATTCAAAGACTCTAGTTTAAGTTAAGCAACTACCTATCACATCACCAAATTTCATGTTATTCGCTTTCCTTGTTATCATGTGATGCTCGAATAAATATGTATCTATTTTGAAAAAATTTTTGCAAAACATCAAAATCTAATCAAAATTTTTTAAAAATTAGATTACTATAATTTAAGTTGAGTGACCACCTATCATGCCAACAAACTTCATTTCATTCGCTTTAGTGATTATTACATGATGCGCAAACAAAAATTTAAACAGTTTGAAACAGCTGTCGCGAAATTGCAAAATCAAATCTAAATTTTTTTTTTAATTCGACACCTATAGTTTAAGTTGTGTAACCACCTATCATGTCACCAAATTTCATTTCATTCACTCCAGTCATTCTTCCATGATGTGCAAACAAATAAAGAGTCATGGACAGAATGACAGAAAGCCAAACTTTTCTTTTTTGACGGTCATACTGGATTCTCAGATGCTCTAAACGGATAGAAATCGCAAAATTTTTGAATTCCAAGCAATGTACAGACAAAAGTCTAATTTTTTTCATATAGATAACATTCCCTACAATCTATGCCTGATTATTTAACCAAGATTCAACATTGTGGGCATCTTTCAAAACGAACTGTAGTCTATGAGCTATATCCCATGTGGGAAAAAAAAATTCAAGATCAATATCCAAACAAAAACTGCATAGTTTTTGCAACTGAAAAGTCAAAATCCTGTCCATCAAAAGGCATTCCATTCAGTTGTGATTCTAGTATTATATGAAAGTCTTCCAAGGCTGGTTTGATTTTCTGTGCAAGGGCATCTCTATTGTCAGAAATACCACACGGAGATATGTCCATTACAATGCATGTCTGAATGCCATCAACTATAGTAATGTTATGATTTGAAAAATGTTTTGAAAATAACGTTTGTTCTAGCGATCTATGAGTAGTAAAAAGAAATTTTAGAGTAATATTTTGTGTAATGTTTAAGTTGTACTACTTATCTTTTGGGTTTGTTTATTATTTCTCTCACGGCACAAATTTTCCGATTTCGTGGTTTGTTTTGATTCGTTTTGCGCTCTAACGTCAAAACAGGTTGCCAGATCGGATGAACAAAACTTTTCTTTTTTGATATGTGGTATTGGTATGATTGTAACTTTTGATAAATAACTAATGTTAAAAATGTTTATATGTGATTTTTTTTAAATCGAGCCGACTTTTCCTTTTCTTTATGCCGACATTTTTTTTTCTTTCTTAAATAAATTTTTGATACAAACATCATATTTTGGCTTTGTAATGTGTTTGCTAAATTTTAAGTTTTGGTTTACAAGTGGTTTTTTTATGCTAAAATTTTCTCTGTCTTTAACTTTTTTTATTCTGCCTTTTCTGTTTTTTTTTTTACCCTTTTTCCCTGCATCAATTTTACATAATTCAATAGATTGGATGAAGATTCGATACAGACATCGAAATCGGCGGAGGAACACAACCACGTGTAAGAAAAATGTAAATGCCTCAAAAAACATCAATTAACCAACGAAATAATTAAATTTCCTTTTAATGCGACTGTACTTCATCAACTAAATAAGTTTTAATACATTTTTATGAGTACTAAGATATGAAAAAAGAAAGTTCATGAACGAACTTGATTGTCGCATGAATAGTGGAGTGAATTGGCAGAAAAAAATCAAGAGCGAAGATTTGGCGGTGAGGGAGATCTCGCTGTGGCGGTGTCGTGAGGAGGTCGTTTTGTTATTTGAAGTGTTCCTGAGAACTAGACCTTTCGGCGGCGTCAAGCGGGGAGAGAGGATGGACGAGCAACGAATGACAACAAGATGAGAAAGCCATGATGGGGGCTCCCAGATGATAAGTCATTTATTTTCTTTTCTTTCTCTATTTTTTTTATTTTTGTCGGCTGTTAAAAAAAAAAAAGTTAAGTGCACTTCAACAGGGGAACATTAAAATGTTGGTAATTGGTAATAATGGGTTATTTTAAGTTTGAATTTTGTAAAAGAAAATGTTATTCCAGCAAAATATGTTATGATTAAGTTAATTTAAAATAAATGTAAATGTTTAAAATCTAACAGAGTGTTTTCTTCATTCATTCCTTGTGTCTCTTTACTTGTTTTTCAATGGCGTCGTTGCGCCTTTTTTTTTTTCAGCGAAAGCACAGACAGAACCTAGGTCTTTGGCGGTTAAGAATTTTGAACTATACGATTATTTCTGCCTCTATGCCATTTGATTTAGGAAAAGATATTGGATTGTTTGATATTTTTTATTTAACTTTAACTTTGGTACTTTAGAAAATTTTACTTAAGCTCTGTGAAGTCATGGCAGTAATCAGACAAGTAATTTGGAATATTCTATGTAATTTTGTCATTTTATCTGCTGCAGTAGAGTTTAGGGGCTAGCTGTTTAGTTACAGGTTTTTTAGCAATTAAAAAATCTATAATTTTTATTTTACAGTTTTTAAAAAATGAACTCTCTAAAAAATTATCTGGAATGGTTAAGTTCTCCAATATCTATGTTATTATTTAGGTTCAGAACTTTTCAAAAACTTTGCCACCTTTACCTTCCTTAATAGCAGTGTAAGCTATCCTGCCTACCCTTAGGCCAATCTTCTCATGTCCTTCATTGATTTCTTTTTCCTTGATTTTTAATGTTTCGCTAAAGCTACACCACCATTATGAGCACTAAATTTCAGATGGTCATTTAAACGGCCTTTGAAATTTCCAAATTTTTTGCTCTGATTTTCTTGTATTATTGTTGGTCCTCAGGTAAGGAAAACTGACCAAATGAACCAGTTTTCGAAACTGCTGCCTTTAGGCACATTTTATAATTTGTAATGCATGGAATGCACTTGATCATTTCCTTTGTCATTTTATGAGCACTAAATTTCAGATGGTCATTTAAACGGCCTTTGAAATTTCCAAATTTTTTGCTCTGATTTTCTTGAATTATTGTTGGTCCTCAGGTAAGGAAAACTGACCAAATGAACCAGTTTTCGAAACTGCTGCCTTTAGGCACATTTTATAATTTGTAATGCATGGAATGCACTTGATCATTCCCGCTTCTTTAAGAAGGCAAGGCATGAGACAGCAAATTTGTGCTACGGATCTGTAAACTCTTGTAAGTTTGAGTTTCGCTTCACACTCCTCTATTTCTAGAGTGATTAGACAAGGTATCTACTAAACTTCTGAAAGTCAATTTCCTGACATTGTCCAGATTTTTGGGAGCTCCTGGAAAAAATTTCCAGACCATAGATGCATTTTACTTTATGAAATCTCTCGACAGGCCACCCCCTTTTCATATTTAAATACTTTGCTAGAACTTACTTGAAATAAATTTTCAACTGTAATATAATTATTGATGTACTTAAGTTAGAAAAAAAATACTATGAGTTTCAAGTAAGACACTAGTTGATACAGATGTAAACAATACTGTCCAATACTATTTGTGCTACAAGTGGTATATATGTGATATACCTAGATGACAATTTTAAATGCAAACATCAAATTTTAAACAGAAATTTTTTATGTTTTGGTCTACTACATGTCAAATCTAGAAGAATACAAAGTGATAGTAGTGAAAATTTCCATATTTCATCACTGGTCATAGACAGATAGCTTTTTGAACCTTCCATCAACAAGAAATACCCTACCACAGAATGTAAAACAGGTGTGAGCATCGCATTCTTCAAAAAGATTCTAAATGATTCATTCTATCTAAACATAAATCATCTTTATAAGAATGTTCCACTCTCTGGAATCCAGAGAGAAAAAAACTTGCCAAAAAATTTTTACGAAGGCAAATTTATTCTTTTGGATATAATTTTCCTGACCTTTTTTTCATTTTCCAGTCTTTTTCTGACTTTAGTGACCTACTTTCCATTATCCTTGCATTTTCTAGGCTTTCCAAATTTTCTTGATCAGAAGACATCCTGTTAGACAAGAGCTGATCACAGTGTAGGATAATTCTTGCTCTAAAGGATTGGTTTGGTTTGATTTGTTGATAAAAATTCCCCAACTTTTTCATTCAGGCATATTGCCTGATTTAGTGATGACAGTTGGTTATTAATATCTGTATCATTATCAATTTGAACAAATCATTTTTTTCAGAAACAGTAGGTAAAGGTTCAACACAATAGGCCTATGTTCCAATTCAGCTTTTATTAATTTATCACTAGGTTCATCAGGGTGATTTTCCCATTTGTTCAAAGGCCTTTTAGAATTAGAATTAGTATTTTTTGCAGCAAATACTGATAGAAGACTTGCACAATCTATGTTTACAAAATAGTGATTGATCATGCTAACAGAAAGCAAACGGCTGATAAGTGAAAAAGTTTTAAAAATCATTTTAAGAATGAGAAAGAGGAAGAAAATCTCAAAGAATTATGTAATTTTTTGTTAAAATCAAAATCAATTGCACATTGTTTTGGAAAATTTCCCTAGACGGATAAAATTTCCTCCAATCCTAGATTGCCAGACCTATCATATTCTGCACACATAAAATAAATAAACAAATTTATAGTAAAATCAATAAAAATAGACCCAAAAATTTGAATCAACTGAACATGAAAGGGCTGTCCTTAGTTTGTTCAATATCAGATCATTAATATGTTCATTCTTCATTTCCTTTATTTTTCGTTTGTCATTTCCATGCAACTGCCTATTTCTTATGTTTCTTCGAAAATTTCATTAATCTCATAAATCTCTGGGGGTTTCTGAAAATCTGTTATATCTTTGTGGAAATGCACTCATTTAAAAGCATGTTATGTCTTTTTTTATGAATAATAGAAACTATAACAAGTTTTTAGTGTTTAAAAAAAAAAAAAAAAATTACGGGTTTTTCCCTAAACAAATGCAAAGTTCCCCGAGATTTCTAGTCAAAGGAACTTCCCTGACTATTCAAGTTTTTTTGGATGGATAGTCACCCTGCAAATTGTAACAATAAATTCAGTTTAGGAAACATTGTTCTGGGGATAAGCCATTAGCTTATTTTCTTTTTTCAACTCAGATTAAATTTCAGTTATTTTATGCACCTTCAAACAGAAGTATTTCAAAGTTTTACATAACACTGATTTCTTTAATCTAGATAATTATCAGAAAATATTTATTTTGGGAGAAAATATATACCAGTGCTATTATATAACGCCACATACATAAACTTGGTTCAAATATATTTTAATACTAGCTACCTTCGGCAACCAGCTAATTGCCAATGTGTGGCTTTATGACCGGCCTGTGCAAACCTATGGGCTGCTTTTACACATTGCAGTGAGGCAAGCTGGCCAGCATTTGCTGACCTGCAAAAAATTGTGGTAAATAATAATTTACACATGTGACACAGTAGAAATGTGGCTGGTTCTCCAAATGGCAAAAATCGCTGTTCTCAATTTTACAGGTTTTATTAATTTTTTAACTAACCAAAAAATTATGCTAGATACTTGATTTTTTTAAGCAAAGGCTAAATAGTTTGTCACTAACTGCATGTATTTTTTTTTTTTTATTAAGAAAAATCCATAGCTTACCCAATTGAAGCATTGAGAGACATAACTTTTAAAATAAGTTAAAGTGTCTCCCGATGTAACTCTTTTTTTTTTTTTTTTTTTTTTTTTTTTTTAAATGGGAGATGCTGCTAATTCAAAAATAATGGTATAGTTTGAATGAAAACTTTTTCTCTTTCTGATCATGTAATTATTTTTTCTTTAGAATGCTTGGAAGCCCTCTTTCAAATGGCAAAAATTGCCATTCTCAATTTTATGGACTTAACTAATTAATTTTTCAACAAACTAAAAAATGATGCTAGACAGTTGATTTTTTTAAAACAAAAGCTACGTAGTTTGTCCATAACTGTATATTTTTTAAACTAAGAATAATCCATAGCTTGCCTGATTGAAATGTCGAGAGGAATAACTTTCGAAATAAGTTTTTCAAATGTCTCCAGATTTTTTTTTTTTTTTTTTCACGGGAAATGCAGCTAATTCAAAAATAATGGTCTAGTTCAAAAGAAAACTTTTTTCTCTTTTTAATTGTGTAATTATTTTTTATTTAAAACAATCAGAAGCCCTCTTTTTTGGAGTGCAAAGAGGAAAAAACAGTTGAAAATTATATAAAATATAGAATAATTAAAAAACTAATTTAAAGATTAAAAAATAAGCCCAACGTGCACATCTCCAGTACATTCGACGCCCCATGCAAAATTTCATGCAATTCGTCTGGACAGTTAGTGCACAACGTGAACATCAGACAGACACACACACACACACACACACACACACACACACACACAGAGAGAGAGAGACTCTTATTATATTTATAAAAGATTAAGAAAAATTACTTTTAACAAGATACGATTCAACAGATGAATTGTAGATGCAAATAGTTTCCCACAACAATGAATCTTCTGTATCAGACTGCAATAAAAAATTTAAAAAAAAGTATTTTTGTTAGTTAAAACTGACTAAAATGAATAAATTTTTAATGAGGGAGAAAAAAAAATTCTTAGATAAATTAAAAAATTAATTCTTAAGTGAAAATAGCTAAAGATTTTTTTTTTTTTGTCTTATTTCCATATATTTTTATATTAGTAAAACAGATGTGTAGTTAATATGTTTAACCAAAAACTGAAAATAAACAGTCATTCTTGCTTTTTTCACTGGTAAAATGTTTGATAAGTTGTTTAGGGATTTCAAATTTTGTAATTTTCTATTGCTTTCATGTTTTATGTTATAGTGGGTACATAAATCTTTTTGTAGTGACCACTGTATTCACTATCTACATAAGTTTAGTTTTTTTAACATCTTGCAAGTTAAGGAGTTTTGTCATTCAGTGTGTGCTGTTCTGCTTTGTGGAAGCTGGGCAGCTGCAATTGACCAGACCATACCATTGATGTCAGGGACACACTTCTGTTATTTCAGTGATTGTTTGTTTTAAAGCACTCACTACTCCAGCTGACTGATATGCCGATTTTGTGAAAGTGAGTTCTAACAGTTTGCACAGTTTTCAGCTTGACGCAATTTACTGAGAGCTTAAGGAAATAGATTTTTGAAAACAAGTGCATAGGTTTTATTATAATACAGCTTTAAATTTTAATAATCCATGCAGAAATAATGCAGTTATTAAGGGATTTCAAGCGATCTATTTTCGCAATTCTCGCCTATTGAGTACATTGATTTAAGTTGGAGGAATTCTGCCAAATTTCAAAAAATTGAAATCTTCGGATTTAGTTCATCGGAGTAACGATGAATAAAACATGTTATAGTTGATAATTTTAAAAATGTGGCTGTATTAAGGGATTCTACTTTTCAAATAAATGCCTGCTTTACTATTTGGCAGTCGAACCATTTTCCATTTTGATTGCTGCTAAGTCAATGCTTCGAATGATTCCCTGAAAAAACTCTTGCAAAATGGCGTATGTTGGCACTTTAGCGAGGCTTACATTTGAAACTGGATTTTATTTGAGACTGGTATATATAATAACACTGCTTATAGATAAAAATGAATGTATGTGTGTATGAGGTTGAAAAACTCCAGCACTGTTTGACTGATTACCATGAAATTTGGTTCACCTAAACCTTTGATCATGGAGGGGTTTTTATGCTATCCGTTTTCCTCTAACTTGCCAATAGGTAGTGCAACAGAACGTCGAATTCTATTCCATTTAGCCGTTTGCTATGCGAATATCGTCCAACCGATTTCGATGAAATTTGGTACACGCAGATAGAACACAGAGAATATTTTTCACTATCCATTTTGATCTGTTAATTGGAATACTTAATACAAAAAAAGCAAATACTACAGCTCTGAATATTTTAAATTTACAAAACAAATACTTTCAAAAACTAAGTACAGTTAAAGGAATTCAAATCATATAAAAGGCTTTTTTTTTTTTCAAAGTAATTTGCTTTCTTTTTAAAAAAGTCTTCCCCCTAACAAGTTCTACTGCAATGTTACAGCCAAATAATAGAACAGTAGTTATCCTCATACTCATATCTGGTTCATTTATTGTTACATACATAAATTATAACAGAGATTTTAACACTAAAGTATTTAAACAAACACTTTCTAGCCTGGGTAGCATATTTAATTTTCCTATACTATAAATTACATAAGTTAAAAAGCAAACAATTATGCTGCACTAACTCATGAAGGTTTTTGTTGTTGTTGTTGTTTTTTAACATTTCACGTCAACTGCATCTCCACATCTTCGGCCATCCAATCTACCCAAACCTTTTTAAAAATTCTTTTAATTAGTAAAGACATAGCTTGATCCCTCACACGTGAATCATTCTAAGATTCCAAGTGGTCTGTGGGAAAGCATTTCTTCCCAGCAAGGGCAAAGAAAGGGAGATATATTTGACAGCAAATATGGTATCAACATATGTACTCATATTGTTTAATGTGAATTGACTTTTTTCATATTTATATTTATAACGCCAATAAATGGCACTATCTTTTTAATGCACATTTAGATATTCTACATTTTTGTTCTTATGCCAATAGATGAATTTCTTTTCTGTATTAAAATTGAAAATTACCTTTATATTATGTATAAAAACAAGATAATACAAACAAACAAACAGTCAGCATCTGGTTTATTTTAATTTTTGTTTTAATTAGCTTTTTTTTCCTTTGTTTGTTTTACTATTAGCATCATTCAGATGCTGTTTCAATGCACAAAAATTGCATTTCAAGTTATAGCTCTGATGGTAAAATCTTACCCACATATTCAAACTTTATATCATAAATAGTAACAAGAATAATTATAAATATTGCAATAGAAATAACTAATGTAAGAATTAGTTAAACAAAACTTTCAAAATGTAACTAAAGTACTCACATTAAATTCCAGGCAATAGAAAGAAATACTTTGGCTGCCATAATTAAAATCAATCCAAAATTTACAGTCATATGGTTCTTTAAGCTAGAAAGAAATTTTTAAAAATGAAAAAGTTATGCATAATTTTTTATCACAAATTCAGAAAACTATAACTCTTTTCAATAGCATCACTTTTGAAAAATAATAAGCCTTTTATTTTATGAGTGTCTTTAATAGTGTCTTCCTTCCTCAAAAAAACTAATAGCTGATACAACTCCATGTGGGTATGGTGAAGTTACAAACATCCTATATTCATTAATGCCAACATTCTTTCGATAGTTCCTTTTTCAAATCTTATGCATAAAAATTTAAAATATCATAATTTTTGGGAAAAATAAAGTGTTTATGTGTTTAAATGTGGAACTTTTAGCACTTGTAGCATTCCTAACAGTACAGCATTTGTGTGTAATTTTAGTCCTGTTTCAAATTTTCAATGTAACATTTTAACTGTTTCAATGCAGAAGATTGTAAAAGCACTAATATTTTCTGAACTTTTTCTTTCCTGCTTTTATATTTTTGATATATTTGTATAAAAACACACTCAAGCTACGTGTTGTGCTTTATTGTGGGATTAAGGCATATTATCTGCACGAGGGATCTAGGCCTATGGGTGGGGTGCCCTCCGTGGGGCTCTTTTTAAGGGGTCCTAATCCGTATTTATACTCAAGCTGCAATAATTTAGGCACATCGAAACTCATTCTGACCAATTAAGGACCCAATTCACAGTGAAGTAACAATATGATGTAGGGATGCACCGAATACCATATAGACTATTCAGTTAAAACTCTAAACGAATATTCGGCCGAATACTGAATATTTGATTAAAATTTATTACATTTTAATTACAATGATTAATTTAATTAGTTTATTTTTAAACAATACAGTGAAACCCTGATCTATCGTTCCCGTTTCGTTTTCCTGTATTGATAGTTTTTGTTCTATGGTGCCTGCGCAAATTGTATTTACATATGTTAAAAAAAACCGCATGGATCACAAGGCAAAAAGTGACTTTCCCACCTTCAATGTTGTGAAATTTTTCTCCTGACCAAAATGAAATTGAAGGCTAAGTGGATCCATGTGGCATACAAACTGTAATTGCTTCTTAGTATGATTTTCTGGTTTGATGATGATCAGATCAACAGTGGTTGTGTGTTGAAGAGGATGTGTATAGTGTAAAATTTAATGATTATATTTACATTAATCAAGTTGTTGAAGCATGTGGTATCCTAAACAAAGAAATGTGTGATAATGCAAAAAATGAAAATAATGGCAAAGCAGAGGATAATGTTCATGCCAATAAGGCTGAGCTAAAGGCCTGTGCTGCCGCACCGCGCCACGCCACCACCACACTAGTAGCACGCCGTTGTCACCAGTGTATAGGCCAGAGTGTGGGCGAAGAAAGTCGAATGTACACCACAGCGTACAATCAGCATCAAAACTTGTTTAAAAAGTTTAACAAACTTTCAACAGCTTTTTTTCTTCTGGGTACTTCTAAGTACAAATAATGTGTAATGACACAATTTAATTTTTTTGAGTCAATGGCATAATTTGATTGCTTTAAAAACTGTTTAAACATTCATAGAAGCATTATACCTTAAAAGAACATTATAGGTTTGGAATGGTTTATGAGAAGGTTGTGGAGGGAAAAAAAGGCTTAAAAGCAAATAATGTATCAATCGTATACTGATAACTAAATGTATCTTGAATGTGTCACATGAACATAAACCTATCCAGTTTTGATAAAATCTGTTCTTTCAGTTTTCCAGTAGAAATATTTTTGAAGTGTACCACAACGGCAATCACAAAGATCATTACCAGTGGCCAAGCGCATAGCTCTCTACATGAAGAGATGGAAGGTGCCTAGTTCAAAACCAGGTTGCGTACATTGACCTAACCATTTGGAGTTTTGCGTACTTTCCTCCAAAACTTCGAATAAACAGGGGTTAGAACCCCTTAAAGAACACATGGGGGGCACCCCACCCTTCAGCCTAGAGCCCACATGTAACTAATTGGCTGTAATTCCACTACAGCACAACACAACATACTCAAGAATAGTTTTTGTAGTCTTAAAAAAAGCATCATTTAAAGTCAATTTATTCATATATGTGAGTGTGTGTGCGTACGCATACATCCATTTTCATTTTGCTCGGTTTCAAAATTTTTCCCATGCCGCAGTACAGCGGCGGTGGCACAAGGTTTCTGAAGTCGTAACGCCGCTGCCACAAATCTCTGTGTGGTGCATACTTCTAGGCAGAGCTCATACAAAGTTTCTCTAAAGCAATAACAGTACTTGAAACAGTATGAACTTTTTAATACAAACATAAAATCACAGAAAAGGTCAAGAAAAACATTGTAAATCGCAAAAATTTACTGTTTAATTTAAAATATAATGAAAAACACAACATATAATTACTGATTTTTTAAAATAAGTATCACTTACAGTTTTCATCTTCGATTTATTTGTTTTGTAATTTTGTAACAAATTAGTATTTGCTGGCATGCATAAACATTGGTGTGTATGCATGAACATTACTTTTTTCGTATTTTGACTCGAACCCACATTTGTCATTTTCCTGCATTCATTGTTTTTTCCTACGCACCTCGTGAAAAACAATGAATTGAAGTTCTACTGTATTTAATATTCCACAAGGTATAAACTTCAGAAATTAAAATACTGTAAAATTTAATATCCAACTGTTTCCTTTATATATTATTAATCACCTTTTTAAATATTTATGAAATGATAATTTTTTTAGATGCATATTTTATTTTTAAAAATTAGCAGTTAATTGACTTTACACATTTATGAACACTTAATGTTATAAGCTTTTTTTTCTTACTGTTTTATATTTAAATGCGTTAGTAATAGTTAAGTTAATATAATGTTAATGTGTCATAAGATTTGAGAAAAATTAAAAAGCAGCAAAATTTAAATTTAACATTCGAGTACTTATATCATTACTGAGTACATTAAAATGACTTTGAATGTAACATTAGTAAATAGCAATTTCAATTAATTTTGTACTATATTACTATCCTATAACTTTCAATAATGGTATAAAAAATATGTGTTTGTTCACCAATTGTCGAATATTTAAATTTGTTTACTATTCGTTTGCCGAATATTGAAGTATTCGGTTGAACCAAATATTCAATTTGTCTGCTGAATAGGCAGTATGCCGAATACTAACCGAATATCCGGCGCATCCCTAGTGCAATGGTACTGCATTATATTTTTCTACACTGAACATTCGCCTGCCAAGTGGCATTTGAATGGTTAATACTTATTTGAATTTGAAATTAAAATATTACATTTTATGTTAATATTATTATTTGCTTGACTCATAGCAAAATGTCATCAGAATTGGATGTTTTTCTGGTGCTGTGTGAGATATTTTTGTGAGTGGGTTTGCGGAAACTTTTCACATTCAAAAGATTTCATTTTGCTAGGAGCAATCCCTCTTATATCAATACTTCATCCAGAGGAAAATAGTTTTATTTACACTCTATAATAAAAAAATCGACGCACCAAGAAACAATCATCCGATTGCTTTGAAATTTCGTATGCATGAATGTTTTGGAACAGATATGCAAATAATTCAAATTTGGTGTCCAATGAATGAATAGTTTGATCTCTAGCGCATCGGAACTGCGCATCCAGCAGACGTATATAAGGAGCAGTTCTTCAACGGTTGTTAAAACTTTCGGTTTGATTGCGATTCAGATGACCTTTCAACAACTTAAAAAATGCCTCGCTGCAGGATTCGTGCTCATTACGAGCAACTGTCAGAGTTTGACAGAGGTCGTATATTGGATTGAAAGAGGCCGGTTGGACTAATCGGAGAATCGCTTGTCATTTGAGTCGAAGCGATGCGACGATTCGAAGATGCTGGCAAGGATGGGTGGAAAATGGAAGAGTGCAGCGTCAGGATGGTAGCGGTCGACCTAGGGCTACAACAGATCGTGAGGACAGAGTGATGGTCCGATTAGCTGTCACAGCGCCTTCTTCATCTCTAACAACCATCAGACGTTCAACCCAAACACCAGTGTCCATCATGACCATTCACAGACGGTTGAGAGAGCGAAATCTACGCTTGCGCCGACCGTTACGCCACCTGCTACTCATGCCTGCACACTACCGAGCCAGATTACAGTGATGCAGGGCTCGATCAGGTTGGAATGATGCCGACTGGGGACGTATAGTCTTTAGCGACGAATCCCGCTTCCAACTGTGTCCTGACGATCATTGAAGACGTGTTTGGAGATGCACAGGGCAGGGGGGGGAGGATCCTGCTTTCACTATTGCACGCCACACCAGCCCTCAACAAGGCATTATGGTCTGGGTTGCCATTTCCTTTAACAGCCGGACCCCTTTGGTCGTCATTAGAGGTACACTTACTGCACAGCGGTACGTGGACGACATCCTAAGACCTGTTTTGCTACCGTTCCTTGTGCAGTGCCCTGGGCTGGTTTTTGAGCAGGGCAATGCCAGACCACATACGGCTCGTGTTGCTCTAAACTGTCTACTAGCTTGTCAAACTCTTCCTTGGCCTGCCAGATCGCCAGATCTCTCTCCCATCGAGCATGTCTGGGATATGATAGGAAGGCGATTGCATCTGGCACGGACTGTTGATGACCTCGTTCGACAATTGGAGCGAATTTGGCAGGAAATACCGCAGGAGACCATCTGGGAGCTTTATCGGTCTATGCCACACTGTGTGGCAGCTTGTATCCAGGCTAGCGGCGGGTCAACACCTTATTGAACTTATTACTGTAACTCTGAAATAAATTATTCAATAGTTCTGAAATTTTAATCATTTACTATTCTGTACATTGTCTTCCTATCCACCAATTTTCGTCTCAATCGGACACCTCCTTCTTGGTGCGTCGATTTATATGTTATAGAGTGTATTTTAATCCTGTGAAAGAAAAGAAAAAAAACTGGGTAATCTTGTAAAATTAGTTCAAACAAAGAGGAATCAAAATTTTCCCTTCAAAGCCTTTTTTTGATAACAATGACATTTAGATGACATCAATCTAACTAACATTACCTCACTTTGTTACTCAATTGGTTATTTTTTTACTCTTGCATACCAAAGAAGCTGAAAATAGCAAGAAATCATTGCAGGGTGATCACCCTTGACAAGAGACAAAAATAATAGCATTTGTAACCAAAATTGTAAAACATTCTCCAAAGTTTAGCGCAAAAATACATAATTGACATTTTTTTTATTTTGATCATTAAATTGCCTTGTTTTCTTCTGTATATAACCATACTTTTTATACATTGTACACTCTTTGAAAAGAAGTGATATAAATTTTCTAATGACATTAATTTAAAAAAAATTAAATAAATTTTTTTAAAGCTTATTCATAATGATTTTTTCTAGTTCTTTCACATACATAACACTTTTAATGAATACAAAAGTGTATCATGATGACCAAATCACTGTTTGGTCTCCTAGAATAACTGTGAGATATAGGATGCGAATTGGCAGGGAGGGGGGGGTATGCCAGGGATCATCCCCGGCTGAAGAATGAAATATCTCTGCCTAGAAAAATATTAACTGATCCCTGCCAGGGTTACTATTTATACCCTGCTGGAGAAATGTTAAACTAATCTGTCACTACAAGTTCAACAGTATCTAACGATTTTAAATACTGAGAGTTAAAATTCTTCTTCTGTTCACTAGACCAGTGGTTACCTGGTTTGCAACCCACTAGTAGGTCGTGAAATGGGCTGAAAAAATTAAACTACACTATTTTATATAGACTATATAGGTTATCATTGTGTGGTAGTGGGTTCTATGTGAAGGTCGGTCTAAAAGTTTGGGAACCACTGCACTATACAAAGGAGCAAGTTACAAACATCCTTTTGAAATCAATATACACATGCCTGTTGCCACTTCTCATTCTATAACTGGAGGTCAGCTTTTGAAGGAAGACTGCAAAATGAAGGAACACACACTGCTCTGGTGTGAGCTGAATTTGAGGGTGGACGTAGAATCGACATAGGCAAGAACATATGTCCATAGAAAATTGGAGGTCAACTTTTGTTTGAATTTAAGTTACTTCCCAAACATGTTGGCAACTGCAATTGTCATGTAATACCTAATACGAGGCATATTCAGAAAGTAAGTTCCGTTTTGAAAAATAATTAGTTAAAAAAAAATTTTTCACGCCAATTTCACTTTTATATGAAACTGCATACCTTAAACTATTTTTCTACATAGTTTCCGATAAATGTTCAAACACTTGTCGTAGTGGGTTACCAGCTTTTCTATACCTTCTTCATGGAATCTTCCTGCCAACGACGATAACCACGACACCACAGCATTTTTCACCTCATTGTCGGAACCAAAGTGCTGGCCACCTAGTTTGCACTTCATGTGCAGGCTTCCATGACACTGCTCAGCCCCATACTGCTGGTGACATTCAAACGGTGGTTTGAAAGATTCGTTGGGAGCAGTTCAATCACCTGTCATACAGCCCAGATTTGTTGCCTACTACCACTTGTTCCTGCACATGAAGCGTGAGCTAGGTGGAAAGTGCTTTGGATCCAATAATAAGATGAAAATTGCTGTGGAGTCATGGTTGTCGTCAATGGCGGAAAGTTTCTATCAAGAAGATATAGGAAAGATTGTAACCCACTATGACAAGTGTTTGAACATTGGCAGAAACTATATTTAAAAAATTGTTCATAAAGTATGCTCTTTTATGTAAAAAAAATTTGTCTGAAAAAAAAACATTTTAACTAATTTTTTTTTTCAAAATGGAACTTACTTTCCAAGTATGCCTCGTATATTATTTGAGTGGAGCATTTACACCCTCCCTCCTTTTTTTCTTTCTTTTCAAATATCCCCTCCTGGACATTTGAAAGAAAACAATGTCCCCCCCCCAAGAGAAAATGTTCAATTTGCACCCTGGTGACAGGCAAAGAGACAGTCCTAAGGAGGCTTCTAGGAGTCATTCTAAAAGTGAATAAAGCTAGGAAAAGAGAGAAAAATAACAAAGAACAAATCTTTTCATTTTCTGGTGAAGCAAAAGAAAACAAACCAAGCATTTGAAAATACAGTAAAAAACCCAAAATCCAGTTCCAGACCTTGTGCAGATTTTGGAATTTTGTGGATTTTAGGTCATATTAAGAAAATTATTCTATTTCCCTACAGCCCCCACCCAGAAAATAATAATAATAAAATACAGTAAAAATAAGGAAACAAATCATATTGTTCATATTATAATCAGAATCATAATACAAAAATACAGAGGAATAATTCAACAGGCTACAAAATTATGAGATTATGTACAAGTTATTTAAGTTTTTTAAACGTGTAGTGAATAGTAGTTAAGACTTTGAAATGTTCTATAGTTTTTTTTTTTGGTTGGTTGGTTTTATTTCCTGTTTTATATAGATTACTAGCAGAGAAACCCGGCGTTGCTCGGGTTAAAATACACCGTATATTTAATGGTATAAAAGATATTTAAGGATCCATTTTTAACGCAGATAATTTAGATTTCTATCTTAGATATTGAGAGACTTATTCGACCATTAAATATGCGATGTATACAAAGTATTCCTGCTGATATGGCAACAGACGATAAACATTAAATTTTAATATTTTATTGGAGTTGAAAAACTGTTGTTTAAGTTACTTTGTTAGTGTTTATCTAAAGTTCATCCTATTTGAATTCGTAGCTTATTGAGTCTAAAAAAACGAAAGATAATGTTTAATACTAATGAATACACTGAAATAGTGTTACTTTACGGAGAATTTCATCGGAATAAGCTAGAGGCTGTGAAGCAGTATGCTATAAAATTTCCGAATGACAATCACCCATCGCAGTTGATCTTCACTCGACCAGACATTTCTAGAACTTTCTGGAACATTCCATATCGATTTTAACAGTTGCACACAATTTGGAACTTTCTAGATCATTCCAGAAATTTTTAGAACTTTCTAGAACATTCCATACCGATTTTAGCAGTTGCAGACATTTTGAATCTTTCTAGATCATTCAAGAAATGTTTCGAACTTCCTAGAACATTCTGGATTGTATTTAACAGTTGCAGAAAAATTTTGGAACTTTCTAGATCATTCCAGAAATTTTTAGAACGTTCTAGATCATTCTAAATCGATTTGAACGGTTGCACACGTTTTGGAACTTTCTAGAAATTTTTAGAACCTTCTAGAACATTCTAGATTGACTGTAACAGTTGCACACATTTTGGAGTTTTCTAGGTCATTCCAGGAATTTTTAGAACTTTTCAGAAGTTCTCATGAGTTAGAAAAGGACAGATATATATTTTTTCACATTTTCGCCACCCACTTTCACCCACCGCGACCAAACTCCCTTACTTTCACCGTGAGGCCAAGGGGTATTTACCACCCCAACGGGAAGTTAATTCGAGTTGGTGGTGATAGAGAAAACCCTGTCTTTACAAACGAACATTAGCATTTTATATATATATATTAAGATTAAGATTCGCCACCCACTTCCACCCACGACGACCAATCTCCCTTACTTTCACCGTGAGGCCAAGAGGTATTTACCACCCCAACGGGAAGTTAATTCAAGTTGGTGGTGATAGAGAAAACCCTGTCTTTACAAACGAACATTAGCATTTTATATATATATTAAGATTTTGTATTTTACTGTTATTCTTTCCTGTTTTGTAACACAGCTTTGCTGCTCTACTTATCGGAGATATTTCTCTCTCAGAGCCAAACCTTCATTAAATGTTATTCTATCAATCTTTTGATCATCATCAGTTGTTACAGTGTCAGAGGCTATGTAATGTGACTGTAATTCAATGTCAATTATGTCACTGTCAGTCATATGAAGGTCATCAACGTTACCTCTACAAACTCTAAAATATCTTTTTTCAAGTTGGAATTGCTTATTTGAAAATACTTTGCGGTTATAATGCAATTTTCTAAACTTGCAGCTGGCAGGGCAGATATCATTGTTTACACTGAACAAACAGAGAAGATTTTAGAGAGCTGCAGATTTCGGATCGGCGGATTTTGGGTCTTCTACTGCAAATTGAAAATGGCATTTTTAAACCAAAAAAGGATCCCAAGTTGCCTAATCTAAATTTAGTTGCAAAAGTCTCATTTTTAGTTGCCAGTGGACACCCTGTCACTCCAAATTGATGAAGAGGGAGATTTTTTAAGCAGAGCAAAGTGTTTCCTCACCTATATCTTTTGCAGTTGATGTTGCTGTTTATGTATTTGAGCAAATTTGTGCAAAGCTGATGAACTAAACAATGTGGATTTGTATACCATACAGACAAACAACCAGATTTTCATTTTTATTTATAAAATTTAATGTTTAAAAAATTACTTACTTGAAAAGAGCCAAATAGAACAGATTTTGCAACAAATGAAAAGACTCTAAATAAAGGCAAAATATATATATATCAATGTTTATAAATATAAAATTTCTTTTACAAAAACACACAAACCAAAATGTAAAACTAAAATAATACTAAAATAAAGTTTTTCTCTTTCAAATTCTTGTTTCATGAAAAAAAAAAGGAAAGAAAAAAAAAAATTCAGGACAATGAAGAGGGGGGGAGGGGGGTTATACTCACAGAGAGAGACTAAGCACTAAAATCTAAACACTGATGAAATAAACAGCAAAAATACCTTTAAAGATTGTAAAAAGCAAGAACTTGCAAGGATCAAATACTCAACAAGTACAAGAAAAGACATAAAAGCTTATAGCATACGAGACAAAGAATAACAGGATCTAATAGACATACATACAATTATTCACAGAAATAAGATGCATCTTACATTCAAAAGTGTATAGAAGAAATATGATGTTATGCCTTTTTATCGGGAAAAAGTTATAGAACAAATCCCATTACGTTAGAGAGTAGCTTCATGATCTAATTCAGCAGTTCCCAAGTAGTAGGGTGTCCCCTCCTTGGGGGAAAAGAGTGTTTGCAGGGAGGGAACAAGAAAAACAGGCAAGAAGTAAATGATAATGCATATATTAAAAAGTCATCTTATTCATTCTTATTTTTATTTGAAAGTATATCCATTTCAGCTTAAAATATTGATTCAAATTTTACCAATAGCATTATTTTGTAGAAAAGGTGATTAAGTGTTCATTATTCAAGAATGGAAAACTATATGTATGCTGAGGAATGTCAGGGGGGGGTGAGGATGCATCGCGATAAGTTATCTTTTGCTGGGGGAGTACAATTTTAAAAGGTTGGGAACCACTGATCTAATGGATGAAAATGTAAATAAAAATTGTATTGAATTGAATTGATTGAGAATCAAAGATTGAAAAGAGTGACTTCTTAGACACTGATTTAAATAGGTACTAATAAATATATTTTCTATTGCAACTAAACTAAATTTGAAACATATTGTTGTAAAATTATGTGGTTTATATTTTCCCTTTTAATACATTTTTGGTTTCAATCAATAAAAATGAATTTTAGAAATATGAATCCATTTATGTCAATAATTAAAAAACTTCATAAATGGTTCTTTTTTTCTTCCCTAATAATTAAAGTGTTCATTTTTTCCAGTCTTAACATCAAGTTCACATTTTTTGTAATATTTTAAAATTTGAATTAGAAGCTAATAAATAAGTAAGTCGAATTTAAAAGAAAAAAAAGATACCTGTTTAACTAGATGGGGAGAGCAAAGCACAGTTGAATAATTTTTACTTTTTATAAATAAAAGTTGATTACTTCAGTGATAGAACATCAAAAGTTTTGCTCTTATGTGCAAATTAAAGACAAATATAGAAAACTCTTGGTGCACTTTCGATATTAATGACTATGTCATTTTATCTCTCACCCCCTTCATTGAAAATTGTCCCAAAAAAGCGACATAAAAATGCGACAATTTTACATATATTTAAATACTATTAGTTCACAACAATTATAATCTATTGTTACAATATTTCATAAGCTGTAGAATATGCATCACATGTATTTTTCTATAAGTTGGTTACAATCATAAAAATTTCAACATAGGGTTATCAGCGAAAATACACAAAAGATGAGAGATAAAATGACATAGTCAATATCATTTTAATATGGCAATAATGAAACTAAAAAAAATAGGGGGGGTTCAGGGGGTCTCCCCCTGATGAGACTCAAACAGCCGAGTTTTTATATATATCTATATATTTTTCCCCATGAATCACTTTTTAAAGAGATGTTAACAAGGAGTATATTCAATTAATGAGAAATATCTCATGAGCCCGAGCACGAGCACAATCGTGAATTAGAGTCCAAGCCTAGTTTGGGCTTTCGAGCTCATTTAAAATAATTTCCTTCTTTTCAATCCAAACTGAATGCAGAACAATATTTAGACAACTTTCAGCTTTCATTGAATTTTTTTTTTTAAATCCTTATTTTATTCTTTGAAGAAGTATTAATTTTCAAAATGTACTCAAGTTGTCTAATTGTGACCCTTTGCGACGCACAATTGGACAGGGATAGGGGTACAGTGAGACAATGAGTGAGGCACATACAAAATCAGTTGTATTATGACAGCACATCATCATCATCAATATTATTATTATTAAATACAAGTTGAGATATTTAACACAGAAGATATGAAAGTTTTAAAACTACAGTTTTAAAACCACAAGACTTAAAAATAGTTATAAATGATGAAACATATTTAATAGATGCAAAATTGTTTGCTGAATAATGTTTGATGAATTGAAAATAAAGTAACTTAAGTAAAAGTGAATTAATATAATACTTATATATAATACTTGTAATATTAATAATATACTTGAAATAATAAACTTCGAATTAAACAGTAAACCATAACAAAATGTTTTCATAAGTTCCTTCTATCATGGAATAAGATCGGTTTACTGGAAATGATAATTGTGTCATTTTCTTTTTCAGTACCTCTACAAGCCATAGGTTTACATACAGTAGGGCACAGTCTCCTGCACCCCCAAGAAGTCCTTTTAAATCCCAACTCAAAAGTTGTATACAAAATTTATCAATAGAATAAAAGTCATTACATGCATGCAAAAGAAAGTTTAAGCTTTAAATTAAAGCAAAGACATTGATTACTGGAAGATAATTTACTGCTCAAATCCAAAAAAAATAAAACTCATCTGATTTTTAAAACAGTAATGGTAGAAACAAAAATGACTGCAACTTCCCTGCAAAATGAATTGTGACAGATACTAGTTTCCACAGTTTTGTAATACAGGTTAAATAAATTATATCATTTTTTTTTTTCTAATTTTTGAGTTTTTGAATTGGGAAAACATCTATCATCCCACTCTGTCCCCTCTTCTCCTACTAGGTCTAAATGTGATAATTTATATTTTTCAAATAGCGATCTTAACACCTAATTTCAGAGCATTCAATTGCATCATAACCAATAGTTATTATTAATATAGCAGGGATGTAGCCAGAAGATGGCCACTGGGGCCTGGACCCCTTCTGCTATGCTTTCCATATTATGAGACTTCCCAAAAAGAATTTTCAGGCTATGTGACAATACTATGGCATCATGATAGATATTTCATTACAGACAAGGGACTTTTCCCTTATATTAAGGGACTTAAAAAGAAATCCAAGCATTCATAATTAGGGTCCACTCTCAAACTAAAATGGGGGGAAAGTATTTAAGCACATTTTTAGAAAGTGATTCCATCAACCTTTCAAGTAATTAGGCAAGTTGGAGTGTATAGGCTGATTAATTTTATTTTTTACCAACTATGCGAAAAATTCCAGAGCTGGGAATCGAACCCAGGCCTGCCGCATAACGTGCGGGTGCTCTACCACTGAGCTACTCTGGGACGATTCCCAGATGAAATTTCTCGCATTAGAGCCGTTGGCATTTATCATCTTCCTCTGCAAACCACAGATAGAACAGATGAAACAATTAATTCGCGACAACTCCATTACGCCGTGGATATTATACATTTTTAGAAAGTGATTCCATCAACCTTTGGGAAAGGTTGAGAGGAAGATGATAAATGCCAACGGCTCTAATGCGAGAAATTTCATCTGGGAATCGTCCCAGAGTAGCTCAGTGGTAGAGCACCCGCACGTTATGCGGCAGGCCTGGGTTCGATTCCCAGCTCTGGAATTTTTCGCATAGTTGGTAAAAAATAAAATTAATCAGCCTATACACTCCAACTTGCCTAATAACTTGAAAGGTTGATGGAATCACTTTCTAAAAATGTATAATATCCGCGGCGTAATGGAGTTGTCACGAATTAATTGTTTCATCTGTTCTATCTGTGGTTTGCAGAGGAAGATGATAAATGCCAACGGCTCTAATGAGAGAAATTTCATCTGGGAATCGTCCCAGAGTAGCTCAGTGGTAGAGCACCCGCACATTATGCGGCAGGCCTGGGTTCGATTCCCAGCTCTGGAATTTTTCGCATAGTTGGTAAAAAATAAAATTAATCAGCCTATACACTCCAACTTGCCTAATAGCATTTAAGCACTTTAATGTACCTCTCGAAACATATACAGAAAAAAATAAAGGGTGGAGCAAACAGAATTTTTTTGAGATTTCATTTTTACCATTTTGTTAACAAAAATCAAAAATTGGGGGGAGGGGGTGTTTCCAAATACCTTGACACCCCACCCCCCACCAATACCTTATTATTTTTTTAATTAATCTATGTCTTCTTTTTTTTAACTGATGATAATATACCTAATACTCAGGCACATATCCAAAAAAAAACATTTGGGGAGGGGGGTCCGAAAATTTCACGGGGGGGGGGGGGGTCCAGACCCCTTGGACCTCCCCCCTAAATACATCCTTGCTAATACTGTTGAAACCACACAGTGCTGCCCATTAACCCTCTAATGGCCATGGTATCATACTTTAAATACTACTTTTTTGCAAGAAAAACATTTCTAAATGTTATTGTGAAGTCATAAAACCAGTAATTGTGCCTTTAATGGATAACAGTAGTAGTTTAGGTTCAGAAAAAACAGAATTAATGAACAAAAAATATTTTAGAAACTACATGGATGAAGCCAACAAAGAAAACATGTTTCCAATGGTAAGTTTATCCATCAATTTGCAAATATTTATTATAAAGAAAAGTTGATAATTGTCTTGTATATATAAGAAAGGGTGTGTTTTTTCATTAGATTCAAAATCATTTTTTAAAAGCTTTATTTATAATGTTGGGAAGAGTTTTAAAATCATGGTAGCATATACGCTAGCACAAGCATTCATGTAACTAAGCCTTGTTGTTCTGACAAAGGAAAGTTACATCTCTAGTAGAGTTATACAAGATTTTGAATAAATTCTTAATTTCTTTTCAGCCATTTACTTCAGGACAGTATTTCCATAGGAAAATGAGAAAAATATCTTCAAAAAAGTGGAAGATGCTACAGCCTTGTGAGTATTATGAAAATCGATGGAAGATGCTACAGCCTTGTGAGTATTATGAAAATCGATTAATCAAACATTCCTGATGACTACTCTGATGATGAGATTTTATCTCATAATCAGTCATGATATTTTCCTTGAACAAAGCAGATATGAAGATGATGATGAAACTGTTCTTGAAAATAGCAGAAATATGCCAGATATAGATGAAAAGGCAACACTAAAAATTTTGAAAAATTCTATGGTAGAAAAAAGAGCCTAACTTTCGTCCTTTTCCAAAATATGATAATTTTTCTGATTTTCCAGAGTCTCTACCATGTGAAGATGGGATATGGTATGAACACACTGCGAAAGTTATATCAAAAGTGATTTGAAAATTTTCTTGGATTTCTACATATTGATGATGATAACTATCCATACATGATCTCTAATGAAAAATAAAAATTTGAAAAATCACAAGCATATTTTGTCCAAGCATAGTTATCAATGCTTAGGAAAAATATGCTATTCATTCCAGATGAATACAAGCAGTCCATACATGAAATCAAATTAAGTCAAAAATAACTTTTTTTGAAATTTGTGAAAATTGCATCATTAACTTAATCTGTCCATGGCATATATGCTACCATTGAAAAAACTTATTTAAAAAATCTGGAGTGACTCCACTCAACTCTCCGAATACTTACAATTAAGATCATTACCAAGCATTTAAATAAATTTTAATCGATGAATAATTCAAACATATTTACCAAATTGAAACTCAATCGAATGCACCGTTTAAACGCTAGCGCACTTTTAAGAATTTCTCCCCAAAAGCCATAATGTAAAAGAAATCTTTGTCTTAGCCCTGTAGAAAAACTATAAGTCTTATACACACCAAAATCAATACCGGTCTTTCGAGGGTGGTTTGTAACATATATACCAAATTTGAGCTCAATCGAATGCCTCGTTTGGGAGCTATCGTGTTCACTCACATACACACACACATACATATATACATCTAATAAAAATAGCATAAATAAACTCAGAAGACCTCAAAACGTGTCAATACATCAAAATCTCGAAGTCGAATTTTTTCATGATTACAATACTTTCCTTACATGGTACATGTTCGGAAAGTAAAAATTGTCACAATTTTTTATTATAGTTATATTATTTGACTCAAAATAACACCATTTCAATGAAAAAATATTTTTTGCTTGGGAATTTCTTATAGTGGGTATTAGAAGGTTAAGCAGTATGCTAACAACAGCTTTCTTTGGGGTGCTTTTTCCTGACTCCAATCATCCTTAAACCCCTCCAAAAAAATTTGAGTGAGGCTAATCAAATGTCATTCGTATATATTTTTATTAGTACAGCACATTTATAGAATGCACAAAAAATTATTAAAACATACTTTCTATTTTCTTCAATTCTATTGATGTAATTAAGAGTTTCTCGGCAATTCTGAAATAAAAATTTTGATATGATTAATAAAATGATGGAATTTAGAAAAAATTTAAGCACAGTTTGAAATTACTTATATGCAGAGACAAATTAAGGATTTTATTTAAAAAAGAAGAAAAAAATCCACAACAGATCTACTTTTGTAAATAAGTGAATTTATTTTTGCAAAAGTTGTTTTTCCATTAAAAAAACTTACAATAAGTTCATTATATTATGTCAACATTGGTACAAGGGTGACGTACTCACAATTTTCTGTATCGGAAATCTCAATTGCAAATTATTTATTAACTTAAATCTTTTTGGCTGTTTAGCATCCCTATACAGTAGAGTGACATATTTTCTCCCATTTCTAAGAATCACCTGACATTATCAATAGAAAATAGCTCATTCCATATTTTACCTCAATATACATTTAATTATAGGAATTTCCATTTGGACGCATTTTATTAACCATTTGAATGTTATGCCTGGCATCAGAGCTGTCTATGATCAGACCTACTGATATTTATTTTATCTTAGCACAGGATCACCAGTTGCATATATTTGGTAACAATGCCTGTAAATCACGAGAAAAAAAAAATGCACATGCCTTATCTTTTCATATTTAAAATAAAATTAGATGTATTTCATACTTTGCAGGTTTGTCATTTAGCATTCTATATAATGCCTGACCAATATGAGAAATACTTAATCATTTCATACTTTGCCAGTGAGTTTTTGGCCCAAAAATTATGTACAATGCCAGATTTCATACATTACTAGTAGCATACACACTATGTAAAAGAAAAAAAGAAACACTATATTACCAGTTCAAATTTATCAGCAACAATATTCAAAAACATATTTTTTGCTTTTGCATCAGGAAACCAAATGTTAGCCCAATATTCACGATTTTCATTTGATGAAATTCGATACAATGACTCAAAAAGAAGAGCTTGACATTCATAGTCTAAAAGAAAGATTACAGATATAAGTAAGTAAATATACATATATATTTTTTAAAATAGCTAATAGTTTAGTTTTAAAAAAGGATTAGTTAAAACTTCACTTAGTGCTCCTTTTTTTTTTTTTTTTTTTTTAAACAGGAATACACTGTCATCGTTTTGATATTATTATGTGAAATAATAGCATGGGTGCTTTTTACTTATTTGACTTTACATAGTCATTATTACATAGTCTGGAAAAGTCGTGTGAAAATTATGCTCTAAAGGTAAAAATTAAAGAGTTACTCAATATATTTATACTTGATTATTAATTCTATAAAATTATAGCAAGTGACATAAGAACTTTTATCAAAACAAATAAAACATGATTTAGCTTATTGCCTATTAACTTGCATTTTTAGTAAATATGAAATCGATTTAATCCTACTAATATTATAAATGTCAAAGTTTGTATGTATGTTTATTACTCTTTCACGCTGAAACGGTTTGGCGGATATGGATGAAATTTTGCATAAAGACAGTTAAAGTCCTTGATTAACATATAGGCTACTTTTATTGCCCCAAAAAAAGAAACACTGTCCCTATAATATGCAAAAAAACTTCTATTAAAAAAAAAAAAAAAGAATACAATTGAGTTTTATTTTACAAAGCCGTCAACAGATGGTACAAACTTATAGAATACGCAGTTTTTAATAAATAAAATCATTTTATTGCCCGTATAAAGAATACATCTGAATAAGTTTTCCTTTCTGATGTGAATTTATAAGCAGGTGTCTCCAGCACACAAATCTGAAATACATATTACACAAACAAACAAACAAAAAATAAGTTTCTGAAACTTTCATTCAGTTCAAATTGTGCATGTTGTTCCTGGGGAACAAAACATCGTGAGGTCCTACGTCTGCTTACAAGAGTTGAAAAAAGACAAAGCCATAAATAGGCTAAAATACTTTTATTAAATAACAAGTTCTACTTACAAGTCATGTAAATAATTATGACACTTTATGGGACACATAATATAAAACATTTCTACGGTCTCATGAGCAATCAATTATAAGAAAACATTTTAAAGTTAAAGATTTTTAGCTAAATTCAAAACGGACATTTATAATTTACATTTCTGCAAAGCTCACGCAACTAGCGTAATAAGCTGATACTACGGCCAAAAGATTTAGCTTAAAGTTCCATATAACTGAAGGATTTCTGCAATTCGCAGTCTAAATTAAATAACATGACATTACATTAAACGCTGCTTACAGCCGCTGGCTGAACTTCGGCCTACGCTCCCGGCTCCCTCTCTGCTCGGTAAGCAACTGAGATTGAGAGCTTTTATACAACAGCAGAAACTAGTAGAATGCGGCTGGCGGACGTGGCGTCCAATCAGAGACGGCCGCGTGCGGGAGCGAAGATATTTGCATATGGCGAAACGGTGAAACATTTGCATAACGATTCGCACGTGCCGAAAAACGACTCGCGAGCTAGATCAGCACAGAAAAGAATATTGATTATGGCCAGCAGCACAAGCACTGCTCAACTTTACAAAACCATGCCGCTGCTACATACAGAAACAAAACCATGCCGCTGCTACAAACCGTTTACAAAACCATGCCGCTGCTACATACAGAACAGCTATTAAATCTTTTTGCAACGACGGGAGAACGGATTACTGTTTTGAAACTGGGGAAAGGTTTTTATTTAAATTTTAGTTACATTTTACTTATGCTATTGTAAATAAGGATTAAGTAATTAAAGTTAGAATAAATTAATTTCAGTTTCATAATGATTAATCCCTACAGTGCATTTTTCTGTGCAACTTTCCCCCCATTTTATTTCTATTGTATTACATCCAGAAAAAGGATGTTAGAAATATCAATTTTAATTTTGTTTAATCACGCTCATGAATAATGATACACTTTCCAACTTAACAGAATAAGGAAAGAAAATAGAGAAGACGTATGGATTGTGATACGCTTTTAATATTTAGCACTTTAGTGCATATTTAAAATCTGAAAGTGTTTCAGATTTTCTTACCGTATATACTCGCGTATAAGTCAAGAAATTTAGATGAAAAAAAAAAGTGTCTCAAAGCAGGGAGGTCGACTTATACGTGAGGCAAAAAGTGAAAAGTATTTGACCACGAAAAAGAAAACCCTATGCATTGCAGTAATTACGCAATCACGCTCCACCGAAGTTGAATAAGAGCATTCAACTTCGGTGCCATGCATGGCAAGTGCATTCAAGTGTCATGGCACTTGAGAAAACTCCCAATTGACAACATTCTTTTTTTTTTTAGTTTATTATGTATCACAATAATAATGACATTTATTACGACAGTCATTTTTTAAACTGTTGTGTAGCACTTATCAACAACTGTTATTTGATTTCACTTCAGGAAGGAGTTCAAAAGAACGATCCAACAGTGATCGGGGGGGGGGAGAGGGGGGAATGTCAAAAATTGTTTAAGAATATGGACCATGTAGACTAAGTTCCCGCTCTGCAAAACAACTTCTGTCCGGAGAGACAGCTGCGCCATATCTATTGGGAGAGATAAGAATAGCCAATTCTAATTGGTGCTCGCGAAAAGGGTGCCTTCCCATAGTACTGACCTTGATAAACATTGCTACGTCTTGCCTTAGTCTTGATCGTACGTGATTTTTTTTTTCCTCTTCCGTTATAATTTACTATTTTATCGCAATGGATTATTTGAAGCATAAGACAATATCGTATAGTGCAGGATTTAAGTTAAAGGTTATTGCCTTTGCAGAGAATAGTAACAACTGTGCTGGTTCCCGTCAGTTTGGTGTTAATGAAAAATTGATACGTGACTGGCGGAAAAAGAAATCAGAACTGGAGAAAACACCCAAAACAAAGAAGGCGCTTCGTCATGGAACGGCATCTTTTCCCGAGCTCAAGGATGAGCTAAATAATTGGGTGTTGGACTCTCGACGGAGTGGTTACGCAGTAACAAGAACCGACATCCGTTTGAGAGCATTAAAATTAATCAAAGAAGAGAGGTTCGCTTCAGCACATTCTTTTCGTGCATCTGCCGGCTGGTGCTCACGGTTTATGAACCGCCATGGACTGTGTTTGTGCCAACGCACGAAAATAGCCCAAAAGCTGCCATATGACCTGGAAGAAAAAATAATGGGGTTTCAAAAGTACGTAATAGAAAAAAGGAAAACGAGAAATTTTGAATTTTCCCAAATAGGGAATATGGATGAAACGCCTGTTTGTTTCGACCTTCCTCGAAATAGGACGGTAAATAAAAAAAAGTAAAAGACTGTCATGGTTAAAACGACTGGACATAAGAAAACAAACTTTACTGTCGTTCTTTCTTGTTTGGCTGACGGCAGCAAGTTTCCACCGGTCATTATTTTCAAGCGGAAAACGATACCGAAAACGGCTGTGTTTCCTCGTGGTGTTCTCGTTCGCGCGCAAGAAAAAGGATGGATCAACGAGTCAGGGACAATTGACTGGCTGAGAAATGCGTGGAATAAAAGGCCAGGTGCGTTATTGAAAAAAACATCCATTTTGGTTTGGGACATGTTCATCGTTCACATGGACACAGTTCTGCTGAAGTAAAAACACAAGCAGAGGACTTAAAAACAACTCTAGCTCTCATCCCAGGGGGGTCAAAATCCGTCTTGCAACCCCTTGACGTCTGTCTAAATAAACCATTTAAGAACAATTTGCGGAAGTTCTGGGCAGACTGGATAAGTTCCGGTTTACCGACTGAAATGAAAGCTGGCAATTTAAAGAAGCCGTATATTGTTTTGATTGCCCAGTGGGTGAAGGATGCTTGGGATGCAATTCCATCGGAAATGATCGCAAAATCGTTCAAGAAATGTTGTATTAGTAACGAACTTGATGGTACGGAAGATGATGCGATTTATAGTGATAGTGACTCTTCCGATATGAACATAGACAGTGACGCCAAAGCCGATATTTATGATGACGCACTAATAAATAAGAAGGACTTTCATGAACTATTTGGTAATTCCGACTCAGAATCTGATTTGGAAGGATTTTCTTAATGATAAGATGTGTATTTTAATTATATATTTCCTTCCAAACATTTTTTTTTTATTAAATGACACAAAACGTATGAAACTTTTTTTGTTTGTTTGTTTCATTGACTTATACGCGGGTTTCCGATTATTTCCCAATTTTTTCTCTGAAAGTTAGGGGGTCGACATATACGCGAGTATATACGGTACTTTTTTTTTTCTTTTCTGTTTTTTGATAACTGCCAATATATCTAGAGGCTCTTCAGAATGAATATAAGACGAAAATGATTTGTATTGATTTGAAAGCCCACAGCGTTTGACCCAAGCAATCTTGGTCCTCATTTTATCGACCCACTCAAGGGATGAAAGGCTGAGTCGACCTTGCCCAGCCCAGGATTCGAACCCGCACCTGTGGGACGGCAGCGCGGTGCGTTAACCATTACACCACTGGACTTTGTATCATTAAACCATCTTATTTTTTTAATCAGGGGAAGCCGACTCAGTAAGTAAGGTAAGCATCGCATCGGGGCACCAGCTTTGAAAGGGTATCATTTCGTACTCAAAAACTAAATAGAGCATAAAAGGGGGTGCCACTTACCCTGGGGGGGCACCCCTGTTTGTAACCATTTTAATTTTAAATTGCATTCAGAATTTGAGATATTTCAGTGCCAAGGAAACCGGTGAGAAACACAAGATTTATTAAGATGGCAAACCAACTGGTTGCCGGAGGCGGCTAGTTAAGCTATGTATAACAAATAGAAACTGAAATTGAATTTTTCATAAGAGAGAAATTAAAATGAAATTAGTAATAATTTATCTGTAAATCACTTAGTAATAAATAACAAATGTAATAATAAATTTCTTAAACAGACTTATTAACTTTAATGAGAAGGGTGGTCTTTTTTATCACCAAATTTTTTAATGTTGGAAGAATAGGCAGTAGCTGCCATTTAAATACAGTTGTCCAAAGGTTCATCAGTGAGTATATTTCTGTATTTATTTTTAAAATTTTTCATACTGGAAGAAATCTCACACAGATATGTAGAACTAAATATTGCCTTCACTTTAAGACAAACCTGGACTAAAACTGTGTGTTATCCTGTATGAACAAGAGGCCATTTTTCCCCCCCCCACATCTTGAATACGGTGTTTTACAGATAAATCATTTTGAAAATAATATAGCTCCAAGTCCACTGCAGCATTATCTTCTTGCAAATCAAAATGCTGCAGCGTTAATTCTACCAAAAGCTACTAATAGCTCGCCATCAACGGTTTGGCAATCACTGGTCTATAGCCTCTGAAATTTTAAGAAACTGAGAGATTTTCAAATTTTTAGGATTGCAAAGTTTTTCCTATTTAATGTTGTGCGAAATATTATGCCAGTCATTCGAACAGTGCCAGACAAAGAAATTTTCTGTTCATAAAATTTTTGTTAAAGTGGTTGAATTTCATGAATCACAATATTTATTTCAGAATTAAATGCTACAAAAGTATCACTAAAGAAAAAAAAATTTACACTGTTGAACAAGCATTTGAATCAAATCTATTATTTTTTTAGGTTATCAATTAATTCATACTTTTATTGGGTTATTGGGTTATACTTTTATTTGGGATTTTTATTAAGGTCAGGGTGTAAAAAAAATCATCTTTTTTTAATCGAATTAATCTGGTTTTTTTTAATTGGATTTTTTTAAATACAGATTTTTAAAAAATAATTAGATAAGATAGTTTAAATATGTTTAACTACTTTATAAAGAGTGCAGACAAATTTATAAGTATCTAGTTATTGAAAGTATAAATCTGTAAATTAAATATTGCTTTGGTATGAAAGCAAAATAATTTTGTTCAAAGTAGAAGATTTGGAAGCATAGCAAAATTGCCTGATTCAGGGTTTCTACAGATTTCACAGCTTTTGCTTCCCTGACTTTTCCCTGACATCTACGTTGCTCTTCCCTGACTTTATCTAGCGTGCTTTCCTGAATTTTGTGTTTCTATTTTTAACATTACATCCTTTAATTGATTATTTTTTATATGTTTTGCCCCTTTTTTTACAAATAATAGTAGTAAAATTAATATATACAAGAATCTTATTTGGTATCACTGGATTCTAATAAAAACCATGTTTGATAATAATTTAGGATAAAGCTAAGCATATTTCAACTGCACAAGATATGCTCAACACATTTTAAAATTATTTATAAGGTTGAATGAGAAAATGAAAATAAAACAATTTCTATACTTAGGTTCAAACAGCAAATATTTTCTTGATTTTACTGCAAAATTCAATTTTTCTTGCATTTTCCTGACCTTTCTTCATTTCTGCTAATTTCCCTGACTTTTTTCCCAAATCCCCGACTTTCCCTGACCAAAACTCATTTCCCTGACTTTCCCTGGTATCCCCTGACTTTCCAGGTCTGTAGAAACCCTGTGATTATAGGCTGACTCACTTTACATATTTAAAAGCGAAGCTCTCAGAAATCAAACTTTACAGTTACCTTATTCACAAGCAATAACAATAATTGTATCATGCACAACTGCTTTCAGTTTGTGTGCCTTAGAAATTCAAATGTGCTGTATCAAGGGCCAATGAAGTAGTGCGTTCTTTTAAGTAACGCAGTCTTAAAAACAAAATATTAAAGACTTATTGATGGATGTAATGACACAATTCCAAATCTGTATTTACAATTTTCTTTGCAAATTAAGTTCTTGAAAATATGATGACATGCATAGGAAAGGCAATTATGTGATTCCACAGTATTGCGAGTGTTTATGTTATGTACGCAACAAGCGTACATAACATAATGCGCATGACAAGTTTGCATTGCATACATGATACAATTTTGATCATAACTAAATTACTCATCATAATAAAATTGATGAATTTATTGATTTTATTGATCATAATAAAATTTAGATGAATGAGTATTTTTTAATAGTAGGTAGGTTACATTGTGTACAAAAAAAATGAAAAATTGTTCACTGAACTCAACTTTTTGCGTAGTATAACCAATCGAACTTATTGTGGGCATGACATAAAAGCTCACAATAATCTGGAACCACACAACTAGCAAATAAAAGTTCTTGATAATATGATGGAACATATTGATAAAAGTTCAATTAATTTTAACTGACATTTTCTAGTGTAATGTTTATGACCATTGAAAAAAAACTGAATAAATTTTCACAATTAATTCCTTTTTTTGAAAATTGAATTGATGGAAACAGGGTGTCATGAGCTAATAATAGCCCATAAGGCAGAGGTTGTGCATCCCTGATTTAAGTCTGACTTTTTAAACATTTAAATCATTATTAAAATCACTCATTTAAATCAATTGATTTAACTCATTAACACCCTGATTAAGGTATCAGTAGTTTTTCCTCTATTAAGAGATTGCATATATATGTAAATTAATCCTTTCAAATATTTTTAAATAAATAATAATTACCTCCAATTTCAGGAATTTTCCTACCAAAAATCTGCCTGTAGTGGAGAAAAGGTATGTATTAATTTATAAACATTCAGTTACTTATCTATTAAAAGTTTTTAGTAATATTACTAATCAAAATTATAATTATCAGTAAAACAATTTTAAGATTTACACAAGTTGACAAACATAAGGTTAAGCTTATTTTCAGGAATACGGTATGTGTAGTAATTTTTTTATCAAACCATTGAGTTTTATACAGATTTCATTTCATGCTAGTAGTGCACTGCAATTAAATAGGAAATATTACTGGAATCATAACAAAGCCAGATTTTCTATTAGGCCAACTTAATCCATGGCTTAGGATGCAATTTGTCAGATTTTTTTTAAGCATTTGTTGCTCAAGAAAAAAAAAACTATGGCTAGCCTGCAGTTTATATCAGAATAATCTGATTTCTCTTTTCCCAGTGGAAAAAAAAGAGGCTATTTATCTCTCCTATTTATTCCTATTGATTTAATATAATAGTCTGTGACTTAATTATAATAGTATGTTCTCACATGTCCACATCCCACCTAAGAACTAGGCATAACAGAGTAAAAGGATTTTAAACCCCAAATAGTCATTGCTACAAAGAGAAAACCAAGCCTTACTAACCAAAACAACTAGCATGTAACCACTCTGGAGTTCTGCTGACAGGCCCATAAGGACATGGCCTGATTACCACATAGGTCAATCAGGATGTGACCAAATATTCCAAGATTATAGGGTATCATAACTAAAAATCAAGATCTAATTTTGAAAACAAATATTTGTTCCCTGATTTACAAATCCCAAAAAGATGGTAACATGCTTTAATTCTTTATCCATTAGTGATAAGAGGGCAATATAAATTGAGAAAATGTTCAAAATAATGCAGGAAAAGACTGTGATAAGAAAAAATTATTCTTGTTAATTTTCAAAGTGACAACAATTTATGCTGCCCACTTATCTCTAATGGATAAAGAATTAAAGTTTGTTACCATCTTTTGGGGTTACCCTGTATAGGAGCCATCAAAAAAAGAGCAAGCCTTAGCAACTAATAATGCTGATAATATGGTTGGTGTTTATTCAGGCTAAAATACTCAAAGCTTATACTCTTTATCAAGACCTTTATACCAAGTGTTGGACAATCCCTAAATTAGAGGGTATGCATGTTTTTGATTGTTGCATTGAAGCCACATCCAAAGAGATGTACAATTTATTTTTATTTTTTATTTCTTTATTTATTTTTACATCTATATATACAGCAATGTGGGAATCATTGTAAAACACATAGCACTCTCATCCCAAGAACCTCTTTCCCATACAATTGTCAATGAGATAAAATGTCTGAAAAGCACCAAAAGAAAATTCGTTTTCCATTATAGATGCATTAAGGTATCTTGAAAATTACATGTCAGAAAGGAGTAGAAGTTAGAGGAATGCTCATCGAGTTGCAAAAACTTAACACACTATATTTATGGAACAGTTTCCGGAGACAAGTGTTGCTCAGATGACACCAAATGAATAAGTATGTGCAAATATAGACACTGATGTTTTGGAAGTTATAAAAGTTCTCCAGTCATTCATCAAATTTTTGATAGAACTATGAGAACAGTTTAATTTCAATGAGGAAAATGCTCTTAACAGTCTGAAAAGAAAAGATATGTGCATGACGAAAAGCATTCTATTAGTAGACAACTTCAATCTGATGAGAGAGTTGGTGAACCTTACCTAAGTGGGTGTGACAATTTTCAAGTTAAATTTCTAACAATTGTAGACAATCTTTCAGCAGAAATCGAGAAAAGGTCAGTATGCAAAAAGTTTGGTGCATCTACCAAATTATGGTCACTAACCTCTTCTGAACTTTAAAACTATGCATTACATTTTTTAAATCAGTTATTGATTCATGAATTGCAGCAGTAATATAAGTAACAGAAAAGATATTTTAAAAATACTCACAGTGTGCCTTCCAGACTTTCATCATACAAAATAGCATTAAGATTATTTCGGTTTTGAAGAATTGAATTGAGTGCATTGATCGCCTGAAAATAAATTTTATTAAAATGCAGTCATCTAGCAACTTTTAAAAATACTTACTATAAATTACAATTAACACTAAAATATTGTGCATTAAAAATAGATGGAAAAAATATTTTCAATACAAGCATACTCTCTTTAGACAGATAATGCTACTATTTTCATCAATAATCACGAGAAGAACAGTTTTAGCCAAGGTAAAGCACACATCTTCACCTGAAAAAAAATAAACAGGGGAAAAAATCAAACAGATTCTAGCAATAGATTTTAAACATAAAATTATGAAAGATATTTTACTTAAACAACTGCTTCAAAAAGATCTCTACTTTAATTTCTGTGATAATACTTGCAAGGTCAGAGAAAAGGTTGGCGAACCTTTTTAAGTAAAGTTAGAGCATTTTTTTTTAATCATTATAACCATAGTCTAGTCATAATACAGACACACTGCGCATACCATACACAAATACATTTGTAGAGAATTCCAAGATCTTGTAGATAGTCTTACATGGATACCGAGGTTTTATACAATTTTTTTTTTTTTTTTTTTTTAAGATGGTTAGAGATCTAGAAGAAATATTTTTTACACCAAACAGCAAGAATACGTTAGTATAAGCAGCATTACATGCACACACATGTATACATATATATGTGTTCATAAATGCATTGTGTATTCTGATATCATGAGCTATTATGAGTTAGCTGATAGTTTTTGATTATGCGCACAGATTTTTTTTTTCTTTTTTAATCTTACTATGATTAGAACTGGCTTTTTATTGTTCACTTTTAGGCTTGCTTTGGCTTTGAAAACTGTATTTTTGTGGTGTTTATTGCATGGCAAACTTTCTCCAAAATTGATCTACCATCAAATTTCAGGAAATGTACCCAAAACTACTAGCTTTGCTTGAGTATAAATTTAGGTGTTTCAGCCTCCAAAATGCCTCTCAACAAATCAGAGGTTTATTGACAGTGTGATCAGAGGTCGTTAAACCTGATAAAAGTATTCTTGGTGAAAACTAATTGAACTATTTGGGTTTCCAAATAATAATTGATGGCTTAAGAGCATTATCATAAAAGATTGAAGTTATTAGTAAGTTTCCCAAATCTGAAACAATACTGCAATTATGTCAATTTTTAGCAAAGATAAATTTGTATTCATAAGTTTAAAGTTCAGGGAAATGTCATTCAAGAACCTTTGTTTGAACTGATATGTAACAAAAGCTCTAAGGATAAACCGGTTATCGTAAAAGAATGAAAACATTTCATGCATTTGACAAATGTGAATGGTAGCTCACAGAAGCAACACTATGGTCATTTTATAACCCAGATGCAGAACTGTCACTTTGTTCAGATGTGTTGGGTATAATTATTAACACTGTGTCACAACAAATAAATTCTGCAATTGATAGAGGGTATACCTAGTAGGAGAGATGGAAAACACCCATTTAAAAGAACACTAGTTATACAGAAAAAGAATCTAGTGGGACGTCAGGAAAAATGACTTTTCTCAATAGAAAGTGCCCTTTTGAAAAGAAATGTGAACACCGTACATATAAATACATGTTTTTGTGTTATTTTCTTGAACATGTTTTGTTTTTCAGGGTGGCCACTAAATTATCATTTGCAATTCCCTGATATTGCATAGAAAAATACATGGTATCAGACAGACTATTATTTGAAACTCTGAATATTTATACAAGTAAACTCTTCAGATAAACTAGGAAATAAGTAGCACTGGAATAATCTAGCAAATTGATTTACTAGGACTCAAGTGTATTTAGATTTAAAATAAACCGCAACTTACCAGTAAAATGAATTACTCAAAATGGCTGGTGTTAACCTTTAACAGGACAATGTTCCCAATTGGGAGTAGTTAAAAATTTATTGAAAACTAATTTCATTAATAGACTAAAATAAAAAAAAACTTTTTAACTTTTGTCTAAATGTAACGTGAATATGCTTTGGAACCCCCTTAAAAAGTCCTTCATCCAAGACACCTTCATGTAGACTTGCTATAACACACAAACACCAAACACCTGAAATAGACCTGTAAAAGTGTTGGTGTTAACCTTTCGACAGACAAATAAAAAAGAGAAGGACAGACAAATAAAAAAAGACAATTATCTAAGACAAATAAAAAAATAATATACAGTAGAACCTCGATTAACCAAAACTCTCCGTTAACCGAAGTCGGTTTTATCTTCACTTTTTTTTTTCCTCAGAAAATAACTTTTTGAAGGAGATTCTGAATCTGGTTCAGTTTTAATATTTGAGTTTTGGAAAACTGTCAATATCCAAGGCTGCATTTATATGATCGGTGACACGTAAACTTTTGCCGAATTTTTCAACTGGCTCAGATGAAAATGCTACAGACATTGTGAAAGACAGTGTTGAGAGTTTTCAAGCCTTTTTAGCAGAATGAAAGATTTTGAAAATTGTGGTGATAGAGAAATCGCAGATTGGTTGAATTGTGACGTGAAAGATGCAGGCTTCCAGTAGCTCAATGATGAGGAATTGGGGTCACTAAAAGAAAAATTAAAGATCGTCAAACAGAACACATTAACGGCATTAAATTCAATGGAGAATCTACAGCCTTATCCCGCCTCGCACTAAACACCCCTATCACAATAAATTTCCAAGAAATACGAAAAATAGCCAATTATATAGCCAATATATAAATTTCAACAACCACACATATGCATATTTACGAGAAACATTAGAAATATTATCAACAGAGGGCAGCATCAACGACATGATGCACGCTGCGGTGGACGAGACCTGGAATGACATCATGCACAAAAAGAACGGCGCGAAAGAAGAGGAGGCGGGAAGTAACATCATTCCCACGAAAAGGACAGACTGATGACGGTTGTGGCGATGTGCAACCGAAATATATTTCTAGGGAGGATGGTGGTAATAATTTTATCAAGTTAACTATGGGAATCCCTCCGTATTACATTTTAACCTTTTAAGATGAGGAATTAATAGCAGAAGTCCGAAAATCTCCAAAAAGAAGAAGATGATGATGATGATGATGAGAATGATTCTGGGGTAAATAAGATCAGTAACAATGATGCTTTTGAGTGTTTCTCAAAAGGCCTTCTTTGGTTGGAACAACAGAAGCAGTGCGTTTCCTCTGAAATCATGCTTTTAAGAAAACTTCGTGATAGAGCTGCACAGCAAAGGATTGCCAGATACACCAGATGAAGCTTCCATTTAAACCACTGTAAGTTTTTGTTTCAGAAATAAATTTATTTATAATTTTAATTTATTTAACAGTTAAAATAGTCATAATAACAGTTCCGTGACGATACTACATATTAAACTAGATGATTATAGATGAATTCTCGATTATCCAAAAATTTTGATTATCCGAAGTAGGTCACAGACGAAATAGTGATTCATCACAGACTTTTAATGAATTGAAGGTATCCATAAACCTTAATATATAGAAAGTCTCTTGGGTAACCTTGTAAATAAATTACTCAGTTTATTGCAATCAAAGATGAGATGTGCAGTTAGATGTTACAGTAAGTTAGTTCGAAATATAAATTTTCAGAATTCTAAGGTTCAAAGTTTTAGAGTTGTGCAAAATACATAATTATTTTTGCTGTTAAATTTGGCAATATTTCAGCAAAACTCACCAAGGTCGATGACAAATCTGGAGATTTTGGGTACAGACCAAACAATGACTGACTACAGACATAATATATTGAAGATATCCATAGACATATATAATGAAATTCTTTTGGGTGGCAAAATAAATAAACTCTCCAGTAGATTGGAACCAAAAATTGAGGTGCACAACTAGATGTTACAACAATCTTATACAATTTCAATCTATGACTAATAGTTTTTGAGATATGCAAGTTACATACATACAAAAGTACACAAAAAGTTGCCAAGCTTGGAGACTTTTGGTGCAATTTTTGAGTGAGGCAGATGACCATCATCGGACCATTATCTAACTAAATGGTAGGATGGTACTGTGCTTGAAATGAATGAATGTCTCTAAAACTGCTATTAACTGCAATGAGTTAGAATTATTTGGAGTGTTCCTGTAGAACTATAAGTGATAAAAACACTATTTTTGATGGAGATATTAATTTTGTAATCCTTAACAACATATATCACTTTTGATTCATTTAAAATAACTTAACATCTCTAAAATATGCTTTAAAGAATTTCTGCCCATGAAGAATAATATATGGAAAATATTTTGGGTGGCCCTGTAAATAAACTATCCAGTCAATTAGAACAAAAGAAAACATGCACACACAACTATATGTTATAACAATTCTAAATGCAAAATTTTAAAATTTTAGAACTAATAGTTTTTGAAAAATGCGAGTTACATACATATGTACATATGTACGTACGTACTTACACATCAGGGAAAAACTTGTCAAATACACTTGTGGTCAGCCAAAATGGATTGCACATGCATTTATATGAACATACATACAAGCTTACGATGAGATGCCTCGCAAAAACTCTTAAAAGTATATTTAGAGGTAATCAAAACTGATTTTTTTTTTTTTTTTTTTTTTTTGTGTATGTCAAAATCTGGATACCAAAATTTATGATCTTCCTTTTACTTCGTACAAGGAAGTAAAAAGTTTGGTGTGCCTTTATTAGATGAACAATTTAAAACTGTTTTATTAATTCTTTCGAAATAAGTTTCAAGAAAATGAGCCAGCAATGAAAATCATACACAAATGGTTCAAATGTACACATGTCATTTCACTTGAACTAGGTGTCAAAGACAAATGTTTAATAATCAGTAGAACTACTCAAATCCAGAATCACTTGAACTTTACGAATTCTGGATAGCAGAAATCCTGTAATATGATTTATAAAAAATCATAATCAGGTGTAGTTGTCAGAAAAATAAACTTACCTTTCTTAAATAGGAAAAAAAAAGGACACTAATGAAGGATAAAACATATTTAATGGGGAAATATATGCAACAGAAAGATATCATTTATTGATATTTTTTGCAATAATTGAAAAATTATTATTTTAAAGCCTAATTCTGTCCGGATTACGGAAATTCCAGAATTTGGAAGTTTGAATTTGAGAAGTTCTCCTGTCCATGCTTTTAAAGAAAAACATTACATAAGCATTTCTTACAATCATCACACAGGGATCTCTATTCGTTATAATTGGTTTTATGAGTTTGCAATGTTAACTTTCATTTGAAATGAAAGTTTTCCCAATTTTAGTATTTTGTCTCACTATAGCAGAAGCAAAAGAAGTAAATTCAGAATTAAATATGATTAACTTCTCGGATTAGTAAAATGTCCAGATGAAATGTGTTACCTGCAAAAAATTTGGTTCTACAGAGAATGTAAGTATGAATGTAAATTAAAAATTCTTAATTGTTCAAAAACTGAAATTTACAATATTTTATCTAAACAAAATTAAATAAAAGACATCTGACTGCAAAAAAATAACTAGAGTGACCGCCGCTTAACTGGGTCACATTCGTGCCATCGCTTTTTTGATCCAATAAAACTGCTGATACAAAAAAGTGATGGCTTTGAAAAGAATGATTCCATTCCAGTCTCCGTGATTTGATTCGATAAAGCGGCTGGTCCTATTACCAGAGATCCAATTAAGCAGCCGCCGCTGTATTAGATAGTGATAATGGGGAAATTTTAAAGCTTGCAATGAAAAGCTACCAGTCTAGTTATAAAATAGCTGGGTAGGCAAAACAAGTGCCTTTAGTAACTCTGTTACATAGTCTAAAATAAATTTATGTTAATTTTTAGAAATAAAAAAAAATTCACTCTTACTTAAAGCGGGCACTCAATGTCATAACTTGATTTATTTTATTGTAAAAATAAATTAAGAACAAGGAAAATATTAACAGCCTGAAGGCAATAACTACTACAGAATGACTTTCAGGAGTTCTTCAGTATGCTTACTGGAGTCAATTGTGTTGTGGTGTGGAGCAATTTTTAATGTACAGCAAAATAAAATCAATAAAGAGTTGATGGCAAAATGAACTCATACTGCTTTTATGGCATCTATACTATTAAAATCTGTGTGCGTCTGTCTGTAACATTATCTCCTCCGAAACGGCTGGGATTTGAGTTTCGATCGAGGTGTCTAAGGATTCGGAAAATTCCGAGGAAGGTCTTCCGCTAATTTAAATTTCGAAATTCAAATTAGTTTAGGAGATATTGATTTTTAAAAAAACGTCAAAAACCCTAATTTTTGCTCTCCGTAATTCTGCAATTGTAACCCCTGTAGTGAAAAAGTGAGAAATAAGCATCCAGGTTGCCATGTTTGGCGAATTTATTAAATGATTTAGATTCTTGAATTAAAAATAAAAGAATAATCATTTTTTTCTGTTTAGAATATTTGCTAGGTTATTTTTCAATTAAAATATCGTCTGCGTGGGAAATTAGGGCAGGAATACAATGTTTTCTTTTATACATTAAAGAATAAGTACTTGGAGATATCTGAGACTAATATGTATAATTTTTTTTAGTTTGGCGAAAAATAAAATGGCTGATATGGCATATTTTGAGAAAGTAGTAGGTTCTACCGATTTGCACAGTTTTGGGCTTGGCGCAATTTACTGCGAGCGAACCGAAAATGGTTTAGGTTTGTGTGTGTAGGTTTTATTAGAATACAGTGTTAAACTTAATTTTCCATGCAGAAATAGTGAAATTATTAAGGCGATTTTAAGCGATCGATCTTCGGAATTTTCCCCAAATTAAGTAAATTGATTTAACTAGGGGGAATGCCGACAAATTTCAAAAGAAATGAAATCTCGCACTCGGTAAATTGGAATAAATAAAACATGTTATAGTTGATAATTTAAAATACTGCTATGCTACTTTCAATTAGATGGCTTCATTAATTTTTAATTAAATTAAATTTTTTTAAATTATTTTTGGCGATCGAACCATACACAAATAGCTATTTCCCATTTTCGTTGCTGTTAAATCAGTGCTTAGAATGATTCTCTGGAGAAAAAAAAAATCTTGCAAAATGGCAAATGCGGATTCCTTCTTTAGTACCTTTCTTAGAAAAGCTGGCGATAAATATTCAAATGTAGCGTAACTCCGTGTTTAATTGCGTTTGTACTGCTAATTCTATGGCACGATTGAGATGAGCAAATATTACGAGCGGATGGATGGATATTTTTTTTTTTATTCTGCCAAACAGGGTATAGTGAAATAGGAATTCTGTATAAATACAAATGTTTTTTTTTTTTTTTTTTTGAGATGAACGAGAATGTTTTTAAGCCTGGTAAATATAGCTGGTATTGCCTACAAATTATCGAATTTACTGTGAAGTTAAATTTAGGATTCATTTTGCTATTTGCCATCGACTATCGGCGTTAATTTCGCCAATATGGCAGTTCTAGCAAGCAGAAATAAATTTCATTTCATGTTCTATTTTTAATATTGCTACAGTTTCCATAGTTACGGAATCTGTTGCTGCCACCTAAGCTGTTAAATTTAACAATTACGTGAAAATACTCATTTTTACAGCTCTTGACTCGAAAAATCAAAACACATTGGATATGGAAACAATTAGAACATTACCACAATCACCACGTCAATAACGCGAACCTGTAACTTTGGTTATTTTTAACTAAATTCCTTTTCAAGATCTTTAAGAGTTCCTGTATACTCTGTCAAAGCCTCATATCTTAATACCGATTAGTTTGCATGAAAATTGATTAATCAGTATAAACTGAAGCAATAAACCTTTGTAAGCGTTTTTCTTGAAACGAGGAAAATGCAGATTGACGTCTTTGGTGTAGAAGTGGCGATAGGGAGAACTACTTAATTCAGTAACGTTAATGGGGAATGATAATTGAATATGCGCATGCACAAAAGACCCCAAAATCAAGAGAGTATGAAAAGTCAGGAACATGAAATGAAAATAAAAATAAATCAAATAATAAGAGATATAAATAATAATAATAATACGAGAATGAAATTGCAATCATGTGTACAACAAAGGTCCCAATTGCTTATAATATTCCCCTAGAAATGACTTAGTCCGACCAATGGCCAAGCTCATAGAGCTCTGAACTGGGAGGCGGAAGGTTTCTGGTTCAAAACAGGTCGCTTCCGCCGACCTAACCGTTCGGAGTTTTCCTCTATTCCGTTTGGAAAATAAAACTGTACTCGCAACATGCATATGTTAGGAAACATATATGGCTGGTTTCCTGCAAAACGTAGCATAAATACGGGTTAGTTTCCCTTAGAAAGAGCCCCCACAGAGGACACCCCCACCACTTGACCTAGATCCCATGTGTGGAGACTAGATAGAGAGTTCGATTTAGCGCCTAGCGTCGTGTGAAACTTATAGAAGCAGTTCCACGATACCGAATAAACCGAGAAAAAGCCTGGGCAAGGTCATCCAAGAGAAGTTGCTTCTTTTTTGATCACCAGTGACACTGAGTTTTTTTGCCATCATGTTGCAGTCATCTCAGATTTGCACTCATAACGTCAACGTTTCATCACGATGTAAATAATTTTTCACTTTTTTAGATTCCGCATCACTAGGTTTAATTCGAATTATACGTGTAAGGAAAATGTTCTTTTCCTACCATGCGGAGAACGGGTACCCAGCTAGTATTTTAAATAAAATCTGAACTATATCAGGCCATTTTCAGAAGAAAAAAAAAAAAAAGCCAAAAAGTTTTGAGAACATACTAATGCTAGTCATGCATTTAAAACTATAGAATGATTTAGAAAAAATTGAGTGTTACATATTGTATAAGCATGAGCCCAGATCAAAAATTCTATAGAAGACCTGCGAGATTATCTCACATTCACAAACAATATTATTTGGAATATGAATTTAAAATTGGAATTATTGAATAACAGAATTAGTTATTAAAAAATAAAATAAATCAATGGCAAGTTGTGTGTTGCAAGTTATTCAGAAAATTAATGCAGCAAAAACATTAAATTTGTTATTTTTTATTTTTCCTACATTTGGATAGAATTTTGTTACCATTATTTATGCCACTTTTTTGTTACATTGTTCTCACTTTTTTTCCATGTTATTATGTTGCTCTCATATTTTTCTAAATGAATTTATTGATTATAAGGTTTTAAGTTATAATCTGAAAACATCATGTACTTTCATGAAGTTTCATTAAAATGCCATTAATCATCTAAATAGCACAGTCTAATATGTATTTAAATAATGTTTATTACCACATTAAAATAATTATAATGTCTCAATTATTCATTTTCTTCAATACCAAACTATTATATAAACATATTTGTGAATATTGAATAAGAACACAGATTTCCCCCCTACTCCCTTCTTCAAATTTGGACAGTTTCTTTCAAGTTAAATAGCTTTTTATCAGTTTTTGCCCTAGGAAAAATCTTTTTCTATTAAATTAGGACTATATTCCGTATCCGGTGCTTTGTTTACATATCAAAGTTTGTGTTTACGATTCATTGGTGAACAATCTGACGCCAGGGTGGGCGATGCACCGCCAAAGTAAAGTTACCTGCTAGTGGTAGTTGTGACTGGCAACCATAAAAAGTACATTTATTGTCAGTTTGGGCTGATATTTGAAATTGTTTCATGTTATTGATGGAAGGGGATGAAATATGTTATGCTAATTTATGAAAAGGATTTGTGTGTGTTTGTTAGAAATATGGTGTGAATATAAAGCTAAATAAAAGAAAGCATGCTGGTGTTACGTTATAAGCCGGTGGGTGTTGGGGATATTTCTAAGCGGTTAATTTTTTTAAAAATAATAAAGGTAAGTGCTCTTTTCTAATGAATCTTTACAATGTTTAAGGTTTTTAATGTGAATTTTAAATTGATATTTGATGTGTTTATGTTTTCGTAAGTGCTATATATATTTACGTGCTATTTTAATCATACTGACTTTATATGAGATGTACAACTAGGTTGTTTAATCCACTGATGTTTTTTTGAGTTGAAAACGGGCCAGTGTTTGCCCAGTTTACATTAGCTGTACAACTAGATTGCTGAATCCACTGATGTTTTTTTAGTTAAAAACGGTCCACTGGTTGCCTAATTTACATAGCTGTACAACTAGGTTGCTTAATCCACTGAAGTTTTTTTAGTTAAAAAAGGTCCACCGGTTGCCTAGTTTACATAACAGTACAACTAGGTTGCTTTATCCACTGAAGTTTTTTTAGTTAAAAAAGGGTCACTGGTTGCCTAGTTTACATAGCTGTACAGCTAGGTTGCTTAATCCACTGTAGTTTTTTCAGTTAAAAATGGTCCACTGTTTGCTCATTTTAAATTGCCTGTTACTGAATTTGCAGACGTTCTTTTGATTAAATATAGACGTTGTATTTTGTTTTAATGTTTTTGTTAGTGAAATAATGTGCAAGTTTAATGTGTTAAAATCATACAAGACGGTGCACACCCCATGTAAACACGGCGACAGTCGCTGGGGCTTGGCAACCGCCAAGCTCCAATGACTGTCGCCGTGTTTACATGGGGTGTGCACCGTCTTGTATGATTTTACCTTAAATTAACTTAACATGAATATCATGTTCAACATTCAGCCAGAAATACAATGGTTATCGAATAAGGCTTATGTAGACTCACTACCCTTAGAATTAGTTTAATATCAGACTTTTAGCTAAAATAAAATACTCCACTGACGTTTAGGCTTTGGTTCTCTAGTCTTAAAGGAACATCTTTTTGATTAAAAATATTTAAACTAAACCGGCTAATTTTATTTTTGATAAAATCAGGAATGAGTTAAATAGATAATCAAAAAATGTTTGCATAAAACATTCATAAGCATTAAAAAAAATGTTTAAAACAACTTATTTGTAAAACACTTACTTATGCCAAAAGCTTCAACCAATGCCTATAAAAAAAATAAAAATTATAATAATACAATCATACATTTGTATTACTAATAAGCTATTAACATCCAAAATGCATTATGCAATGAAATATACTTATGAAATTGTTTTTTGAACTACTAATAATATAGTTACTAGCACAGATGTTTTAACTCAGCAATAAGTGATGTTCCATTTAAAAGATATCTACACATTAACCAGGAGCTGCAAAGTCCCAAGTTATACTATGAGAAAACTTTCACCCATAGGAACTATAGTTAATGATATTTTACCAACCTTTACTAGCTATTGACATACTTAGCTTTTCCTAAAATCTTATTTTATTTTATCAAAATTTAAGAATATGCATGTGTCAAAAGGTAGTTGGTAGAGGAAAACCAAAACAAAAAAATAAAAATTGTGGATACTGTAAATGAAACATTCTTCAGGAGGAATAACATGGAATTTCATAGCTTTACGTCAATAGGCTGATATACAGTGAAACTCTGGTTTAACGTTACCCGTATTTACCGTTTTCCTGCTTATAACATCATTTTCTATTGGTTCCAAATATCTTCCTATACTTGTAATGTTAAAAAATCCTGTCAATAACGTTAGATTTCCCGCATTTAACGTTTTTTCGGCGAGAAAAATGTGATGCGTTTTCTCTAAAACAAATCACAGTAATTGTGATGGGAAGGAAATAGTTCTTGAGAATGGCGGCAATGTGCATTCCTTTTCCTTCATTTGGATAAAAAGAGGGAAAATTACTCTTTATCTCCTCCAACTGTCCGAGCGCCTTCATTCCCATAAAAACGGAGTGTAGCCTTCTAGGAATTCCCTCCCCCCTTACAGGTGTTTCAGGTGTGTCTGGATTTACAAGCTTGAAGAATGAGGCGGACGATTTTTGATGAATTGGGTTTAAGTGCTGGGGGAATTTCCGGTAGAGCGGGAGAGAAGCGTAAAGTTACTTTAAAATTTTGTCATTGCTACCTTCCTGTATTCTGGAGTAGATACAATAGACCATCTTCGGATTTTCACAACAGGAAGCCTTTCACGCGACGCAAAAGGGAAGGTTACATGGGGAAAGGGTGGGCAGGCCATTTTCTGCCGTTTCGGTGGGAACCAACAGCTATGAGATTCTCTTTGGGAGCTAAAGAGTTAAACTGACCACCCATGAATACAATTCATGGAAGGGATAATAAACGGCTTTTCTATAGTATCTTTTAAGCATATGTTTATCTGATGATGATTGTGATGAGAGAGAAGAGTTCTTTCCTTCGTCGTATGATTTTCATGAATACCTATCCTATGATGCAAACGTCGTGACTTCAGAGATTCCGTCAATCAATGATTTGATTGACTCAGAATCGGATAGCTCTGAGGAAGAACAAAATGATAATGAAGAGGGAAGTATAATTCCCTCGGCGAGTGAAGCGATCCAAGCTGTAAAAATAGTGAAAACATTCCTTTTAAGTAGTGAGGGTCAAGAAAAAAATTTACAGAAACTCATTTGTATAGAAAATTACATTTGTAATGCAATTAATAAGAACAAAACTCAAAATAAAATAACCGATTTCTTTAAGATATAATTTTGAAAATTAAATTGTGAAGCATTGTATACAAAGAAATAAAAGGTATGTAATTTAAATTAGACTTTATTTATGTCATTAATTTGTTTTTATACAACCCCGATTTAGCATTTTCCCACATATAACGTTACTTCTTTCCGGTCCCTTGAATGGCGTTAAATCGGGATTTCACTGTATTAATGGAAAGTTTAACAAAGAAACTGAAAATTATTTTAAAAGGCAGAAAACAAAAGGCCAAAAATGTAATAAACAGCTTTTATAACTTTACTAATTGAATAACTAGGAAATGTAACTGTACTTAAAAATCAGGGAACAAATGAATTCTAAACATATTAAATAGATAGTAAAAATATAATATACAGTAAAGTATGCTAAATTATTTAATATTAAATATTGCCAATCCTTAGGATATGAATTCATTGCATAGTGAGGTTTTTATTTATGCAAATGACCAGTTCTAAAATTGGTAGATGAAAGGGCACAGCTTGGATATTGCCACCACATTAAGATGAAATATTTTGTCATGCTAAAAATGACAATCTGTCAAGGATTATGAATAGGAATATATGGAGTACTTTTTTAATGGCAACCATAATGGGAAAAGAATATCTAAAATATGCATGAGTAAATTGCCAAAGAATCAACAGAAAATGAAAAGTTGTCATTGGTGGCAAATATCCAAGCTTTCGCTGCAATCTTTAAAGCCATTCATTTAATTATAAATGTTTTTCAACAAGAAATAAAGCAATTAAACTTCTCATTCTGGAGCATAAGCACAACAATCTACTATCAGGGTATGCACCACAGCACAGCCACAGAAATAGTAGCTTTAGTGGCGTTCAGGGTACAAAATAGTAGCCTTCAACTTATAAAACAGTAGCCTTTACAGTAAAAATAGTATCCTTTTTAACACTCTAAACAGACTGAAATCTTCTAAGCAAGATTTTAATAATGTTAAACACACATTTTTGTTTTCTGAAAGAAGTTTAAATAATATTTGTGCAGATAAAATTAATTATATATTATTCCGTAGTAGATGATACTTGCAGTTTAGTTCTGTTCCCTTAGATGCAGAAGTTCGTAGAACATAACATTAAAAAGTAGAGCTTTCAATGTCTTTCCAAGTATTTTTAGTTAAACACAAAATGCAAAACCTGGTAGACTCTCTCAAAACTACTTACACCAGAATCGATAAACATCCAGATTACAGAATTTTAGATCATAGAATTGTTAACATAACTTTTTATTGAATAATTATATGAATTAAAAAATAAATACTCAAAATAAAAATGGTACTTGTGTATTATACCGTCAACATTTTCGCCATTTTTTTTTCACCTAGTTGGCATCACTAAGGTCGTGTTACCTTAAAATACTTCTGGTCAAATATTTACATACCACCTGAGTTGCCATAAAAACAAAAACCAATAGATACTGCCTGTTTACTTACGTGTGTACATAAATTTAAAGCACTATAAAAAGGGGTTCATACATTCATATTAAGATAGATAATCAGTTCAACATTTTGTGGCAACGAACGTGTAGTTTTCTCTAGAAACCAGAAAATAATTCAAATCTTTTATAATATTCTATAATATATGTCATTCATATTTAACTTAAACACCAGCGTATTATTCTGAAATAGCACCTACATAAGGTACTGGCATCACGCCTTTAGATAATGCTTTGAAGACGGGCGGTCGATTTTTCAACCAAGCAGTAGAACACCTTAAAGGACGGGCTTGATTCATATTTTGACCAACTAATGCTTTCCCCCTCAGTAATTGTTCACCTGTACTGGACCCACGAGAGATACGTCAATATCCATCCATCAATTCAGTTGCACCCCAGTTCCTGAAAAGGAGAATATATGCGTAAAGGTAATCTCCTTGTTCAAGAAGTTTGTTTTACTTCGGGGCAGGAAAGAGTAATCCATCAATGATTGTTGCACAAATAGTAGCTTCAGCTAAGAGTCACTGAAATGGGGGAAAGCATTTTTCAGATGCTCCCGTCCTTTTGAAACAGAACGGAAAAAATTTCCCCGACAGGAAAAGGTTAAATAAAATACGCAGTTTATAAAACACAAAAATTTTGGTGTATTATAAACATAAACCTATTTAATAAATACTCTAATTCCGTCAAGACATATTTTAAAAATACACACACAAGCATTTTAAAATAAGTACAACACAAACGCAGTTCATCAAATGGCACATTAGGGGCCTACACATAACAATTGCGCTTAATGCAAACTTCGCAGTTAATGATGCACACTTTTCATATTATTCCCATTACAATGTTTTGTTAAACGCTTAAATTTCATTAAGTCATATAATTATCAATTTTAAAACTCAACCGCACACATAAAAGTTTATAAATTTTAAAAGAAAAAGGATTCATTTTATCCATAGCAGAACATACGGTATTTTGATGTGCATTATCACGTGTGCAATAGCAGCAGAACTTGAATGGAATAGTACAAACCCTTAACAAGTAATCTCTTTGCTTGGCATGTCGATGGTATAATACACAAGTACCATAAAAACTTATGACTCTTTAAAAAAAAAAAATATCTTTTTAAAAATGAAAAAAAAAACAGTTTAAAAACAAGTAGCGAGTGTATTAATTTTCATGAAGCATAGATTACCACTAATAAAAGTTAATATTGTTACTAAAATTAAGTTTTGCCTTTTGTTGGATGTAAATTGGTTAACTAGAATGCAAGATAGAAACATTTAATATTCACATAGGATAGCATCAGAATTGGGGGTTTCTTGTTAAATATTGGTGATATCGCTTGGCTGGGTAAGTTTGGGGGGCTTATTTTTTGCACCAACTTTGTCAATATTTTGCCAAAAAATCCCCAAGACTGGCAACATCTGACATGACTTTAAAAAAAAAAAATCTGATGTGTCCAACACATGACTTCCTTGCACGTCCATTAGATCAAAAATATTTTCGACGCACTTCCTCTAAACTTATTTGTTTGAAAGAGATAAAATATCAATAATAGTAAGGTTTAGCGATTTCTAGACAAATATTTCGATATCGCCAAGCTGAGTTCAATTTCAAATATTTCCTTCTGACACTTTATTTGGCGATATTTCACCAAAAGCCGACAAACTTGAGATAGTCTGCGAGATTTTGGGGATAGCCAAAGTAGTCATTGACCACAGACTTTCAATGAATTGAATGCATCCATTCACCTCAATGTATTTAAAGTCATTTGGCTCACCCTGTAAATAAATTCTCAGTCGATTGCTGTCAAAAAAGATATTGAAAACAGTTAGATATTACAATAGTTCTAAATACAAAAGTTCAAAAATCTACGGGTTAAAGTTTTAGTGTTACACAAAATACGAAATAATTTTCGGTGCCAAATTTGGCGATATTTCGGCGAAACTCGTCAATGTCGACGAAATTTGGCGAGATTTTAAGCATGAACCAAACAATGACAGATTATCGCCAAATTTGGCGATATTTCGCCAAAACTCGCCAAGAACGATGACAAATGGCGATACTTTGGGCATGGACCAAATGACTGACTATCGCCAAATTTGGCTATATTTCGCCAAAACTCGCCAAAGTCGAGGACAGACGGCGAGGTTTTGGGCATGTACCAAACAATGACTGTCTACAGTTGTATTATATTGAAGATGTCCATAGACATTAAAGTACTAAAATTATTTTCGGTGGTCCTGTAAATAAACTCTCCAGTAGATTGGAACCAAAAATCGAGATACACAACTAGATGTTACAACATTCTTATATATGAAATTTCATAATAGTTTTTGAGATTTGAGAGTTAAATATGCACACACGTACACCAAAAGTCGCCAAGCTTGGCGACTTTTGGCATAGTTCTTGAGGGAGGCACGTGACCGTGGTCGGACCATTACCTAACTTATGTGGTAGGACGGTATTGTGCTTGAAATGGATGAATGCCCCTAAAATTGCCATTGACCGCAATGTATTGGAAATCTTTTGAGTGTTCCTGTAGCAGAACTACAAATGATAAAGACACTTTTTTTAATGGAGAAATTCATTTTCTAACTCTTTACAGCATACATCACTTCTGAGTCGTTTGAAATAGCCCAATACCTCTAAAAAACGCTTTGATGAATTTCGGCCCATAGAGCGTAATGTATTTCGAATCTTTTGGGCGGTTCTGTAGATAAACTATTCAGTCGAATGGAATCGAAAGGGGAGGTGCACAACTAGATGTTACAGCAATCCTAAATATAAAGTTTCAACATTCTACGCCTAATAGTTTTTGAGATATGCGAGTTTAATGAATTTCGGCCCATAGAGCGTAATGTATTTCGAATCTTTTGGGCGGTCCTGTACATAAACTATCCATTCGATTGCCACCAAAAGGGGAGGTGCACAACTAGATCATAGAACAATCCTAAATATCAAATCTCAACATTCTACGACCAATAGTTTTTGAGATATGCGAGTTACATACATACGTACGTACGTACGTACATACGTACGTACATACGTACATACGTACGTACGTACAGACGGCATGGAAAAACTGGCCACAGCAGACTCGCCGCTGGTCAAAATGAGTTGCAGACGCGTTAATATGATCGTGCATGCTAGCCTACGATAGGATGCATCGAAAAAAATTTTAAAATTAAATTTAGAGGTAGTCAAAATCGTTTTTTTTGTCGAAATTTGGCCCCCAAAATTTTTCGGGATCACATTACTTCCTTATACTACGTACAAGGAAGTAAAAAGAGACCTGCAATGTTTATTACCCACTTAGCATCACACAAATGATGCTAGGAAAATGATGAAGAATTTACGAGACAGATTTTACCAGAACTTTTGGGAAAACTCCCCAAACAGTATAAATACGTGAGTAGGTCATCCCACTGTTTCAGTCTTGAATTGGCTTTTCTAGCAAACACTATCCATTAAGAACATATCACTTTGCATAATTTTAATGCCAGAAGCACCGTTGTTTTGCCAAGCTGTATTTTAAAATTTGTTTATGAATTCAGTAGTGTTGTAAGCAGTGGAGCAGTCAAGGGTTCAGCTCGAGTATTCTCAAATGTTAGCAAATGGAACAATTTTATTTACTGTAAAGAAATTGCAGTGTTTGAGGAAGTTTCCCCAACTCATGACTAGTTATCTATAGAATTACTGCTTGTAAATTCCTGTAAATTGTGCTTTGAAAATTGTTTGACAGGTTTCTAGAAATAATTATGTTTGTGTTTTGTCCTGACATCTCGACTGGCTACTGAAACTTTCTACAAACCCTAGACTTTAAAGCATACTCTCTAATACGAATCCGACAATTCAGCAGAGTTTCTGCAACAAAGTGAATGATATACCATTGTGCCGTTAGGAAAGTTGGCTGCATTATGTTTTTGGAATTTTGTCAATTTTTTTATTATGAAAACACATCTTTTACTGTAGTGAACTACAATGGAATGGCACAGGCGGTATGAATCTAGCTTATCTGTTCTTGCCAGATACTTCTCAAAATCTATGGGCAGACACTGTTACACTGTGCTCAGTGTTTATCATGTTGTTAGTAGTGTGGTTACATGCCCTAAACTAAAACATTCTAGGTGAAAAACAGAAATTGCATTGATATTCCTAAAAAAATAGTTGCCATTTCCACAAAACAATGGCTTTATAGCTGTTTTTGCATGTAAATAGTTGCCTATTCTCGATTATAGTAGCAAATAGTCTCCTTTTAGTAACCAGTGGGAACCCTGTACTACAAAAAATTAAAGATGGTGGGGGGGGGAGGTCAAATGAGAGTATGCCAGTTTCAATTTTCTCACTTTTTCTCTTCATTACAGAGCTTGAAACATTAAAATTTTAAAGAGTTTACATGGATTTCCAGGAGAGATGGCTTTGAAGAAACTATGCATCATCATTAGATATCTATATCCCAACAAATATTATATGTTTCTGAACATAATTTGCATAAAACATTTCTTTTAAAAACGAGATTTTAGTACATAAACAAAATCCACAAACACTTAAGAAGTTCACTTAGTTATTTTTCCAATAAGCTACTTTTATGTATAAAAAAGATTTTGCAAATTTCAAACATTATCTTTGATATGGAATGTATCGAAACTAACTTATTTAGAACTTATACTTGAAATGTAGGAACAATAATTTAATGGTGATTATTTTATTATTCAGAAACTAATAAAATAAAAATTAAGTCAAAGAAAGATAAAAATGTAAAATTACTTTTAGCATATGTAATAGGTTCATAACCCAAACATCTTTCAGGGGTAAATACTTGGAAATATCTGCTTCTAAGTAATAAATAAGGAAAATTAAATTTTGTAACAACACAATTACAAAGAGAAAACAAAAATCAAGAAAACATCAATAGACAACCTCCTTTTAAAAATGGGTACTTAGGTATTATCCCGGTAGTCATTTCCGCCAAACGATTTTTGTGTCAAATGTGCTGGCAAACTGTGGCCAAACATATTTGTAACCATGAAATACTTTATTTCTCCAGGCAAATTTCATTTATCCTGGCGAAAAAGTGCTTGTCTTGGCGGACCGCCGGAATAATACGTAAGTACCTAAAAATGCAATGCTTTTATCACACAATCTAAAGTAATCTATAGAAGAGTAGAGGCCACTTTGCAATTTTTTTTTTCATTAAAATTAAAGCTGATTAAAATAATAATAAAAAAAACTACAATTGACAGCAAAAACACTAGAAACTTTTGGTAAAGAAAAATATGTTTACATTTTCTTTTACAAGTGTTGTTTTGTGAAATAACATTCACAATTAATATAATGTAGGATAAAAATTATATTTAAAATTTTTTAATGAACAACTTCATATTATAAAATATGAAAGAAAAATAAGTTTTGTACATTACTTTAAAAAATTTGAATGTAAGCAATATTTTTTCTAATTATCACAAAAATAAGCTCTTATGTTTTTTTGCCTTTTTTGTTGTCACTGTTGTTTTCTTCTATCATAATACATATTTTGATTTTTATTATTTATCTTTATTTATCTATATAAATTTTAATTGTTTTTGGTGTTTTAACTGCTACTATTAAAAGAGATAAAGTCAAAAGTATAGGAAGATTTGGAGCGTCTAGATTGATCAATGTTTTTGGTCAACAATGTGAAAAATTTCAGAGCTGGGGATCGAACTCAGGATTACTGCTTAATGTGTGGGTGACCTACCACTAAGCTACTCTGACATGATTCCCAGATGAACTTTTTCGCAATAGAACCGCTGACACTTATCATCTTCTTCCACAACCACAGATTGAACAGATGAAACATTATTTCGTGACAACTCTGATACGTCACAGATATAAGCTAATTTTAGAAATTTTATCAACCTTTAATTAGTTTAGGAAGATTTGGAGTGTCTAGGTTGATCAATGCTTTTGGCTAATGTTGTTTTCACTAATATTGTCGGATAAAACCTTAGATCAACTTGGACATTGAGTGGTAAACCTTTATGGATCAAAGTGCCCTTTTTTCTAAAGAAATGTTTAATGAGGCCATAGACGTGCCGTCAAATAATTTTGACTAAGTGACCATTTGATTGTGATACTTGAAAGTGAACTTTGTTATTTTTAATTAAAATGCAAAACATTTTGATCAGTGGCATGCCCAAAATATTGTGTTGAGTGCCACTGGTTCGCCACCTGACCTAGACACTCCAAATGTTCCTAAACTAATTAAAGGTTGATAAAATTTCTATTGAAGTTGTTGCGAAATAATATTTCATCTGTTCAATCTGTGGTTTGCAGAAGAAGGTAAATGTCAGCGGTTCTACTGAGAGAAAGTTCATCTGGGAATCGTCCCAGAGTAGCTCAGTGGTAGAGCACCTGCACATTAAGCAATAGTCCTGGGTTCAATCCCCAAGCTCTGGAATTTTTCGCATTGTTGGCCAAAAACATTAATCAACTTAGACACTCCAAATCTTCCTAAACTAATTAAAGGTTGATAAAATTTCTAAAATTAGCTTATATCTGTGGCATATCTTGATCTGGCGTGCGTGATCTGATCTATATCTGTGGCATATCTATGGCGAAATTTATTGGATGAAATTTGCCATACATACACAAACCATTTTTTTTTTTTATTATTAAAAGGAATCTATGAAATTTATAATTCTAATAAAAATCAAATGAGCAGCAAAAGCACAATAAAGATTTTTTGCATACGTGATTGTTTTGAAAAAAAGTCTTAGTCTCATGGGAAGGACCATAGTTGATTAGATTAGCGTACATCAGCGAACAATTTTTTTGGCAAGTTATGCCTTAAAACTTATAATACATCAGTACAGTGCTAGGCTATGCAGCTAGTGTATAGAGAAGCATAAACATAAGAAAAGATTTCAATAATTAGATATGGCAAAAGTATGTATTTTAATTCAAGTATATACAGTGGTCGCCTCTTATTATTCCAGTCACATCGAGATAGTCTGGAATAACCGAAATTTGAAATAAATGGCAGGACTAAAGTAAAAGTGAAAAAATTTAAGAAAAAAATCAATAAATTAAATCAAAATATATGCACATATTTATTTAATAATAAAGAAATGGACGTTTGAAAAAATACAGAGGTTCATTTATGTATTAAAAAGAAAAGAAAAAAAACTTCTTGGGAGAAAAATCCAAAATTAAGGCCCATTTTAGCAGTATAGTGTCATGTAGCATAAATTCAATTTCTCTTAATGTTGAAAAGAGGTGATCATTTATATTATTCTCCTCAAATGCTGTATGTAAAATGTCTATAGCATTCAGCAAATCCACTCTTGTGACTTGTAGACAGTTCGGGTGTACATCGTAGTGATAATCATGAGGTGTCTCATTGGTTCTGTGCGTCGGATTGATCATTACTTTTACTTAAAATTGTAAAATGACAAATATTTTTCACTTAAAATTCTGTTAAGCATATTTACAATTGTTTTGATTGAATTATTATAACACCTCCACACAAATATGTGTCATATTTGACTGGCTTTCATTTCATCCTAAAAACTAGTCGAAATTTTACCTGATCTTCAAATATAACCAGACCGGATAAAGCGGCACTCACTGCCGAGGTAACCAGCAGAAAACAAATGCAATTTGTCTATTTAGTTCTGTTCACAGGGTTTAATCTGAGCTCAAAAATTTTTTAGCAGAAAAGCTAAAATAAGAAAACAAGCTTTAGCAAAATGCTAAAAGGATAATTCGATTTTTCTCTCCGGTCCTTCTCCTCTATTGTTTTTGCAGTGGTCTTGAAAGTTATACAGGCTTTATAATTCAATTCAATGTGGTAATCAAAGATTGTCCCCACAACCGTTCTATAACCATTCCATAAAGGAAGATTTTACTTTTATACCTGTTCCTCTTTTATTTTTCAGTTCCAAATTTTTTCTGAATACTTTTGCAAAAAAGCAAATACCCATTAGTTTCGTTTTAGCATTTTGACAAGTGTTTTCGCATTATGCGAAAAATGTGACCGTGTCTTAAACCTTTGTGTTCATACACATTTTTACCGGCATAAGCGGCTCACTAGATAAACCACCGACCAAAATAAGCAGCAACTACTATACTTTAAAATAATAAATACCTATCTTTGAATAAATTAAATCCAAGCTTTCTAGGTAATTTTTTCTCCCTAGGCTATCAAATAATAAGCTATAATCATCAGTCTGAACACAAGTATCAATTATGTCCGTTAAAAAATCATCTAGGACTCCTTGTGTTTTCATAGTATTCTGAAAAATAAAAAGCATTAAAAATTTGCATTCTTTTACAGTAAGTAAACAAAATTTGATCATGTAAATATCAATAAATATTCATTCAAATATTTAAACTCTAGAATTCAAATTGTGCTTTGCTTTTGAGAAGATATAATCGTTTTCAGTAGTCTAGAGCAGAGTCCAACATGGGTTAAGTTTGTTATGAATGCTAGGGATAGTAACTTTAAAGTCCGTTTATTTCTCATTTTTTGGTTGCTAATTTCGTGAAGTGTTCCATTTTCAATTTCCACCAAATTTTATACACAAGTAGTTAAAAATATGCTATAACATCTGATTAAAATTTTTTGATGGGTATTTTACAGATAAAGTTTTTAAAAATAAAATTCTGAACAAGTTCACGCATTCTTATTATCAGAGCATCGAACTATTTTCTTAAAGATCATTTATCCAAATAATTACATTTTTAAAAGTATATACAATTTTACTGATAGTATAAAAGTGTTTTTTGATGTTTCTACAAATTTTTTATTCCAACAAGCTTTGAAAGAGAAATAAAGAAACTCACTAAATAGAAACAGGTGCACTTTATATTTCCTTTTAAAGAAAAAATACTTTTCGCAGAAAAAGAATACTTCTCAAATAAACTACATTTTCTAATCTAAAAATGATAAATAAGTGTTTTTTCCTTAGCAGATGAATTTCGCATAAGATCAACCAGCATTTTTAATGACAAATCAATTCACACAGCTTTCACGCATATTTAATAACAAATATTTTTCACTTAATAAATTAAATTGACAACCGTGGTTCTGTATGTATTTATTTTTAATGAAACATTTAAAGATGTATTTTGAAAGTGAAACCGGCAAATTATAGTATGAAGGCTGAACATCAAGAAAAAAAGGAAGATGTATAACAAAAACGTAAAACCATACATACTGTCTTAGAAATCAGAAACATTTTTGTCATAGTATTTGTATAAATGGTAAATGATAATGTGCCTTATATGTATATGCACGATAAGCATTAACTGATACCAAGTTATTTTAAAAAGATATTTACTTTCACGATAAGTTCATATGATGGACTCTATAACAACCAGATTAACCATGATTAACCAGTGATTGACTCTAGACACTTTTTGAACCTCCTAGATTGAGAACTTACATAGGAGCTAATGTAGATTCTGATCACTATTTGGTGATTTGCAAAATTAGTGGGAGAATTTCTTTAGCTAGAAATACAAAACAGAATGTCCTTGTAAAACTTAATTGTGGGAAGCTAAGAGATCCTAAAATTCACAGACTATCAAAATCAACTGTCAAATGAACTAAAAGATAAAATAACTGCAGATGAGCTGAGTGAAAAATGGTAATTTATTAAGAATTCCATACTACAGGGATGTTAACTCCAACACTCGATTTGGGAGCACCCCGGGAGCAGAAAAAATTTCATTTGGGAGCAGAAAAATTCCATTTGGGAGCACCTCGGGAGCACAAAAAAATAGTTTCCGAGAGGAAAACTAAGATTCAAGATCAGAATTAACATGATTTTGGAGCATAAAATTGAAGATTAAGGAACACAATAAATGCATACAAGAAAAGCAAAGTTTGCGAGCAAACACCATTTGCTAAAAGCAAAACACTATTTGAAAGCACTTTAGGAAAGCTGTGGAAAAAAAAGGCTGTATACAGGCTATGCTATCAGCAACTTGGTAAAAACAATACATATCAGGAGTCAGCAACCTTTCTGTGGTTGTCATTTTTTTCCTACTCAAGAACCATGAGTATGATTTGTATGTGGCTCGCGAGCCACAGGTTGCCAATCCCTGTCCCTTTTTTTTTTCTTTTTCAGAATTATTTAGGGAATCTTCCTCTCGAAAAAGAGAGCACAAATAAAATGAAAACTAAATTTTAAAACAAAAGCTTCTATCTCATTCTTTGGTTCTATTACAAATCACAAGTAGTACTAAATGGAGATTTTTGAAAACCTAAATATTATACCTCTTATACAACAACACGTAATTGGTAAGCAGTATCGAAAACAAAATAAATTTGATGGTTAGAATAATTAAATGTGTGTACTTTTAATAGCATATGCTTTTGTATCAGTAATTTAACCTCATCTAATATTTACATATTCATCTATAATACTTGAACACAATATACAAAGCAAATGTAAACAAAAAATATTTAATGACTGTTGAGAGAAATTAAGAATTATGGGAAGTTAAAAATTAAGATTATGAGAAATTAATAATGAGATTACAAATTAAGTATCATAAGTTATCTAGTTTTCTATTTATTCTTTTTTTTTATTTTTATTAATTTCTTCTTGAGCTTTTTCATTTTCTTCTAATAGTTTTAATTGTATTGCAAGTCTATCCTTCCCTTCCGTTAATAGAATCTGTCCACTTTCTATAACAGCCAGTGGCGACTCGTGACCTGCTTCAGTGGTGGGGCCCAAAAAAAAATGGTGCCAGTTCAAATCGGGAAAATACATATACATAGAGCTGTGGCGGATCGTTACCCATTTCAGAGGAGGGGGCTTTTTTTTTTTAAGCTCGAAAAGGTAAAACATATGAATCGCTTTTGTAAACAGTGTGAATACATAAAAACTTTTCGAATAACAAGTTATGAAAGGCGTATTGGTTTCTCCTTTAAGTTTTCATTTAAAGACAGCAGATTTATTTTGCACCAAAAAAACATTTTCCTCCATTTTTCTTTCTCAAAAAGGTACAATATCAATTTAAAACAAAAAACAATGCATGTGTACATGTTGAAAAACGAATTGGTCCATAATGTTTCATCTCCAAATAGCAAATCGTGCCCCTTCATAAACAAAAAAACAGTGCCCGTTGCGATGATTACCGTAATTTATGGAAGAAACGCCGCACCGCGTAACGCCGCACCACGAAAATGAGCTTAGTTAGCTAGAAAATCGTCAAAAACGCCGCAGCCGCGATCGTTGGTGTGTGTGTGTGGGGGGGGGGGGGTGATCGTGGTCAGAAGTCAATGCCAGATAAAATTCAATGTTTTCTAAAATAATTTCTTAATTAACAAAAAAAAAATATGTTGCATTACTTATTAGACCTAATTTATTAAAAAAGCTATTAAGTTGATCGGATATATTTCGGGAGAAATTGGATAAACGGTAAAAAAATCTCCTTTTTTCTCCCCCTTCCCATAGAATGTTTTAAAGTATTTGCCACTATTTTACGAAGCTTACGATTTCTATTTTCAAATAATCAGATATCAATGTTTATATTCACAAAGGCAAATTTATAGAAATAAAAAAATAACTTCTAAAAACCTTCTTGCATCCGCACAAAGTTCGGATAGACTACCAGGCGCCATTAAAATGAAAACAGCAATCGATGTGTGAGAAGAGTCTCCAGTTAAAAGTAAACATTCCCCCCCCCCCCCCCGCGGATGGCCAGCTGTTGATTACGTAATGAGCTTGCTTCAGCAAATTGTTGCTTTAAACTGAATGTTGTGTAACAACTCTTGATGGTATTTATTATTATTTTTTATATTTATAACATTGGGATTTATTTTAAAAGCACTCAGCATTTCTTGAGCATACCAATTAGTTGGCAGTGTTTATTCCATAGAGTGCACAGGGTGCAAAGCCGCACGGCGAAAAAAAATCTTTCAGATTAACTTTATTTATTTATTTTTTTGGGGGGGGGAGGGGGAAGGGTTAAACTCGCACCGTGCGCAACATTGACTAATTTTGGCTGAAATTCAGTATTTTAAGAACAATAGAGGTTCATGTGAAAAACGGGTGCATTTAATAGAGGGTAGTACACTTTTGCGGTATTTTACAGAACTTTAACCCTTCAAAATATCTATTCAAAACTTCATTAAAATTTAATTATAGTTCTAAAATGTAGATGTAAAAGATTTACTTCTATTTTTCTTTCTTTTTACTTAATTGAGGAGACATCGGTTGGATGTATGAAGCCATCCACTTCAGAGCACGGGACATGGACCCATCTTAGGGTGCTCTGACTTTCTCCAAAACTGGATCAAAGATCAAACCTCTTTTCTACGGGGGTAGGTTCGCATTCTGATTCGCTACGCTGTGATCTGTGCACGCTAAAGAGTACGTGTCGGTGGTGGCGCCATCTTTTGAGAAAATTATCACGAAACGAATTTTTCAATTTTTCGTTGAAGATCGGCTAAAAAAAATTAAAAATATTGTAAACGCCGCACCCGGTAGAAACGCCGCACTTACTATTTTTTAACTTTTAAACTCATAAACGCCGCGGCGTTTCTTCCATAAATTACGGTACTTGTTTGCCTATCTGGCCGGCATTGATTGAGGTGGTCCGATTGAGGTCCCGACTGGTCCGATCCGGGGCGGGTAGAATGGCTTCGGAATGCAGCTTTCGTACGCAGTTTGAATCTTGCTTTACTGCTAACTAGCTTTCCATACACGCTTTAAAAGCTAAATGAGCGTGGCAAAAATTTAACAAAGAGTCAAAATGACGTATTCGGCACAGACCGGTGCAAAAATCGGCTAAAAGTGCAGTTCGGCGCAATATTTGTGTTTTGGCGTACCCTGAAAGAGTCAAAATGACGTATTCGGCGCAGACCAGCGCAAAAATCGGCTAAAAGCGCAGTTCGGCGCAAGAATTTGTGTTTCGGCGCAGCTCGGCGCAGAATTAACATCCCTGCATACTATCAGCAGTTAAACACTGATTAGCAAAGAAAGATCAAAAAGAACTGATTGGATTGATGATGAGTGTACAATTGCTAATGAAAATAAAAATAGAGTATGTAAAACAATGCTCAGTAAATAATTTACAAGAAGAGCTGTTGATGATTATAAAAATGCACGTAAAGAGGAAAAGAAAATACATAAAAGAAAAAAGAGAATTTACAGAGAGAACCAACTTAACCCAGAGAAACAAGTCGAACACCTTGGGTCCAATCATAAGAGCAGAGCCTTCTTTCGGGCCATTAATGAGGGGCACAGGGACTTTAAACCTAGGATAACTCTCTTTGTAAGAATATAGATGGAACTATTGTTAAGGAAAGAGATAAAATTTTAAATAGATGGGTTGAGCATTTCAACAACTTGCTTAAGTCTGATGTGTCAAATAATTTTGATTTTACAGTTGAAGAGACTGAGAGTCAGTCTTTCGGTTTTCCAACCATTTGGGAGACTCAAGCTGCTATTGATAAACTGAAAAATAATAAAGCAGCAGGACCAAATGCTATTCCCACTAATAAAATGTGGTGGAAAAGATCTGACAAAATGTATTTGAGAAATCATATGATCTATTTCGGAAAAAGAAGTTCTGCCTTCTGAATGGAAATTAAGTATTTTATGTCCAATACATAAAAAGGGGAATGCATTGAACTGTGAGAATTACAGAGGTATAAGTTTATTGTGTGTTAATAAGATTTTCTCTTAACATTTTATTTAATCGCCTGTCTCCTATTATAGAAACTGTTGTTGGTGATTATCAGTGTGGTTTCAGGAGAGGTTTATCAGATCGTGTGGTTTATCAGATCTTTACTTAGAAACAAACTCTGGAGAAGTGTAAAAGGTACGGAATTGAAACCCACCATTTGTTTGTGGACTTCAGGGTGAGTTATGATAGCATTGATAGAGCTGGTTTACTTAAAGCCCTACTGGAATTCAATGTTCCAATAAAGTTGATTAAGCTTGTGAAGCTCACTCTTTCAGAGGCATTCTCTGTGGCGCGATGCAGGGAGAGATATCGACAAATTTTGAGATTTGCAATGGAGTAAGACAGGGGAATGCACTTGTATGCCTCCTTTTTACATTGGATTAATTTTGCATTGGCGAAAGTGAAAGAGATGCTAGTATTAATACAAGGGGTACTATATTTGATAAATCAGTGAATATTCTTGCATATGCTGATGATGTAGATGTAATATCAAGATCTGCAGCTGAGGTAGGAGAAGCCTTTATGGCATTGGAGAAGACAGCTGGGAAATTGAAGCTTCGGGTAAATGTAGAGAAAACTAAATATACAGTATGCTTACTAAAGTCTCTTGTCACCCTCTTAATTTCAGAACGGCAGCTGATATTTTTATAAATGTGGTGTCTAGGTATAGTAAATTGGATATGTGCTGACGAAAAAACTACCAGGTGATGCTCTACGAGGACATATGACAAGACTTGGAACCATAAGCGTAAAGTTTTCAAAATTATTGGGGGGGCCGGGCCCCTCAACCACTTATATTCACGTCACTGGCGTAGCCAAAGGGAGAGGGGGTTAGGGGGTCATAACCCTCCCCCCATAAGGAATTTTTTGCCCTACAAAATGTATATTCTTCACTCCCTTATCATACACCCGTATACATATATGTGAGTTGCAGAAGTCATACCCCCCCCCCAATGAAAAATTTATGGCTACGCCACTGATTCACGTACATATAGCTTACTCATAGTTGCCAACTACTACGGAATATAATTAACCACTTTTTCTACATGATTTTTCGGCTTAAAATATAGCAAAATTTTTGTGGTGGGCGAACGAGCCGGTTACTATTTTGAAAAAAAATAATTAAAAAATACCTGTTTACAAAAAGTGGTTAGTTATATTCTGTAGTAGTTGGCAGCTATGACTTACTATATATAAGTGTAAATTATTGGAGGCACTCGATCTCTATGAATCCATAGAATTCTATACCAATCTAAGGTAAGTATCCATGTTAGTATCTTCCTACCATGTTATAAGTTAAAAATAGAAGCAAAGTAAAAATCCAAAGGAGGAAAAAAAAATATTCGATGAGATAGTGCATTTTAGAGGCATCTGAACTTTTCTTCATTTCATAGTTTACATTGCATAAACTGATTTTAATTAACCAGAGCCTGGTGAGGGCAGCTTAACATTTTGTGTTACAGGGCGTCACAATGAATACTAAATCATGATTGAAATCAAAAGAAGAAAATTTTTAAAAGTGCAAGTAAAGGTTTTTTTTTAAACGTTTGTAAATGGCGTGAATACATTTTTTTATGTTAGTATAAATTAGTTTTCTGTATTTAGTGATAAATTATTGGGTGGGCTCAGCCCCTATTAACAATTTATTGGGGGGGCTTGAGCCCCACGGGCCCATATAACTCTACGTCTATGCTTGGAACTTTTAAGAACTGTAATAAAGAGTGTGATTTGAATGATAAAAACATAGGGGGGATTTGATCGATATTTTTGATCATTCACTATAAAACAGCTCAACTTGTGCATGGGCTTAACTTGGTTTTAAACTGTAAGGGATTCTAAAAATTATATGATGTTATTTGCCTTTGAATATCCGGAATAGATATGTAGTATGTGAGATGTTCAGTTGTATTGTTCATGCGTTATTTTATGTGTAACTTAAATAGTTTTGGCAAAATGGTTAAGGCTATAAAAATGGTTAAGTCATTTATTGCCAAACATAATACATATTATTTCATTTATTATTAAACATATTACTTTATTTACTATGCATTGAAATAATGAATTGTGATTTTTTTTCAAAAAGTTCACCATTAGTGTTTGTAGACGCGCCCCTTAACCATTAGCTCTTAACCACTGATTTTAAAAGAATTACATTCAATTATAAGTTTCTCCCGCTTATCAAATTTAAGTAATTAATTAGATCTAACTGTAGTATGTATCTGGCAATATAATTATCGAAAGAAAGGAAAAACTCGGATTGACTCACTAGATAAATATTTCACCAACAAAACACAAAAATGAAAGAAAACAATGAACAGATAATCGTAGAAGAAACGATGACTACTAATAACAACTTTATCCTCGCGCTTTAATCGGTGGAAGCATGGTTAATTTCTAGTTATAATGCGCCTGCGAAAGGTATAAGTTCTATTGGTTCTATTCATACCGTTCCTTTTAATAAAAATTCTAAGCAACACTACGGAATAGATTTATTTTTATATTCGACGGTTGCCAACGCCAATTAACGCCGAAAAACTTTTTCGAATAATCCGCCATTCATGTTGCCATGACGACATATAAAAACAGAAAACTGGAGACAAATCAAGCATCGCTCACGCCCTCAAATCTCAAATCCAAGGAAAACTTGGGGACACTAGAAAATATTTTGGGACTTATGCAAACGAGTGACTTAACGTCATTTTGTCGTCTGCTCTCTGCTATACCTGAATTGGAGAACAAGTTCCCGAATCGTCCACTCTATTTCAACTGAAGAAATCCGAAATACAAGAGATCTATGAAAATGAAAAAAAGCATTGGTCAAATGTATAAGGAAGACTGATTGAGATCACAAAATTTCTTGGCAGCCAGAATTTAGCCTTTCGAGGCTCATCTGATGGGCTGTACCAAAAAGACAACGGAAACTTCTTAAAATTAGTGGAATTGTTTGCAAAGTTCGACCCAGTTATGGAATTTCACGTAGAAAGAGCATTACTACTTAAAGGTAGCAACAATAAAGTTCATTCTATCATCAAGCAAATATAGTCAAAATGAGATGTTGCAAATTATTGGCAGTAGTATAAGAGAGAAAATCTTACTATCTCTTCGAAAAGCCAAGTACTTTGACTTTCTATAATTTTGGTCTATTTACCTGATGTTAGCAAAACTGAACAGATTAGTGTCGTCATACGTTTTGTCGTCTGCAGTGATGGAGGGGCTGAAATCAAGGAGCATTTTTTAAGCTATTAAAGTTGATGATTCTACAGGTAGCGGCCTATGTGAGACAGTAATGGAAATGTTGAAAATGTGGAACATTCCTCTAGATCAGTAGTTCCCAACCTTTTTTTAATCGCGACCCCTTTTAGATTTTTCAAAACTTTCGCGACCCCCCCCCCCTATCCGCCATGTTTGACCAATGAAAAAAAAATTAATAATGAAAAAATATATCTTGAGATTTAAAATTGATATCTTTTTAAATGAAATCTTTTTAATACGTACTGATTATTAATAGGATGATTGAGGTTGAATTTAACAAGTTCGACTATTCTTGGCTGAATATTGGTCAAAGCCAACCGCATGTCATCTTAGACATCTAATTTACCAATGTGTAGCACAGTGGTTATAGCCACTGACATTGGGAGATGGCTCAAGTGGAGGAACAGGGTTCTGTCCTCTCGCGGGGCCGTCGGTCTAGCGGTCTGGAGTTTTGGGCGGTTTTCTCCAGATGTAACGTGAATACGCGCTAGATACCCAGAAAAGTCCTCCCCCAAGGCATTTGACCCCCCTTTGTGTTTGTCCTTTCTTTGACGTGGATTTATAAGCGGTTCCTGTAGAACAAGCACACAAATCCGAATACATGTTCCAACAACAACAACAACAACAACATCTAATTTATTACTGGCTTTTGTCTTAATCTGCAAAAGAGTTGAAAATCCAACCTCACGCAGGTAAGTGGATGAAAATGCCTGTTAACATTTGACATGAAAGCTTAGAAGTTATCGGATATGAGCAAAGCATAGCACACCAAAATTGAGTTAATGGTTTTTCTTGGTATAAATCACTTGCGGAGGAGTCATTTTGCAAGTTCAATAATTCACCCTGCACTTCATCAGGAAGATCGGCGACATCTAAAGATGCGTGAAATGGATTTCGCAGGAGTGCAATCTCTTGTTCAACGAACTCTGGGAAATATCTTTGAATTTCAGATTAAAGGGGGCTACTAGTTACCTCCTTTAAATTAATTACAATTCCTATTTCCGATTCATCTGTCTTAATGCATGGGTTCTCGCATTAGTTAACACTCCTAGATTCACCGACGTCAGTTTTTGTAGCTTTGATACAAAAGCCCAGACGAAAATGAGGATTTTTTCTTTCCAAAGAAAAAGGGAGAAATTCTGTCTCATGCTAAAGAAACGTGAAAATAGTTTACTATTCATTTCCTACAAAAGCGGTCTGTGGCGACCCCCGATAAAAGGCATGGCGACCCACTAGGGGGTCGCGACCCCCCGGTTGGGAACCACTGCTCTAGATGATACGAGAGGCCACCCTAGTAGCAATAACCCATCGGTCGATGAGAGGCGGGTGAGTTAAATCCGAGGAGAAGGAGCAATGGCCGATCACGGCTTTTCATCCAAAAAAGGGGAAATTTCATCGGCAACTGGTACAAAATGTCCGCTCGGGGGGCCATAAAGCCGATCATCGTTTCCCGATGACTCCGATGAAATAACGAAAAGAAACCGATAAACTGTTTAAAATATATTTGTTAATAAAAAATAAACGACTGGCAGCAAAATTTTCAAAAAATGTCCGTTCTGCTTATTATGTTTTCGTCTTTTGTATGCTAAGTTTTCGTTTTTCTGGAAAAAAAAAAAAATTCTTCCTACCCCAGGCCCGAACGTACTGATCACGAGATAAGCGCGCTACCCCTAGACCATCGAATCTTGTCATGAAAAAGGCAAAGTGTGAAGTACCGGTTACTTTAGTCTCAGATTGGGACTTTGAGTGAAATTTTGACAAAGTGTTGTTCAGCTGTTATTAATAATAGTCAAAATATTCGATTGGTAAGAAATTAATTTCACTTTTTCCCAATGTATGTAAGTAGCAACAACATTCGTAATTAATAATTAAGAAACAATATTGCCAATTGTATAGGAATTTTAGGGTGATTTTAACATTCATATTTCTTGGATAACTTTTAAAAATTAACTGATTTCTCTTCTTGCTGTTTACATTAAAGAGGTTTCAAAAGAGTTGCTCATTGTAATGAAGTTTCCGTTTTTCTTATAATGCAACTGACGCTCAAATAGATTTTCTTTTCTTTTTTTAAACGCATTTTTAAAAAAAATTATTTAAATATTACAAACCATTTTTATATAATAAACACTTACATTTTTTTGTAAATATTTCTTTTCAAATTTAAATTTTTTGGGAGGGAGCAAGGGGGGGGGGTTACCACCCCCTGCCCCCTCCCAACCCCAATACAAGAAATTTGAAGTAAATTATGCGATTAATTCAAGATTTTTTCAAATTTTCCCTTAGATTATGCAAAGGCACATCTAAATTACGCAAATATATTTATAGGAATTTGGGTAAAGTGTAAACCACTGGGTACACCTGCGAGGCCCGATGACTATAGAACTGCAGTTTCGGATAAGATATTGTTTTTCGGTTTCCCATCGGCGAAACTGCTCGTCTAGATCACTTCTATCCATGAATAAAAATTCATCTATTGCAGATAAACAAAAGTGCACTTGCCGATGACTGAATTTGACGAGTCGATGAGTTAATGATGAGTCGATGAACGACCGAGCAGAAAACAAGCAGTCATTGCTACTAGGGCAGGGATATGATAACGGGGCAAAATATGAAAGGGAAGAAAAATGGTCTTCAAAATAATATCCTAAAAATAAATCCTCGTGCTTTTTATGTTCCCTGTACCGCTCATAGCTTAAATTTAATGATTAACGATGCAGCAAAAATGAATGCAGATACTGTTAGTTTTTTTTCGACAATTCAAGAATTACATAATTTATTTGCTTCTTCTCCTAAACGATGGGCAGTTCTTTTGAAAAACATTCCCTGTTTAACATTGAAACCCTCTCAAACACTCGATGAGAAAATAAAATTGAAGCCATTCGACCTTTAAGATATCATCTAGGAGAAAGCTATGACGCTCTTTTTGAAATATCCGAAGGTGGATGCTTTTCAAAGAAGTGTAAGACGAAGCACGAAGTCTGTGCGCCAAAATCGAGGATTATAAATTTATTTCTTCCTTGATAATTTCGCACTATTTGCTTAACAGAATTAATCCTGTCAGCAAAGAATTGCAAGAAAAGGGTTTGGATATCATGACATTCTAGGGTACACACAGGCTAATGTGCACACTAACCTTACAGGCAATAAGTAACTTAACATGATTCATTCAAGAACACAGAAGTGACGTCAATTACAAAAATATTCTTGAGAAAGCCAAAGAACTTAGTGAAGAAGTGGATGGGGAGCCCCATTTTAAAACTGTTGAAGAAATCCGACGAAGGAAAAAGAAATGTCACTTCGATTACGAACATGCTGACGAATCCCCTCATTCTCCAGAAGAGAAATTTAGGACAAATGTCTTTTTTAGAATTTTGGATACAGCTTGGGCATCATTAAATGAAAGATTTGACGCAATGAAAAATCACTGCGATAATTTTAGTTTCTTGTGTAACTTATCGGAAATCGATAATGCAGATATGAAAATAAAATGCAGTAATTTAGAAAAATTGTTACAATATCGTGATAGTAAAAATATTAACGCAGAAGAAATTTTTGACGAAATAGTAACTTCCAAAGACATTTTTACAGCCGGTATGAATGACCCATTGGATATTCTGAACTTAATTGTGTCAAATAAATGAAATGAATCAAGTGCTTCCCGAACTTGAATATAATATTGAGAATACTACTCAGCATTCCTGTTAGTGTTGCTAGTAGCGAAAGATCATTCTCAAAATTAAAATGTATTTACGCTAAAGTATATCTCAGGAAAGACTCATAAATCTAGCTTTGATTGCTATTGAAAATGAAATTTGTCAAGAGATATATACAAAAGAAACTATAGAAAAGTTTGTAAATATGAAATGCAGAAAAATTAATTTTTTCCGATAAATAAATTTATAGTTATTATTATTATTATTATTATTATTATTATTTTTGGCAAATGCTTTCTTCAAAACTTATTTCTCCTGTAAAAAAAAGAAAACGGAAGGGGGGGGGGCGATTTTAGCTCTTTTTGCAGGCTGGCGCCAGATAACCTTGCGCCGGCGCTGGTAGAGTGTGAGGATAAAGCACTCGCTGCAAGATAAAGGAGCCGATTTTTTTCCCCTCCAAGGCGGCTATTGTGGTGAATGTGTGGGCATTTGCGGATCGATTAACCGGGGAGCTGGTGTAGTAAAGCAGGCGTTGCACATAGGCGAAGAGATCATATTGATGGCAGAATGTGTGTGTGTGTGTGGGGGGGGGGGGTAGGGGAACAGCGAAGTATGTTATGCTTCGGTCATATTAATGCGAAATCTGGAGATAAGGGAACAGCGGGCGGTGTTGGTTATTCTGCGGATTTTGCTAAATTAATAGAGTAATCTGGGCATGGGCGCAGGAAAAGGGGTGCACTTGCACCCCCCTGGAGTTTGAAAAAATCTAATTAACGGGAAAATATAACTAATTTTTTTTTACACTTAGGGAAATAAAAAAAAAGCGTGAATGTGTGTGTGATATTTTGAACTCTACATGTAATTGTCACATTAAATTAGTGTTTAGACCTGTTTTCAAGGTTTAATATATTGTACCCAGGGCCCGATTCAGGGCCGCCCCTTACGGTTGTGCAGGTTGTGCGTCGCACAAGGGCGCCTCGGTGCTAGGGGGGCCAAACGGAGGCAAGACAGACAAGAAATTTTGTATATGAAGCTAATATTGTTAAGGTGCGATTTTAGTGATTCTGTTTTCATATCACCAAAAGTGGGACTTTAAGTCCTATAAAGAATTATTTTTAGCAGGGCCGTAGCTAAAGGTTTGGCGGGACTCAGGGGCGGCCCGACACGGTAAGCGAGGTAAGCATAGTATCGGGCGCCATATTCGAAGGGACACCATTTCGAACTCAAAAACGGGAGAACTTGATCAAGAGAATAAAACGGGGCGCTTTTTTTACTTTTGCAGGGGGTCGACACGTACCCTAGGGCCACCCTTGGCGACACAAGATCAGCTGGATCACAAAAATTGTAGGCAGAGTTTCACTGTTTTATGTTTTATTTACTTTTTTTCAAAATAGCACATCTGTAAGAAGAATAGGTAGGATTTTGTTAAGTACAATAATTATGAGGGAATTAAAATTTATTATTGAAGTTGTTCAAGAAGTAGTGGAAGGGGGCGCAATTTGGAGTGTTCTGCCAGAGGTGCAAAACCACCTATCTACTCTCCTAGTTTTTATCCCTGAATAAGACTGTTTTCTATATATTCTCGACCAGTGTCGCAACTGGAGATTGTGTTAAACGGGACAAACCTCAATTTTACACCCTCTTCTTACAATTTTCGTGCTCCCGGCGTCCGGGGCATGTGCCCCTTTTGCCATACCTGGATTTGAATACCATCCTCCTTGGAAATTATTCTGCCGAAGATCATGGGCTCTGAGCATGAATTATTTTATTTTAATGAAATGAAGTACTGCACCATTTTTTTTTTCTATTGGGCGAGAGGGGGGGGGGCGAAGTAAAATGTGTAAACTGGAAAGAACACTTTACAAAGGACAGGCCTAGAAGGCGCAAACCTGTTAGAGATATAAGTTCATGTATACAAGGCACATTCAAAAATTTACAGACAAAGTTTTTTCATGGAACTTCCCAGTCTACCTACCTCAAATTATTGCACAGCTTTCATTACTGGATCACGTAACTATAGTTTTACTAATAGTACTGGTCAAGGTTTATGTGATTTCATACAGACATACCTTAATTCACTGAACATCAATATTTTAGATTTAAGGGGCCAAGCCTATGACAACGGTGCAAATATGAAAGGAAAGCATAAAGGACTACAACAAAAACAAAGAAATAAATCCACGGGCTTTTTTTATTCCATGCGCTGCCCATACATTAAACCTGGTTGTTAATGATGCAGACAAAGTGACATTTGAAACAGTAAACTTTAGGAGAACTGTATAGTAATTATTTTTCAAGCTTTCTTAAACGATGGGCTATAATCAAAATATGTTAGAAATTTAAATTTAAAGCCACTGTTCACAACTAGATGGGAAAGTAGAATAGAGGCAATTAAACCTCTTAAGAATAACCTCAAAGAAATTTAACAAGCTCTTTTAGAGATAGCGGAAGATAACTCCAAAGACATCGAAAGTAGGGTACAAGCAGATAATTTAATAACGAAATTATTTTCATTTAAATTTATTTGTTCAATTAACATATGGTACGAAATTTTAAGCCATATTAACAGTGCCGGATTAAGACAGCGCGGGGCCCGCAGCAAATGTTACCAAGGGGCCCCCTGCTCAGTGACGCATATATATATATATATATATATATATATATATATATATATATATATATATATATATATATACATATACATATATAATAGTAAAAAGGCTAATCTTACGAATCAAGGAAACATTCTACTGCAGTTTTCGTAGTATATATATACACTGATCACCAAATCTTAAGCAAATCAGGAAGATTTAGATATATCCAGTAAATGGAAACCCAAACAATGGTAAAAAAGAAAATTAAAATGGAATTGGATGATATATATATATTTATATATATATGTTCACCCTCACATTAAAATAATAGAGCTAAATTGAGAAAATAAATAGTGCTAATTATATTACAATTTATGTTTAGTGTTAATTAATGGTATTACTAATGCTAATTAGATGTAAACAAAACTAAAAGGTCCCACGTGTTATATTTGGGAGAGGTTTATCCCAGCCCTTCCTCCACCTTGGGTGAGCTAATCTGTAGGTTTTGTACGATAATAAAATAAAACACAACTTTTACGAATTTTCTTGATTCAAAATGAACAAATTTGAGTTAACACTAGACAAATCAATTTCTCCTAGTAAATTAGTGTGCGGAAAAAATTCCCGTCAAAATAAAGTGGGGGAGGGGGCTCAGTGGCGGATTTCCCATAGGCGCATGAGGCGCGCGCCTCGGGCCTCTCAAATATAAGGGGCCTCAAAATTTCGGTTCTCAAAAAGAATATATATATATATATATATATATATATATATATATATAACACAAAACAGTGCCACACAAAACTTCATCTCACAAAACAGTGAGACGAAGAGCTTTGACTGATGAAGACTGAATACATTTTCAGTCGAAACGATCGTATCTTGTTATAAGTGTCCTTTTATGTGTGTTTTTTCACAAAGTTTTTATTTATTTTAACGTTTAACACCAGCATTTTGAGTGTTTTTCCATTCCTAAAATGTATAGCTGTTTGAATGTCAGTTGCAGTTGTACAGAAATTGAGAGCAATAATTTACCTTTCGAAAATCACTAAAAATTAAAAATTTAAGCTAGAGATAACGACTTAGCTAGAGATAACGTTTTTAGAATCAAAAGAACTTTTCCGAGGGTGTAATAATAAAAAACTGCCGACAAATAATCAAGCAGATACAAGCTGATATGTACGAGATAACACAATTTTTGGGAAAATAAATATATGATAATTTAAAAAAAAAGTATTTAAAAATTAAGAAGGGCAGTACTCAGTGTCACCGGAATTACGCGTGCAAATTTTCAGCTCTATCGCATAATAGGAAGTGGGGTAAAATTCATAAGCAAATTTTAAGCTGGAATGGCATACATAGTTAATTGAAAACTTGAAAAGTAAATGATGACTAAATTAATTTGTTTTGTTTTTAACTAAAAAATATTTGATAACTATATTATAATCACGGCATATTTTTTATAGTCGCAGAGGAAAATGCTAAACATTAATAATAAACTTTGGGCAGAAGCTTTGAGCATATAGATTTTCAATATAAAGTGGAATTTATTTTTTAACTCAGTAATATATTTTATATTTTAAGTACTTAAAATAATATTTTCTTACTCTCTTCTAGGATTTTTTTTTTTTCAAATATAGAATGATATATAATTCGTACTCATAGTACTTCGTACAATAGTCCTAAACTTATTGTCAGTTTTTGAATAGACACAATAATTATACTAAACAGAAAGTTTACTTTCACCATTAAACTGCTTACAGTTTTGCGGTTTCAAGCGGGAACTTTATGAATATATTTAAATATTTATAAATATGTTTTTACAGGAATGTTAAATTTTTGATTCATTTTATCCAAGTAAAAAATTCTTCTAAACTTTGTGAGGTCTAAATCATGTTTCAAGATTCCCCTGCTCTGGTCCTCAAAAGTGCCTGTTAAGTACACTAAATTTTCACGATTGAAACAAGAGGCAAATACCAGATTCGATAAAATCAAGGTACACCAATATGGAATTGCATTTGCGCGGTTATATTTAAAGGTTTGCTGATGTTTATTTAGTGTTAATCATGAAAAGTGAAAAGTAGTAAAAAAAATTATTAAGTTTCATGAGGTAAAATATTTTTTATACTAATCTATAAATATAAAAAATATTTTTAGTTCTTAATGCTCGTTTGTAGACATAAATTAGATGCAAAAGGAGTGAAAACATTTAAAAATAATTTTTTAAACATAAATTAACTTATATTTTAGACATAATTCTCAATTAGAGAATATAGAATCAAAAAATGAGATTTCTTTGTCCTTGTTTGGACTTTATCAATTAGTCCATTCCCAGAAATTCCAAAAAATTAATCCGAATCTTTAGAATGAAATTAATTCCAACTAATGTTCAAAAATGTTCAACTGCTGTTCAAAATGTCCCCTGTTATTATTGCACAATGATAGTGAAATTTAATATAATAATTTACAAATATTATTTTATTATTTAGAGGTTACTAGATTACACTCAAACCTGTTTTTGTGCGGTATATAGGGACCGAATGAAAGAAAACGCATTAAAAAAATCGCACTAAACTTCACCAGCAGCTATAAAAAATATTTTACGAAACACAATCAAAAAGTAATTTTTATGCGGTGAATAGGGACCGCATAAAAAAGTGAATTAAGCGATTATAGAATTCAATACATACGTAATGTAATTGGTTGATGCAATACCTAAACTTATGTAATAGGATGAAATACATGTCGAAAATCGAAAAAACTAAATGGCCGATCAAGCCTACTAATTTTTTTTTTATTGATAACTTCCTCAATTATCTTCCAATTTGACTGAAATTTTTATATACCGCACAAAGAAAGGTTTGAGTGCATTGAAAATACACATGAGTAGTAAATTTAATATAAAGTGTATTTTTTTCTTAAGAATTAGCAGATCGTTTTAATACTTTTACTTCAATCGGAACATTAGCAACCTTCTAAATACAGCCACCAGACAGTTGTTGTAATTTAATATTGGTTAATCAAAGTGATTAAGTAAATCATTAATTACTGTAAAAATCGTGTGCATAGAACGCGCTATGTAAAGGTATAACTATATTAAAAAGTATTTTTTTAGGAGGGGGGGGGGCTCAAAATTGAGTTGCGCCTCGGGCCTCTCAAGAGCTAAATCCGCCACTGGGGGGGCTAAATAGATAGTGAGACTGGCGATGTTTAAAGTTATTTATTCGTACAACTCAGGGTTTTTTTAATGAATGTTAATGTTCATGGATATATATTTGGAATTTCTAACAATTCCCACCTTTCCCATATGCAAACATATAACTAGACAAGTTTACACACATAAAATAATAATTGTTTCTGTAAAATTTTTAGAACCTTCGAAATCAATATGTATTTTAAACTGTGCCCTTAAACACTATTTTTTCCCCTATAAAAATGTAAAATTATTTCATTATCTGGACGGTCTTTACTAATTATAAGTTACATATTTTTAACTTCTCTTAATTTATTTAATGGGTTAATTCATAAGAAATCGAACTGGCGATAGGCAGATCTAGCACAATAATACCTCCACCATTCAAAATATACTGCATACACGGAAGGCATTTAAACTGTACATGCTTGTACAGGGGGACTGTTACTTCCACATACCGCTTGGAACACTTCTAAAGGTCATTTCGTTAGTGTTCTACAAGCATATGTACATTACTTTTCAACTTATCCTCGTTAAAATGATATAAAATATTTTGCTAAAAAAACATCTTTATAAGAGGAATAGAATAATCTATATAATAAATAATAAAAAATTCAGATAAAACATTCATTATCGTATTACGTTCAAATGTTTTTGCAAGACATAATAATCTTAAATGTGACAAGTAATTTGTGAGTTTCTTTGTGGGTCAAGAGTATCCGATAATTCTTTATGTTTTCAGTTTGCCTGAGGTTAAGGCTTCTCGGATACCCCGACCGTGCGAAGATCCTCTCGGTTCTAATTATTTTATTTGAACGAACGTACTGGCATTCGCGCTCTTGACCTGTGGTTTCGACCGGCCAAAAATCAATTCTTTCATATTTAACGTGGTTAATTTCCGAGATTAATAAGATAATTTATCGTAATAGTGGATTCCCCAACTATAAAAAAATGACTTACATTCTATATATTATTATTGTTTCAAAAAATAATTCGCCTTTGTTTAAATATTGTAAAATGTAAAATAAATAATTAAGTAAAAACAAAGCAAGCCAACTACCAAAAGCCTTCTAAGATAGTTTACACCCTAATACACCTTCGAATTTCGCCAAAGCCACACTGTAAAATACCTTTTAGATGTGTGGCTTTGGCGTAAAATGCCGTGGATGCCTGTAAAATGCCTTTACTGTAAAATAAAAGAACTTTGGGGCTGCCCAACATCCGTTTAAAATACCATCCTCATATTTACTGCAAAACAAAATAACTTTATGTCCAATATTTAAATAAAAATTATTGTTTCGTGGGGGATTATTATTGATTATGGGGCGCGTTTTTCCTACAATCTTAATCCTATGGATCTCAGCTCTCGGGGAAATGCAGAAAGTCAACTGGCGTTCCAGAGAACATCTTCAGAAATAGCCACAAATATTTCCGTTCTATTGAGTCATTTTGAAAAGTTTGATTATACAATTTCATTAAAAAATTCTTTCGACTTGTTACTGAAAGTCCCTGAAATGATCGGGACAGATAGACTACAGCCTAATGAATAATCCGGCCCACTGACGGATTAATACAATTTTGTGGGTGGAGGCTTGGATGGAAGATTCACACACACACACACACACACACACACACACACACATATATATATATATATATATATATATATATATAAATTTTATGGAAGTAAGTTGGAATTGTTTACATTAATTTCATTTTTCTCGGGAGGGGCGGTCACCTCCTCCGACCCCCTCCCTTTAATCCGCCCTTGATCAGACCCTGAGTCTGTTTTTTTGTTTCGGCACTTAGTTTTCTTTCTATATTTTGTTTATTTCTGGATTCATTCTTCAAATAAAGACAAAAATGTAACAGTATTGGTAAGGAATCCATTTTCTAAAGGCCATAGGTGGGTGGTGCAAGGATCTGGATACCTCTCCTCCGTTTGTCCGAGTTTCGCTTTTAGTCAACGAAAAGATAATGATACAGCCTTTCTTTCTGTCTTTCTTTTATTTCCCCCATTTTGGATGCTCCCTGAAATTTTTTACTGAGAACCGTGTTTTTGTTCCACAGTACCACAGTATTGTTAGATATACTCTTGTGTGTGTTCTTATTCCTGACTTTAGAATACTCATTCAGTTTCGCCTAGGTAATGAGTTGACTAAATAATGCAGGCATGCAACAGCCACATTAAATATATTAATGACTATGTCATTTTATCTCTCACCCCCTTTTGAAAATGTGACATAAAAATAAGACACGAAAATACGTTACGAAAACGCGACATAAAAGTAAGAATAAATGTCCGCTGAAAATGTTAGTATGTGTTACGTAAACCACCGTTTTCTATAAGCTCCGTAAGGATGCATTTATTTGATAAAATGATTGTTTAAAAATTTCATCCGTTTATTTAAATACTATTAGTTCACAACAGCTTTAATCTATTGTTACACTATTTCGTAAGCTGTAGAATATACATCACAAGTATATTTTACATATATTTAAATACTATTAGTTCACAAGAGCTTTAATCTATTGTTACAATATTTACTAAGCTGTAGAATGTGCATCACATGTATTTTTCTATAAATAGGTTACAATCCTAAAAATTTCAACATGGGGTTACCAGGTGAAATATACGATAGATGAGAGATAAAATGACATAGTCCATTAATATCGTTTTAATATGGCAATCATGAAACTAAAAAATTAGGAGGGTTCAGGGGGGTCTCCCATTGACGAGGCTCCAACAGCCGAGTTATACATATATTCTTTCAATGAGTTGTCTACAACTGATTTACAGTTCCACTATATAGAGCTTCAGAAATTGTCTTATCCAAAAAATAAATAAATGAAAATGAAAAGAAAGAAAGAAAGAAGAAAAGAATTACAAAATTTATCTGTTGCCTTAAAAAATCAAGAAAGATAAATCATGCCAAGCTCATAGATTATAAAACACTTTCCAATACAAAATATTTTTGCGCTAAATCTGCTATGTATTTTAGTTAAAACTGGCGAGATTTCGTAGATAAAAAATGTTGTATTATCACTATAAATGCAATTTTATGAGACCCTGTAAAAGACCTTTAATTTTTTTAGCGTTTAACTGAAGAATATAAAAATTTTATACTCATTGTCTTGTGCTAGAAATGTATTAGTGTCTCTCAAATGCCACAGACTGCAATGGGAATTCTTTTGAGTGCTCCTGTAGAACTATTAATAATACGGACGTTATTCTCAATGGAGAGCATCATTTTGAGAGCCTTAGTAATATATATGCCAACTTTGTTCAAAAATCGAATATCTCTAAAATATGTTTTCAAGAATGACTGTTGATTCAGTCATTCCTGTATCAACAGATACAGGGGGAGACCCCTCCCACGACCCCCCCCCTTTTAGTTCTGTTTTTTAGACTGTGCTATACATTGGATTTTTTTCTCCTGTAAAAGAACTATAAATGCTACAAATGCTACATACACCATTTTCAATATGGTAGGTGGTACTGTACACAGAAAGAACATAAATTTCGCACAAATCGATGTATATCCACAGCAGTTAGAACACTGGATGGGTGGACATCAGAACAGACAAATAACCGAAATCATAAGGACGTTAATCCGTTTTGGGTTCTAATGCATTAAAAATTTTTCGTCGGTCGGAGACCCCCTCATACTCCTAGGCACATAGCCCTTAACAAAACACAATACAATAAATCAGTTAATTAAAGTGCGAGTAACGAATTTTCAAAATTTCCAAAGAAATCGACATAGCTTAATATAATTACATTAGACATTTTTCGAGGTACAGTGCGCACCGGTTATAACGGACCTGGGATATAACGTACTATCGATTATAACGTACCTAGAAGCTAGGTCCCGATTGAAGTCCTATGTTTATAATGTTATTTAATTTCGGTTAAAACGTACTAAGCAAAAGTACGTACTTCGGCTATAACGTACTTTTTACACCAAAGCCAAAAATGAAATTTTGCTTTAAGCATTTTATTCCCTTTTTCTCATAAATTTCAGTTCGTTCAAAAACACTCGTTGTCAGTTTTCAGATTCTCTAGCGAGATAAATTGTGCATGAATGAAGGGAACGATCGCTAGGCAGGGCTAAGAACAAGAAAGTTTTTTTTTTTTTGGCATTTATCATTGTAAATGCCTTCTGAAAAGCCCTATCTATAGTGATTCTAATGATGGTGAGGAAGAAACAGAAGAGCCCATACCAAGCATACCTCACGCATTAAATGCTGCAGAAACAGTATCACGATTTTTTGAATGCCACAATGATGATGAAGAGACTCTACAAAAGTCTATTATGGATATCCAAAACGGTATTTTTAAAGTAGCATCTGCTCATTTAAAACAAAAGAAAATAACTGATTATTTATCTCAATAAAAATTATAAGTGATGAAGAATTTTCTGCTTATTTAATTTAAATTAAAAAAAAAATCAGACTTATTTAAAACACATATTACAGTGAAATTATGAGCCCGCTATTTTTTTTTTTTTTTTTTTTTGTGCAATATTGAATCTTGCCAGCGGTATTATTATAACGTACTTCGGCTATAACGTACTACTTTTTTAGGTCCCGTGAGAGTACGTCCATAACCGGTATCTACTGTATTACAATCCAGGCGATCCGCCAAGACGAGCAACTTTTTCGAAAAGATAAATGCCGGACACATGAAATTATTGATGGTTCGGAATACGATTGCCAACAGTTTGCCAGGAAATTTGAGGAAAAAATGGTTTGACGTTAATGACCGCCAGGATAATACGTAAATACCTTTTTCGATTTATCGTAAAATAATAAAAATATCGCCAAGTTCGGTTCATTTTTCAAAGCATTTTTTTCGCACCCAATTTGGCAATTTATCGCAAAAGTCGCCAACATTGCCGGCTTTTGGCTCAAATTTTGAAGGAGGCACACGATCGTCGTCGGATTATTAGCTAATCATATTGCAGGATAGTATTATATGCTTAAAATAGATGCCTGTCTCTAAACTGCCATTGACCGTGTTGTATTGAAATTATTTTGAGTGCTCCCGTATAGAAAAACTTTTAACTATACAGACACTATTTTCGATGCAAAGCTTCATTTTGTAATCCTTAATAACATTCAATTGTGTTTCATTTCAAAGAGCAGAATATCTCTAAAACTAGAAGTCAAAGCCTGTTGTGAAGGCAATTACAACGGGCGAGAGAAAAAACATTTTAAGGAAATTTGTCTTTCATTCAATATATTTAATTTTCATCCACCTAAAATAAATAAGTTCATATTCAATTTTTATTACAGACCCAAATCGAATTTCATGCTCATCTGGAAACGCGCGGAATCTTTTCGCAGTCGAAAGCTTTCGTTTTGTATACATAAACATTCGAATTTCCAATAGACGATTTATTTGTGGGGAAAAAAATAATAATAAACTGTGTAATCGGGAGAAATTATTTTAAACGTATTAGAATCCCCCCAATTGTATGACGTCATTTTCACTTAAAATAGGTCATTTTGTCACGCAAATGATTCAATTTTTCTGACTCTCGGAAACGAAGAATTTATAATCAAATGAAGAAGAACAGCTTCCGTAGAGCCAATGTAAACACGGAAACTGGCGCATGCGCTAGAATGTGAATACGGCTTATGACCAGAAAGATGACTTTACAGGAATCCGGTACAGAAGCAGCGCGCGCCGTTGTAAAGCGTTCCGTCCAGTATATATTATTATTTTTATTTACTATTTATAATCACGTGCAAAGAGTGTTATTAAATAAAATATACGATATTAATGTTTTCGATAATTCATTGTTGCTTGATCAATCCTTTCTACGCTCAAAAATCAAAGTCAATTTGAGTAAATCCTTTGAAATTTGAATTCTAAATTTACTAAATTTAAATTTTGAAGTAATTTTAAATACTGGAATTCTAAAGATGTAGTTCTTTAAAATTTTAACGTAAGATTCCTCAAATTTCAAAAGCTGTACCACACTAAAATTGCTCTGAATAATTATTTATTATTATTTTTTTTAATCTAAACATCTTTTCAAGGCATTTAAAATTACAGCATTTCTCATAGTCTCGTTGTGTTTGAATTGAATGATGATAAATATTTTTTTGTTGAAACACATTCTTTTTTCACTTATTTAGAATGATTTAAATTAGTTTTCTTTAATAGAAAAATTATGAACTTAAATGTAAAAATTACTTTTTATCACAGTAAAATAATTTTCGTAACAACTACAATGAAAATCAAAATACATATTAAATTGCTTTTTGAGAGTATATATATGTAATTACTCTCAAAAATGGATTTTTAATATGCATTTTTATTTTCATTATATACATACCGTATTAACCCGAATATAACGCGATACTTTTTGACCGATCATTTCCTGTAAAGAATCTGATGCTCTAAATTCGAGACCAAAATGTAGGATTTTTCAAATTATCAGGATGAAAAATTTCTGAGTCGCGTTGTTTTCGGGCGAATACTGTAGATAGATATTTAAAAATTAATATGCATATAATTATTTATTTACACGAATAAACATATTTAAATGATAGAAACAAGTTTCCAAACAAATTATTTTTATTTACAAAAATGCTCATGCTTTTTCCATAAATAATACAAACAAAGAATACACAACAGACACAATAATGCAAAATTCCGGGTTTTTTAAATAATGTTACATTTTCAAGAATAACATCTAACATTGGTGATGAATAATTGGTTTGGTGATGAATAATCATCAGGAGCAAAATGGTCGCTACAAATTATATATTTTTTATTTCTCACAGCAGATGTTGCTTCAATTATCCATTTTTTCCCAGTTATGTTGGCCCATCTGTCAGATCTAAAAATTTAAGAGATGAAATATTTAAGTACAAAAGAATTAAAAATCTAGTTTTTTTTTTTTTTTTTTTTTTCTCTCATTACTCATGTATCTAGTCTAAAAAGTTTCTACTTCTCAGCCAAGAAAATCTTATTTAACTTTACACAAACATAACATAACTTGAATAACTTTTATTAAGGATAACGCTTTTTTTTAAACTTACATTTCTGGATCTTTCGGAAATCGATGGAATTTCTTTGTAGGGTCTGCTTTGTTTCGGTAAATGCCGCATAATGCGCATTTAGCACCTGTGCAGACTTTGTCATTTCTGCAAAAGAAAAGTACAATAATTAAACAACAAACAAAATAATATTTATGATTCAATATACTTATAATGTGAAAGTCCTAGTGTTGAGAATAGCGAATATACCCATGGGCGCCGGCAGCATAGGGCAAGGGGGTGGCAATGCCCCCCCTGGATTTTTGTATGCAGTGTTTCCCTTGCTTTTTTGCTCTTTCCAACATGGTAACCATACGTTAAAGTAGTCTTTGCCCCCCCCCCCCCTGGAAAATATTCTGCCGGCGCCCATGAATATACCCACTCCCCTCAACATCTGGAATTAAAGTAAAATTATATTTTATATTTTATTTAATTAATTATATTTTAAATTATATTTTATAAATATGCGATTTCATACAAAGTTACATAATTTAACTATATTGTAGCTTCTGCTAAAGTCAATAAAATCAGGTAATAGAAATTGCAATTTTTTTAGATCGTATTTTGTCTTATAACTTCCCAAATCTATTCTAGTCTCATGCAATTTATGTTTCTACTCTTCAAACACTTCAAATTTTATTTTCGGTTTCAGAGCATCTTGTTAACCCTTTGAGGCGCAACCCTTTCCCAATGCTGAAAAATGGGCAGCCGTTGCCATCTCTCGACTTAACTACCAGCAAGATGGCGGACGATCGAAACGTTCATCGCGTGCTACAGATCTAAAGACCCTTTTTTGACGACAGCTGGCGCACAGCCAGCTGTCGTCGAGAGATGGCAACGGCTGCCCTTTTTTCAGCATTGGGCAATCTATCCAGCTGTTCTCGCATTCTTCCATTTTTCAGCAGATGTCAGTACTGTTAAAAATAATCGTGACATTTTTTTACGGGAAATGACGTGCTAAAAAGTAAAGGATTATCGTAGAGCTATGTCATCCGCAACTATGTTTATAGAAATCAAATCTATTCTTCGTGACTGGCAACAGTCAAAACGTCAGCGTTTGGTATTCTCAGAGCGGGAACACTGCGCGTTAAAGGGTTAAGTGCGAGTTAACTTTTGATTTTTAATGTTAAATTTACCAATATTAAATAAATAAAATGTTCTAAGAAGAACAATACATATTTAACGTTAATAATATACATCAATTAAATAATTAAGAAAATTAAATTAAAAAAAAAACTTTACTTTTTAGCGTAAAAAATGTTGCAAAATAATAGAAACATAAAATTTATTATGGACAGTTATACGATATTTAATTTCATATTACATATGAGCACAAATGTACCCTAGAAATTTAACCATAAATACGCCACATAGATTTACATAAATTTGGCAAATATTTTAATAATATATCACATATTTAAATTACTGTAATTTAGAGTCAGTACTTTAAGAAAATCTTAATGAAATGAGCTTCTTTAAAATGCTGTACACTTTCACTAAAAATTTTTAGTTTATTGTATTCTGTAACCAAAAATAAAAAATTAAACTTTGATTTATTATCATTAATGATTTAAACAAATAATCGAATAGATTTTCAAATAAAAAATTTATAATTTATTAGCTAAATCGAATTAATAATAAGTTTATAATAATTTATACAGGGTGGTTGAAGAGTAAAGTTTTAAATTATTGGGTTATTCAATTCAAGTAAATGTTTAATTTTAAATAGTCTATTAAAATAAGCAGTCAATTAAAGGAACTCAAGATTTTCTCTTGAAAGGAAATAAAACCTCACATAACTCAGCCTATCTATGGTAAACACAAGATCTGTTTCTACGCCCGTTGGAGTTCCTTTCTTTAGCAAAACTCAAACGAAAACAATATAGTTTACACTATTCTATTTTTGTACAATTTAGCAAACATTAAGGAAAAAAACAAACATTAAACAAAAACAAAATAAACTATTTCATTCTTGTACAAGGGGGCTCCAGTGAGAGGTCCATGTACCCCTCCGAAATGTTGTTTTAAAACTTTAGATTCGCATGCTTCACGATTTCACACGTTCAATTTGCATTTTGAATAAATTATAGACCCATGTAAAAAATTCAATAGCCCTGAGAATTCAGTTTGGAGTTGGCCTTGCTGTTGTATAGTATAACAATCAGCACGAAACAAATCTTAACCGAAAATAAAATTACAATATATTCCGTTTTCATACTGTACAATATTATAAAATAATATTATAGAAAAAATATCTAAATAAAAATGTACTCACCCATTTTGATCATCATTATCAGTCGAATTGTCAGGCATCATTTTGTTGACGACGCACAAGCACTTGGAAAGAACATGCATGAAATTGAAATTCAAAATTCAGTTTATTTTCCCTCCTCTTGTTTTTCGTCAGATACGCATGCGCGGCGTGAGATATTGGAAGGAGCATGTTTTAAGTTCTTAGGAGCAGCGCCGAGTTGTCAGCCCGTACATTGGCTTTCCCTTCATACACAATATATCTCTTCCACTAGAAGGCAGGCTTTAACGTACAGCCGAAGTAGAACCCGTTTGAACGAAATGGTGCTGAAAATAGCGAAAAATCGCTTAAAAATGAAGGAACGGGTGGATTTTCAGATTTTTAAAATTGACAGATTGTTTTCTATATTTTTTTACAAACTTGTGAAAAATTTCAAGCGATCGTACAAACGATGTAGAAGTTGTTAGGCTTTTTGTCCTTGACTTTGTAATCTTTTTGCAGTCACAGAGGAAAAAGTTTTATCTTGAAGTCAGGGTTCAGCGCAACTACAAGGGGCGATCAAATGAAAAGGTACGAAACGTCGCAACAACCTAACCGTTATCATATTTGTCCATGCAGCTATGAGAGCACGTAGCGATACATCTAGGAATGCCTATCCTTTTGTGTGGATAGGAACATGCGGGGGCCCGCAGGAGAGAGCAGAAGCTCTTGTAAAAAGCACCCTCCTACGTCCAATGGACGCGGCAGTGCGTGTGAGGACAGGATGGTGTTCACATTGCAAAATTCGACGATTTAGGGGCAGCGAGGCGTTATCCGATTTCTGACAGCGGAAGGTGTTAAACCGGCCACTATTCATCGCAGGATGATGATCGTATACTGGGAAGGCTGTGTGTCCCACAAGTCAATGAGAAAATGGAATGTCCGTTTTCGTCAAGGAACTGGCCACGTTCAAGTGGGAGACGTTGGACCATCCGCCCTACAGTCCGGACATGTCGCCCTGCAATTTCCATGTGTCGGTTCCTCTGAAGAAACCACCTGAAAGGGAAGCGCTTCAACTCGGATGACATACTCAAGGACGCTGTGACGGACTGGGTCTCGTCACGGCCACAGGAATTCTGGGAACAAGGAATCCTACGGCTTGTTCGTCAGTGGGATCGTTGTGCTCAGGCCTATGGTGTACATTTTGAATAAAGTCTACATTTGTACCCACCGTGTCGTTTCGTACCTTTTCATTGGATCACCCCTTGTAGTTAGTAGGGTGATACGCTTTAAAGAATAACTTCCCATAGAGCGCAATGTATTGGGACTATTTTGAGTGCTCCTGTAGAAAAAAAAAATCTATAAATGCTACATAGATCCTTTACAATAGGGTACATGGTACTGCAGATAAGAATAACATATATAAATTTCGTAGAAATCAATGCCTATTGACGCGAGTCAAGGACGGACAGACAGACAAACCGAAATCTTAAACACTTTTCTACCTTGTTGGAAAGTGTAAAAAAGCTAGATCTTGAGGGGGAAAGAACGAAAACTTTCAAGGTAAAGGCGCGGGGCCCCCAAAAGCGCGGGGCCCGTAGCATTTGCTAAATCTGCTATATTGTTAATCCGGCACTGCATATTAATGTAATAAGCAAGATGATGCAAGATCCCACATATTGCATTCAAACCGTCATACAAAGTCTTGATTCTATTTTACAGTATTTCAAAGAACAACGGAGTGATGAAATGTTTGAAAATTTCATATCGTCTTCAATGAAAATAGCAACTGACCTAAATGTTGAAAGCTCTTTTCCCGAAATTCGAAGAAGAAATAGGAAAAGAATGTTTGAATATGAAGCACCAGATGAAACTATTAACGATGGAAAAGAAAATTTTAAAGTGAATTTTTTTTTCACAATTTTAAATACCGCAATTGCATCAATTACAGAAAGGTTCCTATTGATCAAAGTATACAATGACGATTTTAAACTCATTCACAATATAAATAAGCTTAATGAATTTGAAGATTTATTAAATATTTGTCAGAGTTTGCATCTGTGACGAAAAAAATTCTGAAAGCGATATTGATGTGAAAACCTTGTTTGAAGAACTGAAATTGCTTCAACGATATTAAAGACAATATGACTCCAACTTATGTACTTGATTATTTATATAAGCATGTTTTAACAGAAACCTTTCCAAATGTCACTGTGGTACTGAGAATTTATTTGACGTTACCAGAATCTGTAGCCTCAGGGGAAAGAATTTTTTCGAAATTAAAAATAATAAAAAACTATTTACGCTCAACTATGTCTGAAGAACGACTTACAGACTTATCAAAGACTTCGATTGAAAACGAAATTTTGAATAAATTAGATATAAAAAACTTAATTAAGAATTTTGTTGCAATGAAAGCACGAAAAGCAAAAATTTAGTTTTAACATCAGTTTTTTATGATATTAGTGAAAAATTTATTTAATTTTAATGTGCTTCTTTTTTAAGTACTTGATAATTTTAATGTGATAGGTAACATGTTACATGTAATGCTACGAATATTTGTTTTTGTTTTCTATTTATTGATAGTATAAGCAAATGTTACTTACGTTATAGGCATATATACGGAAATTTTAGCTATACATTTATATGAAAATTTAAAACAAATCTTAATTTTAGGAGACGGGGGGGGGCGCCAAAAAAGTAGTTGCACAAAGGCGCAATCCACCCTTGGAGCGGCCCTGGCACGATTCTAGGGCTATTATTTCAAATGTCCTGCCCTACGCAGTTTCAATTTTAAATTACTATGACTAATACAAACTAGAAAAATATTTTGAATATTTTTTTATCCAACGACATTTTAAAAAATTACAGTTAATTCTAACTTAGCATTAGCATATATTTACGATAAACCGTTTATGATAAAATTTCAGTAAAATTGTTATTGCGTGAGTTGTGTGAACTTGTGTGCGCATTATATCCATCCTTTCTTAGAACCCTTAATGATCTTATAACTAGGCGCGTAGTCAGGAAAATTTTTCGGGGGGAGTGGGGGGATATGAACTTATATGTGTATAAATAGACGGAATTTCTGCACAGCATTAATCTTGTGACCACTAATCCAAAAATTTCGGGGGGATATATCCCGATATCCCCCCCTGGCTACGCCCCTGCTTATAACACATAATGACACATTAAGATCTTAATGCCAGGTCCACTGAGAGAGAGGGGCAATTGCCCCCAGGTACGGGCTTTTTTTGGGGGGGCACACCATGGCACAGTGGTTATATCACTGAAAATGGTAGACGGCCGAAGTGTGAAGGTCCCGGGTTCGGGTCCCATCGAGCGGTCGTCGATCTAACGGTTTGGAGTTTTGGTAGGTTTTCTCCAGATGTAACGTGAATACGCTTTAGAACCCCTTAGAAAGTCCTCCTACCAAGGCATCCCTCATCTTATGCAGATACCCCTCGAGCAGGTTTTTTTTTTTTTGTGGGGGCGTAACTAGAAGGAAATTTTATCATGCATAAGGTTTTGTTTTAAATAAGTTAGTTCACACTAAATAAGATAAGTCAAATGTAACCATTATCAGCAATCTTAAAGTTCAGTTCTTGTAGTATGAAACTGAAGAGTTCAGTACCATATGACATATATTGCAATTTTGTCATTTTTAAGTAACATAATTTTATAAATAAATTTTTAGTTTGGACTTATGAAATATTTGCCATAATTATTCCCCTTATTTGCAGGTAAAATTACATTCTAAAAAGAGTACGTTAAGAAATAAGAGTGCAGTTTTAATGCAGCACACGGCTGGGGAAAAAAGGGGGCCGAATGTGTAGTAGGGTCATGCACTCACACATTTATTTTTGAGAGACTGCTCATAGGGGATAATGTTGGCGTAAGCACGGTGTACTCCCGTATTGTATTGACTCTACCATTAGGAAAAAATATTTTTAAATAATTATGATTAAATGCAATTGTTTCAGGATTTCAGGTTTAAAGTTTAGCATTTCTCTGTAACATCAGAAATGTAATTTTTCAGATATTTAAACTCAAACACTATTAGTTGGTAATTTTAAATATTAAGTTAAGCTGTATTACTTTAGGAACTTGGGCTCTTTTAAAATGCAGATGACCTCTAAGCCATATGTACTGTAGTGTATTTAATTCAAACCTCCACGTGATGTATCTGTCAATTGGGAGGGGGGGAGGGTACCTTGGGCAGAAGACTTTTTAATGTGTTCTAACGCCTCATCAGTTGACATCTAGAGAAAGCTGCCCAAAACTCCAAACTGTTCGATCGACAGCCGCGCGGTAGGCCAGAACTCTTCAGCCTCCTACAATTTTCAGTGGATTACGCATTGGGCCATGGTGGGGCCACTTAATCCAAAAATATTTCTATATACATCACTGCTACACAAAATACATTACGCCTAAGTTTTTCTGGGAAAATTCGTCTACTTAAATAAAGAACAATGTTACTGAAATTGAATGCAAATTAAATAATCAATTATTGGTATACTTATATTAAGATATTATTAATTAGGCTAAATTAATAGGTTGCGATTTTATGTTTTTCAGCTGAGACGAAATATTATGACGATGCTTATTTCACATATTGATGTTACATTTTCGAGTCAAAATTATACTTCCTTCGAATGCCAAATAGTCTTTATGTGTATGTATACAGGGTGTCCCTGAATTCATGGGCCAAACTTTAAAGGTATTTAAAATACATGCAATGAAAAACTTTTTGCATGGCAAAGTGGGGTCGGAAATGAAATGTGTAGATAGTTTCAGCATCATGGGGCTCCAGCCCATTTCATAAATAGTGTGAGTAATTACTTCGTTGTTATGTTTGGTTCCTGATGAATTGGACAAGTTGAACTTGAACAAGTCGCTTGGCCAGCACGTTCATTATATCAATCAAGTATCCAATTTTTCTTGTGGGGACATCACAAGGCACTCTTTTAAGAGACTCCAGTTGCCTCAGATGAGGGCCTTGCCCCCAAATTCTTTTTTTTTTTTTTTTTTTTTAAGGAGATACTTTTTATATTTTTAGAACATGCAATTTTGATATATGATCATATTAATCACGGAAATTTCAGTGGCGGATCCAGAAATGACTCAAGGAAGGGGCGATTTTGTACCTGAAACAGGGGGGTAGAATGCGCAAAATCATTTATAATTAATTAATATAATCAATTATACCAATTAATGTAATTAATTATTTTATTAATATAATCTATATATGAGCGATGATTAAAAAGGAAAGGGAGTAATACCGCAATACACCTCTTAGAAAGAGGCTACATAATTTTCATTATACTTTCATAATATACACTGCTGGCCATCGTAAATGCAACACCCTGAAGGAAGCATGCAAATAATATGAAATTTACAACATGCATTAGCTGAGGTGAGATATGCAAATGATTAGAATTTCAGCGCAGACGCACATCAAGCGCGCCTGTGGCGCCACCTCAAAGCGCTATTTAAGGCTTGGAGATTTCGACGGTTTCAAGTACAGCAATTGTGTTTTTCTTGCTTTTTTTTCAAAAAAACGATAAATTATGCCTCGTAGGAAACAACGATCATCTTTTGATCAAGTATCCGAGTTTGACAGAGGAAGGATAGTGGCATACCGAGATTGTGGGTTATCTTTCAGGGAAATCGGTCGTCGTATTGGACGAAACCAAACAACTGTGATGCGGATATGTGATCGTTGGGTGCAGGAGGGTACGACGGACAGACGTGATCGACCGCATCGACCTCAGTGCACCACGTCACGTGATGACAGGCAGATTGTACGCATGGCAGTGACGGACCGCTCAGTCACATCACGAACCATATCACAACAGATTCAGTCTGTAACGCATCATCCAGTGTCTGCGCGTACCATTCGACGTCGTTTACAGCAGAATGGTCTGTCCGCAAGACGTCCGTTGCTTTGTCTACCTCTGACGCGGAACCACAGACGTCTCCGCCGCCAATGGTGCGATGAAAGAAGGATGTGGACGACAGAATGGAATGAAATTCTCTTTACTGACGAGTCACGCTTCTGTATGCAACACCACGACGGTCGGATTCGAGTCTGGAGACACCGTGGAGAGAGGATGCTGAACAGCTGCATTATGCACCGTCACACTGGTCCTGCACCGGGTATTATGGTATGGGGCGGTATCGGATATCTCTCTCGCACTCCTCTAGTACGCATTGCCGGTACTTTAACCAGCCAGCGCTACATCTCCGAGGTGTTGGAGCCAGTTGTCCTTTCTTACCTTCAGGGCTTGCCAACAGCCATATTTCAGCAGGATAATGCACGGCCACACGTGGCACGCATTGCCCAAGGGTTCTTCGTCAATCACCAGATTGAATTGCTTCCCTGGCCGGCGCGCTCTCCGGATCTTTCGCCGATAGAAAACATGTGGTCCATGGTTGCTCAACGACTGACCCAGAGTTCATCCCCAGCTGTCACACCAGATCAACTTTGGCAACGTGTGGAAGCTGCTTGGTCTGCTGTACCCCAAGAACACATTCAAAGTCTCTTTGAATCAATGCCGAGGCGTGTGGCAGCTGTGATCTCCAACAACGGCGGCTACTCTGGGTACTGATTTTGGCAGGAACCACGCTTCATAGAATGCTGTAAATTTAATCATTTGTTACTTGGTCAACATGTTATCTACACAATAAATTTTGTTGTGATATCTCTTGTTTTTCTTGGTGTTGCAATTTGGGTGGCCAGCAGTGTATTTTAACAGATTTTTGGACTTCGCCCAGGAGGGGGCGATCGCCCCCCACCGCCCTCCCCTTGGATCCGCGCCTGGGAAATTTATATCAGTAAATAAGAAAGAATTAATTGCTTTGGTCAGCAAAGAGAAAGGGAGATCTCCTACACAATGGGGCCGGAAATAGCGTGCGGGAAGTCTCCTCAGGCAAATTGACAAAAACAAGTTTTTTTCAGATTGATTGAGACTGAGACCCCTGTTCCCCTAAGAAACTGTACAATGTGTACGTATAAACGTATACTGTAAATATTTTAAACTCAAGAATATTATATCCAGCGAAAGCATTTAAAAGTTATGCGGTAATAAATACGTTTTATCGCTTCTTTTAAAAATTAATTTTTATATCGATTGAGAAAGATACAATCATTTTATTGAGATTTTTTTTAAACAAACTATTCAACATTATTTAAAAAGGAAATTTTTAAGCGCTAAATAGAAACTCAATTGATTTCAAACGATTTATTTAAATTTTAATGAATTCAAAATCGTAATCATTCGATTTTTTCCCGCTAAAGTATTTAAATAATTTTCATTTCTTAGTTTTATCTGACATTCAAATAGTAATGAATTATATAAATGGCATTAAACAAATTAATATCAAAACTTTCATCAGATTAGAGCCATGTGCCTCTGATTAACTGAACGTTTAAATGTAAGCTGGTACGTTCTCTTGAAAATAAAAAAATAAATACTTTAATTACTGAGTTATTAATAAACTGGTTGTTCAATTTGTTCGTATTGAGAGTTTGTATTCTTAGTACAGGGACCAGAAGTATTCAGTAAAAAAAAAAAAAAAAAAAAAATGTAGCAGTTTCGAAAGTTTTAAATACCATCTCTCACCTACCAGGCAACCCTAAACAAATGTAAGACTCCACAGATCTAACATGCACGTTCTCTGCACAATACATTATCACCTTCAGTCTGATTCCTAATCAACTATAGCTTATTATTGCTGATTTTCTCTATAAAAATGCAAGAGTTTAATCTGACTCATGGCAATTTATCTTATTACCTCTTTGATTTAAAAAAATTATTCTTAGATTAATGAGCGATTTATAATTATATATATATTTACATATAAATATATTTTTTTTCTTTCAAAATATTCAATTTAAACAACAGTGCTCTTATTTTAAAGAAGATTGTTTAAAAATTAAATTATGGTATTAATGCAGCGGATCTCAACCTTTTAACGTCACTCCCCCCTACAAAGACTAACTTACGGTGGTGCCCCCCTCCCTCACATTTTTCAGCATACATTCAGTTTTTAATCTTTAACAATGAACATTTAGACGAATTTTCTACAAAATAATGTTATGAGTTTCTACAAAATAATGTTAAGAGGGCCTACTATATATATACAGTTGGCTCTCTATTTAACGACTTTCAAGGAACCGTGAAAAAGTGAAAAATCGTCCTTAAATAGAGATCTTTCGTAAACAGAATTTGTAAAAGAATAACATTTCCCTTTACACTTTGGAAGGTGCGCGTTCAAAACCAGATCGCGTCAACCGACCTAACCGCTCGGAGTTTGTCGGGCTTTTCTCCGAAACTTAGAGTAAATACGGTTTAGAATCCCTTAGAAAGAACCCCACGGAGTGCACCCCACCCATCGGCCTAGATCTAACGTACAGATAATTGGCAGTAATCCTGCAATACTAACACCAACACAAACCCTTCGCACTTTATATTCTTAGGACTGTAAATATATTTCTTGATATATTGGCGTGTTTAAAGATGTTACTTTTATTACCATTACCTTATTTTATTCACAAAATATTATTTTAAGTTACCTTAAAAAAAGGTAGTAAAAACAAGCAATAAAATAAAATTAGGTTTTAATAAAATCAAAAAGAATCAATTGTTTCAATTTTCGCTTTCCCGTTATTCTTTCTTCCAGATTTTCTCAAATGTAAAATGCGTCAGTTTCCACTTTATGAATTTTTCTAGCTAACTAGCCGAAGCCTGAGAATTTTGCATTCCAAATTTTTCTGCCAGAATAATAGCATTTTCTTTGAATACCACTGCAGAAACTGCTTTATTTTATTTTATTTCGGTATTACGAACAATTATCTACACGATTAATCTAGGCCGAGAACGGGGAGCCCTACGTGGGGGTCTTTCTAAGGGATTCTTAATCCGTATTTATGATACGTTTCGGAGAGCCTCCGAACGGCTAGGTCGACGGACGCGACCTGAGTTTGAACCAGGCACTTTTCTTCTCCCAGTTGAGAGCGCTATATGCTCAGCTACTCATCGGGCCTCCAGAAATTGGAGTTATGTGTAACGTGATGTTATGTGACAAGCCTACACTAGAGGCATCTGCACTCTGGGGCAGTTGCCTTGGTCGGAGGAGTTTTACAGAAGTTCTAACATGTATTCACGTTAAATCTGGAGAAATCCGACCAAAACTCCACACCGTTATATCGACTACTGCGCGGTAGGCCCAAACGCGTGACCTTCACACTTCAGCCGTTTATCATGTCAAGTGTCTTATGCACTCGGCCATGGAGGGGCCCAGAAATTAGAATGTTGGATGCTCTTGCTTCATGAAATCATTTGCATGCAGAAGTGCCTTGTCAAACTCTTCTAATCGGCTACATTGACTTTTCGGCTCTTTGTATTTGGATCCCGAACTAAATTTTTGTGCTACCTCAAGAATTTTCTCTTTGCTTCTAAAATACCTTTGAAAATACACTCAGGTAGTTGAAATTGTCTTGTAAATTGCACTTATGACACTCCCCAACACTTAAAAATTTTCTCTTGTTCGTGTAACTTAAGTGTAAAAAAAAAAAAAAAAAAAGAAATCGTGTCGTTAAATAGAAACGTCGTCGTTTTTGAATAGAAATTTTTTTATGTAGGAGGGGCCGGGACTTTGAAATATCGTCTTGGGAAAGAGATCGTCGTTAAACAGAGAGTCAACGCCATATACGTTGCTACTTTTTTAAATTTCAGTTTATGTGAAAATTTCCCCCAAAAAATTTTCACCTTCCCTAATCCATAGTATATCTATCTCTCGAGCCCCCAAAGCGCCCCCCCCCCTGGATCCGCCACTGATCCAAGAAATATTTAAATGTATTTGCATTAAGCGATTGAAAACTACCCCCACCACACCACACCACGAATTCCTTACTAGCTTTCTTTAGGATCAGATGAAGGCAATTCGTAAATAAATAAATCAGTTAATTGAAAACTAACTAAAAATAATAAAATAATTTTCTTTTCTAAAACTCGACAACATTGAAAAATTTCTGACGAAAAATAAAAGTATGGGGGCGCCCATAGTATTTTATATCTATGTATAGACTCCCTAAACTTTTATTTTAAATCTCAAAACTTTAATGTTCCCGGGAATCGGAAAAGAAAAGTATTTATTTTTTAAGTTCCTTTTAATTACAAGTGTTTTTTAAAGTGCCTTTATTTTTATTTTAATCGTTTCAGTTTAAAAAATCTTGTAACCAATTTTTCATTCATCATACTCGGAAAATATTAATTCTTTCGTAAAATTAAAAAATTCTTTAATAGCGAACAATATTTGCAAGCTCTTTTCGAAATTAAAAAAAAAAAAAAAAATAGAGAAAGAGGAACCAGAAACTGCTTTTTGGTAAGCCTACAAACCTATCCGCAGGCACGTATCCAAAAAACATTTTCGAGGGGATCAAAATTTCGGGGGGGGGGCATCGTGACCTTCTCCCCCCTTAGATACCTATACCACACATAACCCAGACTTGCGTACATTTCATGTATATAAAGTTAAGTAAATGATCCGTAGAGATTATTAAGAAAAAAAATCTTAAATTGAAACTTTTTTTTATGATTTATCATGTATTTTATAAAATTAAACGAAATGATTCGTATAGATTATTAAAACCAAAACTTTTACATGAATCAACCATAAAATATTCCAATTTATCATGTATTGTTAGCTACGACACGTTACAATTCATAATAATACGCTTTGACTCCCCTCTGTCTGAGCTTTAAAAAAATACCGAAAGCTGATGATAGCGAAAACCGCAAATCCTAGAATCTGCTTACTCCTGCTTGCCTCTAACATACCGATTCTCATTCCCGCTAAAACACCGAAATCTGTTTATTTGGAGAAAATCCCCATTCTACTTGTAATATAACAGAGGAGACTTCTACTTCTTCTCTAAAATAAACTGATCCGTACAACTGTGCCTTGCTTCCACCAAAAAAATCGGAATCCAGTTATTACACATACCCATTCTCATCCCCCCTAAAAAACACCGAAACTGGTTTATTTGGAGAAAATCCCCATTCTACTTGTAAAATAACCGAGGAGACTTCTTCAATTAAATAAACTGATCCGTACAACTGTGCCTTGCTTCCACCAAAAAAATCGGAATCCAGTTACTACACCAAATTCGCTCAGATTTTTAATTATTGCTGGCTCCATCTGTTGTCCAAAGTGTTATTTATTGTAGAATTGATAGTTAAAATCAAATTACGTTCTTCATTCTTCAATGAATGTTAAAGTATATATAATTATAATTTAGATATAAAATGTAAATTACGCCCACCCCAATTAATTTTTTTTTTAAAAAGAAATTAGAAGTAGGTGAACTTATGAAGTGGCTCAAGTGGAAAAAAATAATTCTTCAAAGATACTCTTAAAAGAGTCATAATCATTTTATAATCATGTGGACGATGCGAAAAACAATTCTTAATTTAATGTACTACAAAACACAAACTCATGAGTTAGTTTTTGAGTTTAATTTAAAATTATAAAGTGGTTTTCTCCGAAATTTAGCGCAAATACGGGTTAGGACTCCTTAGAAAGTCCCCCAGGGAGGGCAATACAACCCCACGCCTAGATTACTAGTGCAGATAATTGGCCGTAACCTCCATTTCCATTTAAAATTATAATAAAACAGGAAATACAATTGCTATGTAAATTACAGATTTTAATTATTTATTATTTAACTAGACACATTAAGAGACACTAAAAATTGACATAGAAATAAAACATCTCAACAACAGCAAAAAACAAATACTTATTCTTAGATGCGATGTACTTTTATTGATTGATATTTGTTCTGCTTAATTTAATGCTTAATAATTATCTATATTTTTGAGATATAATAAAATTTAAGATTATGAATATTCTTTGAAAAAAATATTTTAAAATACTACATTCAAAACTATATAAATATATTGCGAACTCCGGTTATAGTGAACTTATGGGGACCATCAAATTTCGTTCACTATATCCGAAGTTTACCATAACCGTGAGTTCCCCCGTGATGAACAGAGAAAAGGTGATCCTCTATTATTTTGAATTTTTTCAGTAGTGAGACTTTTAAGTATATTGCAATACCATATTTTTATTAGAATAGAGCAAAATCTACTTTAGTTTTCAGTTTTCTTTTTTCCACTTGGGTATTCTAACATTTTAATTTTTATTATTTTCCTTCCTATTATAACAAATATTAATGTTATCAGGTCGAATGAATAGTTTCAGTTCTCCTTTTTCACAATAGATGGTGTTTAAAAAAAACCCCGTAAACCGGTGTTTTTTGTAACCGGTGTTTTTAGGACAGTTTTACTCAGTAGGTTTAACTGGAAGACAAAAAAACTGAAATACCGAAAAACGGTGGATTCGGTAGAAACCGCCATCCCTATAACAAAATATCTACCGTGCTATGGACGGGGTCTACTGTACTGTGAAGTTAAAATTTTATGTACCAATGAACATGCAAGAACCAAGCAATGTGTAGCTCAGTAACATTCTATCTGATCCAATCTTCGGGTTTTGTCTGTTGAAATTATGTCTTTTTTACGAATAAGCATTATTAGGGGCCGAATGCCTCATACGAAAAGCGAGCGTAGCAAGTCTGGGGACCTTGGTCCCTAGTAGCAATATAAAAAAGGTTCAGGTCATAAATTGAATAATTTTAAATAGTTGTAAGAAAAACTCGGCTCTTCAAGCCTCGTCAGGGGGAGACCCCCTAATTTTTTAGTTTCATTACTGCCATATTAAAACAATATTAATTGACTATGTCATTTTATCTCTCATGTTTCGTGTATTTTGCCTGGTAACCCTATGTTGAAATTTTTATGATTGTAACCTATTTATAGAAAAATACATGTCATGCATATTCTACAACTTACGAAATATTGTAACAACAGATTAAATCTGTAGTGAACTAATAGTATTTAAATATATGTAAAATTATGTCACATACTTTTATGTCGCTTTTTTATGCCGCATTTTTGGAACACATTTTTTTGGACAATTTTCAATAAAGGAGGTGAGAGATAAAATGACATGTCATAAAAAATAAATTTTAGATTTAAAATTTTCTTAGTCACTTTACATTACACTAGTTACAAATATAGTAGTGCATATTTAAGTAAATTTAAGAACTGTTTCTTTTAATACAACACATTTCTAAAACATTTTTCTTTTTATGAGCACTTAGCCTATAATGGGTGGTAAAATGAATAAGTATTCTCGGAGATAAATTGTCATATTTAAAGAATATAAAGCAGAATACTAAATAAACAGTGGTGTTATTTTAACAACTGTTACAAATTTTTGGTTTGTTTTGCCTTATAGAGGTTAAAAATAGTCTAAAATTTGTATTCTATGCTTTAAATAATTAAATTTTGGATTTTATTGTATCAAAATCGGTTAACTAGAATGCTAAATATGGAGTTTTGTGTGTCCCCATTGGTTAACACATGGTTTTCTAGAAATTTTGGTGCTAGAGCTTAGCTGACTGCACTTTTGGGGGCTTATTTTTGGTGCCAAGTTTGGCAATATTTAGCCAAAAAGGCATAAAACTTGGTGACATTTCGCATGACTTTACCAATGGTTCCTGCAATGTTTAGTATTTTGCAATAACCTAGTATTATTCATTCACATTTCTGTATAATTATGAGCACTTGATTTCTCTTGATACTTATGCATACAATTTTTGTTGGAGCAATTGAGTCTAATATTTTTGTTTTTGTTAGTCATTAGAGTTATCCTGATGCATAAATAATTGATACAAATTGAGCAATAAGGTTGATATTTTTATTAAATCAAAAGGGCATCTTGTTGTCAAGGTGTGCTGAAAGTTATTCTTTCCATAAAGAAAAAAATACTGATAGTAAAAATTATTAAAAAAATTAAGCACGCTTCATTTCACTAAAAAAGAAATGTAATCCCAAGTTAAGGTCAGAGTGACACATATAATGAATTGCCGCCAGTAATCTTTTCGGTCTTGTCGGGTTAACTGCCATGAATGTATTTCCAGTTTTCTGATAATTTCAGGTTGGTGACTTGACTTGTTGTTGCAGAGCATACTTAGTAGCATCTTATTTCAAGGAAATGCTATTACTTTCATTTTTTTGGTATGGTTTGTCTTTTATTAATCTTTATTTAATTGAAAAAATGGAAGAACCTTCATCAATCAGGGAACTTCAGTTATTAAAAAAAGGACATAAATTTGATTGCCAAATGATCTAGTCTATTTTAATAGTTAGAGTAAAAATAAAATAAATAAATAAACAGGTTTAAAATATTTTATTTTATTTATTATGTACACTTTTGCTTTTGTCCTCATAACAATAAAATAAAGCTTCATAACAAGGATTTGCACATGTATGGTCCTTCTAATTCATATCCCAGTTTTCTATAGTAATTTCTAGTACCAACACCTGAAAAAGAAATAATACCATTTAAATGTGATAATGAATTCAAATTCTAAAGTTATTTGAAATATATACTGCATTCATTTTAAGAATTATACAAAAATTACAGATTTGGTACAATTAATGTCAATCCGAGTAATTTCCCCCATTAATAAATATAATTTTACTAATAATATAATCTATAAAATCTTTTTTTTTAAATTTAATGAATCAAAATAATGGTTCCTATAAAAATTTGTGTATAACTTTTATACTAAAATATCAAATGACAGACATTTTAAAACACTACTTTACTAAAATAAAATAATAAATATTACCTGATATGACAGCAATTTTCTGGGACCCATGTTCTTCTAAAGCTATTCTTTCAGCTTCTTCCATTAAGAGAGTTCCAAATCCCTAATAAGAAATATAATTTAAAGCTACAATATTAAATTAAAAATATGTTGTTTATCTAAAAGTTCTATTATGATTTAAAATTTAGCTTTGATGATTTAAGAAATAGCTAAAACAAAAGCTCTTTTTAAAGTTGACTATATTCTTAACATTGTTTAATTGAAAAAAAAAAAATAAATAAAAAAATAAAAAATTAGATAATCTATATATATAAAAGAGGAAAGTTTGCTTGTTTGTTTGTTCGCTATACGCTTTCATGCCGTTTGACGGATCTGGACCAAATTTGGCACAATGACTAAATAGGACAAGAGAAAGCTAATGCCGTAAAAATGAAATTAATCGGATGAATAGTTTTTGAGTTATTTTATGTTTTGTAAGGTTTTTGGCCATTTTTCTTGCATTTTACGTTATCGCGAGCTAAATTTCTGTCCGAATACTATATTTTTTATATCATCGGAAACTACAGAGTTTTCTTTTTCAAATACAATTTGTTACAAAATCGTACTTACATTTGCCGATTTTTGGGAATTTTTTAAAGGGAATCCTGTTTCGAAGAAAATGTACTGCCTTTAAAAATATGCTATTTTTAAACTGTCGCATTGAAAAATATAATGGGCAAAACTTTTCCATCTTTTTACCTCTGATTGAACATTTATTTCTCCCTCTTTTAAATTTTGAACTGTGCGGAAATGTTTATTAGATTTTTTTATAAGATTCTTTTTTCTGAAAAGATCACATATTAAAATTCTCTCCAGAATGCAAGTTCTGGAACAAAGGTAACAAATTCCCCCACTCGGTTTTTCATTTTCAAGGTCGGAATTTTCTTCTCAATGTCAGGCATGGCGAAAGAGAGACGGGAAGGGGGGGAGTGAAGAGAGATAGAGCGTCAACTCCGATATAAGAAAGACATCTCACAGCAACCATAGAAGCTCGTGACGAAAGCAAAGTTAGGCCGTAGGCTTTTCGGCTGGGTTACTAGCTGCGCTCGCTTGTCATCGGAGTATTATCGGCAATTGATCCTGCAGGTACTATTATTGAGAACACGGGCAGGTACAACCGGTCAAACGGCAGGTAAATCGTTGCAGGTGAAAGAGAATTGGAGATAGTGTACTATACTTTTCCGCCATCAATGGGATTTTGTTTGCTTCTCAGTTCTTGTAGAATGTCCATTATTTGATAAAACTATGCTTGTTAATTGTATTTAAAACATGGTATACAAGTGTTCAGTACCTTTTTGTAGAGCTAATTATGCAGACGGCCCCAAGGTATCCCGTTTTCAGTTTACCAAAGAATGAAGAACTACAAAGGAAATGGATAAATGCCATTCCACGTGCAAATATTAATCCATCAAAGAATTTTAAAGTAAGTGCTTTTTCGTTTGTTTTTAAGAATATGTTTAGCATATTTGAATTTATGTATCTATAAATCTTCTATATTCATATAAGCATTAAATTTTTCCTTATTTCATAAATTTCATTTCAGTTTACAAATAATTTTACATTCTTTATTAATAATTTGCTTTTTCTTTATTGTAATCAATCAAGTGTATAAGTGTGTATTATATATTGGGTTGGCAACAAAGTAATTGCGTTTTTCCGTAAGTCAATATTTCGCTTGGCCAAAACTACTGAAGTTAATTATGCGAAATTTGGCACGTACGTGAGTTCTTCAACATAAGTGCTAGATCAGAGAGCATTTTCCAAAATTCGTAATCTTAGGGGGGGGGGGGGGGGGTAAGGGGCCAAAAAGTTCTTTTCACATATCCCGCGTGATCTCAAATAAAAATAGAGATATCCGTGAAATTCTTTCTGTAAAATACAACAGTCACGAATACCTAAAAATTAATTTCAGGACATTTTTAATATTGTCCTCTAAGGAGGATAGAAGCGAAAAAAGGGGGAGGGTGGCCATCTTTCATGGACGAAAAAAAATACTGCCAGTGAAATTCTTACTTTAAAATGTAACAAATATGAATCGTATGTTCAGGCACAGCTTACCTGTAATTAAAAACTTGTTGAAAACTTATTTGCTTGAATTTTATACAAGAAAACGCAATTACTTTGTTGCCAACCCAATATATATATACAGTCAACTCCCTCTAATCCGCACTCGCTGGGACCAAGGGTTGTGCGGATTACAGGATTTTGCGGATTATAGGTCATTTTTTTTTGTTTACATTTTTACATTTAGAATTCCCTTTAAATTATAGTCAATTTACTGTAAACAAATAGGAAATGATGAAAGAAAATGCATATGCTATTGAATAAAAACACAATTAAATGTCAATATAAATACAATAAATAATACAATTAAATTTAGAGAATTTACTAAAGGACAGATAAAAGAAAATATTTATACTGCTGAACTAAAACACTATTTTATTTAATATTAAATACAATTACTAATACAAAATTAAAAGAATAAATTCTCTCTAAATTTTTATTTATTTTTCATTTTTTCAAACATTGCAGTGATTGTAATTTGTTTAAGAGATTTTAATTTTTCTTCAGAAATTTTGTCCTGAAGCCTTCTAATTGTCAGTAACTCTTGGTCACTGACAAATGATTGCTTTTGCAAAATGTTTAAAGAGACCCCAAATCTGGAAGTTTTTCAACAAACAAACATTCTTTTTTTTTAAGGGCAGTTGTTGTTTTTAATTTCTTTAAAAGACCGTTTTTAACTAAATATATATCTATTATAAAATGAACAAGCTCAATCAGAAAGGGGGGAATTTCACTGGTCGCTCGCGAAGGGGGGGGGGGGGGCATGCGGTGCGTCATTTGTATATTTGATATCTCAGAATTACATTAATTTCAGATCTTGTGAGGTAATTTTCGGTTTCTCCTAATGTAAAAATATTCTATGCTATTATATAAGCTCTAAAGAGGAAAAGAATGTTATCCTTTTCACACACACACACACATGCATTACATTTCAAGTGCTGATGATTCATTATTTTTGCATGTGCTCCTCCGGCAGCTAAATATAAACAAAGAGAAAGGGCATGTGGTCTGTTTATGCTTTTCTTTCTTTCTTCCTACAGAACTACAGTTATGTGGAGAAAGTTTTTGCTGCATAATAAATCGCTAGACAGAAGATCAAAAGGGTGAGGTAGGGGGAGAATTGGAAAATTGCGCAATTGTTGTGTCGTCTCGTCTGCCAAGGTCAATCTTTACGATCGTCTCGCGAGTTTCTCTCTCTCTCATAGAGCAAACGTTTTCGTTGATTGTTTGTTTGTTTCATTCAGGAAAAGAGTAAAGCGATGTGATTAGTAGAGATGGGCGGTTCGACTCATTTTACTGATTCGAATCTCGACTCACTCACTACTTCGATGATTCGAATCTTGAATCAATAAAACAACTAAAGAAATTTTCCCTCTCTCTGCGCCGAAAGCCGTACTATTTAAACACCCTTCACCCATTCATCGGGTTTCTTCTCCGCTGAGTTCTCGGGCAGTTAGCATCTCTCTCTCCTTGCTCCAGTAAAACTAGTGTTTAAACTGCCCCAAATGAAAATACAGGGGAGCTTCGTATGACCCTCTGGGCCTGTAAGATTAAAAGGTTAAGTTTGGTGTCAAAGTATTCGAAATTTTATGTATCGATGGGGGTCCCAGAGGGGGGGTCGAGAATCAATAAAAACGCGCTCCGATGGATAGTTTCCGAGATATACGTTAATTAATTATGGTAATTAGACTAATTAACCATGATTGAGGCTTAAAAGGACTGCAAACATGTAGAAATTGGCTCTGGGATGGTTTCCAGACTTTGGAGTTGCCGCCGGAGGAGGCTAGTGTTTAAAATGCCCAAATTGAAAATATAGGGGAGCTTCGTATGACCCCCTGGGCCTGTAAGATTAAAAGGTTAAGTTTGGTGTCAAAGCATTCGAAATTTTAAGTATCGGTGGGGTGTTGAGTCTAGGGGGGATCGAGAATCAATAAAAATGCGCTCCGGTGGATAGGTTCCGAGATATACGTTAATTAATTATGGTAATTAGACTAATAAACCATGGAGCTGTTTTTTCTGCGATGAGAGAAGAAGAAGCTTTCCGAGAGAAAGCAGTAGCAAAAGCATCACAAGCTGGTATTGATCTCAGGATTTTCTTATCGCCGGCCTCAGAGGCGTAGCCAAGGGGGGGGGGGTTAGGGGGGTCATAACCCCCCATGAGGAATTTTTTGCCATACAAAATGTATATTCTTCACTACATTATCATACACACGTATACATATATATGAGTTGCAGTAGTCATAACCCCCCCCCCATAAAAAAATTCTGGCTACGCCCCTGGCCGGCCTGTATTTTTGCCCTTTATCGAATTCGAGATTTCACTGAAATGAAAATGGGAATATCGGATATTTGATGTTGAAATAAAACCGATATGTCGATTTTTGGCCCAGTCCTACTGAGGGGCTGCTGCCCCCCCCCCAAAAAAATGGGACCCTTTACTTAGCTTACAATTGAACTTTATCTTTAAATTTGATACCCAGCCCACCCCGAAATAAAATCCTGGCTACGCCACTGTCAATAACACTAACTACGCCACTGCTTTAGGCCCTATTTTGTATTTCTCTGAATTACGAAAGAAAATAAAATCATTCCCCTTAAACGAAAAACAAGGTAAAAAAAAAAAAAAACGAAATCTGCTGCAATAAAGCGAAATGTTATTTTGCTTACTACAAAGTCCTTTTGTGAGAGCGCTTAATACCGCCCCTGTATCCTTCATTAAAAGTGACAAGCACAATCCTAACTTTATTTCATTCTATTTCCCTTCACATGAAAATCCGCCACCATGTAAACTTAACGTTCCGTTTTTTTTTTTTTTTTTTTTTTTTGAGGGTGGGGGCAGGGGGACATATATTAAAGTTAAAAGTAGAAAAGGGATGTTTCATTAAATTTTAAACAAATATTAAATCAGTCAGACAAGTTGGAAGGAGGGATTTTCTTAATTTTTTTTTCGGGGGGGAGATTGACCCCTCTTGCCCTTAGGAAGTAACGCCTATGCCACCCGCCAAAAGCAAACGATGTTCGACCCACTCCACACCCACAGACAGATAAAACTTTAAAATCCGACCACCAACCAAGAAATGAAACACCAAAGATTCGAAAAAAAAACTTCAATTAAATGAAACATCCTTTCAACTCTTTTCGACTCCTTTCGACTCTGAGTCGATAGAAGATTCGAAAAAACCCCTCCAATTAAATGAAACATCCTTTCAACTCTTTTCGGCTCCTTTCGACTCTGAGTCGATAGAAGATTCGAAAAACTAACGAATCTCAACGATAGTATACAATCACCGAAACAGAGCGAAACACTGAATCAGTAAAGATTCGTTGCTGCACCAACTCAGTGACCAACTCACCCACACCCACTCATTTACTGTTTCAAATCATCTATCGACTCAGAGTCGTAAAGAGTCGAAAGGAGCCGAAAGGAGTCGTAAAGAGTCGAAAAGAGTTGAAAGAGTAAGGGAAAATCCCTGGGAACGGCAAAGGGAAAATAAGTTTTTCTTCCCTTCGCACTTGGAATGTATTTCCCTTGAGGGCTTGAGATTCGAATCAGTAGAGAGTGAGTGTAAAGACTGAGCCAGTCAGTACCAAGATTCGAATCACTGATTCGACTCATCGAATCATTGGCCATCTCTAGTGATTAGACGGTGCATTGCTTTGGAGTTCGTTATTTACATCCATTCACTGCCTGAACACATGCAACTTAGCATATAAGTTTTTGTATGTTTAATTACATGATAATATGCTCAAATATATGAAATTATTTACTTCAAATACCTGTGGAAAACCATTAATAAATGTCTTTATAACATTCAGCCAATCAAATAACTTCTATAACAGTAATACTACCAGTCAAATGCCGCTCAAAATGTAAACAAACAAGTTTGTTTACATTTGAATTATATCGCGGATTACAGGCGTTCGCGGATTATAGAGTCGTGGATTAGCGGGAGTTGACTGTATATATATATATATATATATATATATATATATATATATATATATATATATATATATATATATATATATATATATATGTGTGTGTGTGTGTGTGTGTTATCAATACTTTTTTAATTCCTCTTTTAAAAACATGAAAAGTAAAAGCAGGACTTAAAACTGCAAAACAATAATAATAATGATAAAAGAGAAATTTTGAAAACAATATGTAAAATAAAATCATATTTTGTTATTTGATTTGCAGTTGGAAGTATGAACTAATAATGATCTATCTCGCTTTTTTAGTGAAAATTGCAATTCTTGAAGATGATTTATTTATTATTGCCATCATTACCGGTTTTGAAAATTTATTTTTGACAAAATTACAAATATCGAATTAATAATATTAATAAAGATTGATATTTAATAATTCTACAAATATATAATAATGATAAAATTGTTACTATTATAAGTAATAGCATTATTTAAACCCATAGTTCATTAGTAAAGTTAAAAGTAATCACAATTCTCGATCACTTGATATTTATCTGTTAGTAAAATGTAGGCTTTTGTATTTAATTAGTGAAAACTACTCATTGCAGGTCTGTGAATTACATTTTAAAGAAGATATTAGGAGAACTTCAGAATGCTACAATCGAGCAACGGGTGAGAAAATAGTTGCAATCTTAACACAATCAAGACTTAAGGATGATGCTTTGCCTACAATTTTTAATGGCTGTCCTGCATATTTATCAAAACATATCAAGGCCAGAGAAGCTCCAGAAAACAAAGCTGAAAGGAGAGAAAATGAGCAACTGCAAAAGACTCTTGAATTAAGTGTGAAATTATTTGAAGAATATCAATCAAAAACTTCCTTTCAAACTCTGGAAGAATTATTATTACTAAAGGATATTTAAATTCCAGATGTGTTTACGATTGTTAAAGCTGAAAATACAGTTATGTTTTTAAAAATATCTTCATTGCCAGTACCTGAGTTATCGTTATCAATAATAATAGATGAAAATTTAATGGTAAGTGTTTTTTATCATAAAGTACCTATAACTGAGCATAACAATTTTAAATACCCAATGCAATTTACAAATATAAATGATTTGCTATCTCTATTGCATGAATTTATAAATGGTTTTTCATTTGATAATGGTTTTTCATTTGATAAATTAAACAATCTAAAATCTTTAGTAAAAAATATTTGTTGCGAGTTAAAGCTAATTGTTCCTGAAATAAGTGATTTAATAGATTTTTTATATGAACAGATTAATTTAATTGGTTTAAGTAAAACAGCCCATAGATATAGTGCAAATCTTTTAGTATTAAGTAGAACTCTTTTAGTAGCAGATCTTTTAGTATTAGTATTGAGTAGTATTAAATAACTGAGATTCTTAATACAACGGAAAATTATTTACCTTTAGAGATTTGTTTAAATGGTCATACATCTACTTATATATCTAAAGAAATCATCAAAAAGTCAACAAACACGTTTTTAAAAAGTTATTGTAAAAAAGTAAATGATGATCATAATTTCACAGAAATGCAAAGTAGAAAGCGAAAATTAATGACGCTAAATCCAGTGTAAATTGTTATTTTGACAATCAATATACTCCAATCCACTACAATCAAGTGCATTTTAAATTTGTAAATAACATTAAGTTAATATTAACTAATTTTATTTTAAAACATTTAGAATAAAAATTAACAAAATTTTAAAGCATATAAGAATATAAAGCTTTAAAATTGTTTTTGTAAATAATGTTTCTTATTTTAATTTTATATTGCATTTGTGACTGGGTAGTTATTCCTTGTCTAATACTTTTCTGAATAAATTTTTTATTTATGTAAAAAATAAAAGTACTGAAACTCATCTTCCGATATTTCAAAATGCAGATACATAAAAATTGTATACTACAACTATTGATTGTTATGTTAGATTATTTGTTTTCATAATATTGAGAGTTAAAATGATTTTTTAAGAACTTTAATTCAGGTACTGGTGATATTTGTAGCTAAAATATCAGATTAGGAGTGTGATTTAGTAGCTGAATTTGGTTGGATTGAATAATACTGTTTTCAGCATGTATGCTGTTCTGGTATTCAATTATATTCAAAATGAAATTTTAAAACTAAGAAGGGTATTTCAATCAAATTACAAAGATAAATTTATTCATTTTTAATTGAATATGAATATGTTTATAAATGCAAGTAATTTAAAAGCCTTTATAGTTTACTTAATAAATATTTTTTCAATTCAAACTGTCCATGTGCTTGTGTTTCTTTATTTTTTATAGGTGATAATTAAGAGTTTTGGAAACGTTTTAATTAACATTAAACTTTTTTTTTAGTTTTTATTTTCTAAATGTTTTAATGCTTGTACAAAGGGGGGGAAAACTAAATAAACTACTTTTCCATTAATCAATTTTTAATTGGTCAAGAAGTTAATTTCATGGTAACTATCTTAAACTCTACAATAAATACTATAATCACTATGTGTAACGAGTGTATATACAAAGTGGTCTCATTTTTAATTAACAAGTAGAAAAAATTGCGAGTTAATACGTTTAAATACGTTCCCTCCAGGGAGTAGGGGGAAAGGTTGGCCTAACAATTGTGACGTCATTTCTCCAGTTGAAGGTCTTTCTATCTATCAGGGTTGACGGGTGGAGCTTGAAAGAGAGATGGGACGACGACGTCAAGCTTGATATGCCAAGCTTAATGCAAGTTGGGCAAGTGTAAACTTGAACACTTGATTCAAACTTGCATTAAGCTTACACGCTTGAAATAATCAAGCTTAAAGCAAGTTTATTGACTTGATAAATCAAGCTTGCTGCAAGTTTGATGCAAACTTTCTGTGCTGTCTGGGCTGCATTTTTTAAAAACTTAAAAGTGTGTGCAAGCCAAAAGGGGTGCTGCTCGAAGGCAGTGTGAAACTGCTGAAGAATTCACTTTAGTGAGCTATAAAGTTATAAATTCATTAGAACTACATTATGAAGGTTATAATAAAATTCATCGTAGCTTAATGTCTGTAGTTGCTAATATTTGCTACTCTCCTCATTATTAGATAATTAACAACAGAAATTTAAAAAAAACAAAGTGTAACCTCTGAAAGCTGGTGCAGGTCCCCTGTTCCTTTCTTTTTTTCGTTGCAATGGGAAGTCCCAGGTCCTTTTTTTTTTATCATTGCAGCGGGAGGATTTACATCCCTTCCCTGTACAATCTTATACTGATGACTGGACTGCATTTGTTTTTAGTAGTTGCGTAGGTATTAGCGATAAATGACTGAATACAGACACCTAGAAGGAGAGAAGCCTAGCTATGCCCAATTCCAAGTAACCTCTGTACGCTATCAGGTGCTGTGTTCATTTTTTTGTTGTTGTTGCAGCGGGAAGTTCCATGTCCTTTTTTTATCATTGCAGCTAGGGGATTCGCATTCCAGCCTAGCCACGTCCCATTCCCGGTAACCTCTGTATGCTATCAGGTGCTGTGTTCAATTTTTTTTTGCCGGAGCAGGAAGTCCAATATTCTTCTTTTTATCATTGCAGCGGGAGAACTCACATTCCTTCCCTTTAAAATCTATATTTAAGGTCAATGCGCATTTCTCTTCCATTGCATGGGCAACGCCGGGCCATGCTGCTAGTAAAGAGAAATAAATAGTCTGACCAAATAAAAAATGTAAAAAAACTCTATTCTTTCAACAAGTGTATTTAATACATTAATTCACAGTATAAAGTTTTTATTAACAGTAATTACCCTCATTTAATGATGTTTTTAATTATTTCTTCAGATAGCTGTGCACTTTTACTAATTTTTAATCTTTTCACATCCATCCTGCTGTGGAACTTAATCCATAGGTTGAAAAATCTTTTTCCATTAGTGCCAACTGAACTGAGAAACTAATCAGCCCTCCCAAATAGTCAAAGAAACCTTTTAGGTTCCCATGGGCATAACTAAAAATTTTTTACAGATCATATCTATAATTACTGATGGTAGATATATTTGTTTATCTTTAATTTTAAAAGCAAAAAATTATACAGTCATTGAGAGTGTCTGCTTGTCAATTAAGATTCGGCCTGATTTTCTTGGTCAGAAGATAACGTTTTCTCACTGGTTTAGGTCATTTGCAAGATAATGAATTTGCATCACTGATCCTATGCAAACCATCACTCATCCACTATGCAAATCATCACTCATCCTATGTTGAATTTATCTTTATTAATTTAAATATACCAGGCCTGAAAACAGCTGAAGAACAAAAAAGAGGAAATATACGCGGACGCATTTTTGAGCAAAAAAACAGAAATTGTGCATGGATGCATTTTTGCAAGAAAAACAAAACAATGTCTTTTTTTTTTTTTAAATATTAACGTCTCATTTTTTCGAACATTAATAAAAGATTGCCATTATTATTTTTCTTGGCATTTGAACATTTTTTTTCTGTTTCTGCTCCAATTCAACAGACACCAGAACTCTCTTCTGCCCTTTCATGCCTTCATTAGAATTCACATTTATTTTTTCATATTCAGTGGATTTTTGTAATTTTTCAGATTGTTTTACAGAAGGAGGGGATGAAGATGAGTTTTTTTCCTCTACAGTGTTTAAATGTTTCATGTCTTCAAAAACATTTTCATCAACTTTTTTGCATTCAGTGGGTTTCTGTAATTTTCCAGACTCTTTTAAAGGTGTAGAAGAGGAAACCAGGCATTTTTTCCCTACAGTTGTCAGATGTTTTAATCGTTGAACTTTTGCAGCATTACTGTACATTTTTTTTTGCAGCCTTTTTTGTTAATATCTTATCCTTCTTAAGTTGCAATTGCTGCTTTTTTTTCTGTTTTGCAGACAAACTTTCCTTCAATTTTTCCTTGTATTTTTTAGCTGACTCTCATGTTTTTACAAAGTTGCTTGTTAATTGGCTCACTGAAAAAATTCTCTCTTTCAAACATTTGAACAGATGTTTTGTTTTCTGAGAGAAGTTCATACTTGATAGTCTGAATAGAGGAGAATTGGAAGTATTGAGACTATTTGTGTGAGGGGTAATGATGTTCTTCATGAAGCTAAAGCTTGACTCAACTTTAGGTCCATGAAAACATGTAAGCATTGCAAAAGCCACTTTTGTCAAAAAAGTATATTTCCCACATTCTTCCACATGTCTCCACCAACTATCAATTGATTCACCATTCAAAATATCTCTAATTTCAGAACTATTGCAGTATGAATGTACTTCTCTTTCATAAGCTTCAATTTCTTCTGCCTTAAGAATATTTGAAAGTGAACCCAATGCCTTTAAACGAAGCAAAGTTGTAGTAGTACATCTACTATTTGGATTGATGCCAGAGACTGCTCTTATAAATGCATTGTTCAGAGGCATTTTCTTTTTAAGTGATTTTGCACAATTAACAAATGCTTGAACAGCTGTCTTCTTGAACTGCTTTATTACATCTTTTTGGGATTTTGGTGATTTTTGAATTATTTGCTTTGTTGCTTCTCCAAAGAAAATCAAATTAACCGGAAGATGGTTGTTAGAATTTTTCACATCTAATGATTTTAGCATAGAATTTGATTTTTTAACCTTGTTTAAGACTTCAGGTTTAATGAAGCAACCTAAGAAGGAGAGTATCAACTCCTTTTGTTTGTAGAACAACTCGTGAATTAAAGGAGTTGACTTTTCCAGGAGAGTAATATATGCTTTTAGCATTGGTAATATGGTTAGGTAAAAATTTAAATGAAGTTTTGTTTTAGTTTGATTTTTTACTAGTTTTGCAATAATTCTATCTTTACGCTCTTTACTTGCATTTGTTAAGTTTTTCTTTGAGAGGTCTGACTGAATACTTCTAATGTAATTTTTTGCAGATTCACTTAAATGGTACGACCCATAAATTTTAACTATAATGTGTAAATAATCGGTTTTATCAGATGCATTCAAAAATGAATAGTAAAACACTACCATTGCATCTAGCAAACGGCAAAAATCAGTAGCTACCTCATATGCTGACAAAGATCTAAAATGTATGAAAGTGATCGGTACAGTATAGTTAATGTTTAGAGTTTGGTATATTTCAGCAAATGCAGCTCTAAGATCAGGAGACCATTGCAAGTTACTATGGACATCAATAGCCAGCTGTTCTACATACATATTAAAAGGTTTGCAAAACTGCTTGGCTGCATTGTGAACATGGTGGCATGTGTCACCATCAATATCTAACAGTTGAGGGCATGTATCGCACAATTTTTTTTCCAAGCCATTTTTATGTCCACGCATGACATTGCACGAGTCTAGGAGAACAGATACCAAGTTCTCCCATGGTAAACCATATTTTGTAAAAACTTTCACTATACCATCATGTAAGGATGCACTATTTACAATATTTAGCGAAAAAGATGACAGATGTTTTGTCATTACTCGTCTGTCTTTATTCACATAGTTCACAAGAAGTGTGACAATGTGATTATTGTTGCTACTGGTGCTTTCATCGATATTTAATGAGAAATGCGTTTTCTTCAAGTCTGCAACAAGATTTTCTGTAAATGTTTGCGCAGCACCGAAATGTAACTTGTATGAAGCAGCAGTTCGGCTCATACTCATTTGCTGCAATGCTTTGTCATCTCTTGCAAAATATTTAATTAACTTTAGCATGTCAGAAATAATTGAAAATGGCAGGGATTTTTCAGCAATGAAGCTAAGGAGCATGGCTTCATTGTTAATAACTCTGTCTGCAATAGGAGTAACAGGCATCTGTTGAGAAGGCTTTGATGCACCAGACACAGCTGTAAACATTGGGTGTAGTCCATACTGAGCATCAGCAACTGGGCAGTCACCATAACCTATAACAATAAATTGAAATTATAACACTACAGTAAAAATGTTAATTAATGAAATTTCAAAATTTGTTCGTCTTGAAATGAATTTTTGTTTCAGTAGTATGACACACTTAACCAATTCTCTGAAGGGGGTGTTTATATCTGAGTATGTGTGAAATAAGGATGATAACTGAATGAAAATTCTATTAAGCTTAAGAAGTATGCTTGCTATAAAGAAAATCATAAAATTTGAATATAATATGACAACACAGTTAACTCATTAAAAATTGAACTTTGCATATTATAAAACTTTTCTTGATTAATTTATAACTCTGTGCATAAATTAGTGTTTTAATAAATAATTTTAATTTTGAGAACTAAAGAACATTTAGTGCCCTCCTAATAAAGCTCCATATGCATCTTTCAATACCAGGGTGTCAATGATTTAAATCAGTTGATTTTTTTTAAAATCATTGATTTAAATCAAGAATGTACAACCTCTGGTCCACGGGCCATTATTGGCTCATGACACCTGTTCCATTCACCCACTAGTCCACTTGCATATTAAAAAACACGAACCAGAATTGGTAAATTCAGTTTTTTTTAAAGGAGTTAATTGTGAAAATTTAATTATTTTAAATTTGTTTTCATTTCCCATAAACATGGCACAAGAAAATATTCAGTTATTAATTAATAATTGACTTTTATCAATATGTGCCATCACATTTTTAAGAACTTGTATTTGGTAATTGGGAGATTCCACAGTACTTTCACAGTTCCAAACTTTATTAAAAATACTTGTTGTGTTCTTAAAATATATCTCCATAAAAAAAAATCTAAATTAGTCTGATGGAAATAGGCACGTATTTTTCAATATACCACCATTTCCCTCCACCTGACCCTAAAAAAAGGTACTTTTCAATGTACCCGCCATATCATCATTTCACCGACCGGATCCTATATAATATGTCAATTTTTCTTTGCTTTCATCTGCTTGGCACAAAATTATTTTATTTGCATAATAAGGAAATATTTTATTTACAGACTTACACTATCAATAATTAGATATTTATCAGTTTTCTATACTCTTAATATAAAGTAGTTAAACTTATTTAATTATTAAGAAAATTGTTTTTTAAGGACCTGATTGTATTTTTAAAAATATTATTTAAATAAAAAAAAGTCAGATTTAAATTTAAAAAATCTGATTTTATTTTTACACCCTGTTCAATACATTTACTTCTTATAACATCTACTTTAAATCCAAAAGCTTATGCAATAATGTTGATGAGCCTGTTTAAGTAGTTTGCTAACAACTTTCAATACATTTAATTCATTTCAGCAAAAAACTTATAACGTTAAAATTCTGGAAAATATATAGTAAAATTTACTTACTGTTGCAATATTTGTTTTAATGCCATGTAATAAATGTAAATGTAATTCACAAAAAAGATGCATATGAAGTTAACAACGCAATTGGCAATACTACGCCAGAAATTATACAAAGGGTTAAAAAAAAAAAAACTCTTATTTTTACATAATTAGTAACGGATAAAATGTGCTATTCTTAAAAATCCAGGAATTCCGTGATAGAGTATTATCAGGAGATGATTACAGCAAAAAAAAAAAAAAAAAAAAAAAAGGAACAGCTTTAATTAAAAAATAGGGAATCTTTTTAGAACTGTTCCCATGAAATTAGTACCAATTCTATATTGCAGTTAAAGTTGATGCAAATAACAATGTCGTTGATTACCGCAGCAAAAGCTAGTAAGTAGACTTTTCTTAAGCAGTCAATTTATGGAGGGGGAGGGGGGGTCCATAAATTTACCAGAAGTGATTAACTTTTTTGTCTGTTTTCTATACAAAATAAAATTATATTCTAAAAAGTACGAAAACAAAATATTTTCACAAAACTTTGGTTTTCCTCATTTTTTATTATTGTGCAGTTTTTGGAATCTGTTCGTTTATTTTATTACTTGTGTTATTTCTCAGTATATAATTTTAGGCCGGATATACTGCCAGATATTTTTAATATCCGGCTACTGCCAATTAGCCGGGTAGGTCGGATGCAGTATGGTTCCCGGATAAAAAAAAAAGAGAGAGAGAGAAGGAAAACAGAATGTAAACTTACCAGGAAGTGCATAGTTTTTCTTCCTTAACTCAAAGACTCGTCAATGCTTCTCGCTCTTCCTGTGGTCTGTTAATGTTACAAGACCCCTAGATCCGTAATTTAATTCACGCTGACATGCGATGCAGTAGGCCAATCCGGCTCCTTCCAATTTACGGATAGTATCTCGAAGAAAAACTCCATTGCATTCTTTTTCCAACCATGCCCAGCGCCAAGGTTTTTTGATGTTTTTTTCGGAACTTCTTTTGAAAGTAGCACGGGTGATGAAATCGCTTCGGGTCGATGACATTTTCACTTGTAATACAAAAACCTTAGATAAAATTGCAATTGCAAGGCGAGAGCTCAATCAGCAATAAAACAAAGAACAACGAGTAGGCAATGCATAAAACTAACTGCTATCTCCATAAGTGATTACTACTCACACACGTGCTCACGTAGAACGGAGCAAATTTTGCCAATCGCAAATAAACTTTTTACACTCCAGATCTGAAAATAGAGCATTTCGATGTGGTGTTTCGCATCGCATACATCATCGAACGGCTTACAGACCTGACCATGCAATCTATGAGGAAGAAAGCGTTTCAATATAAATACAGCAGTTGAATGGCAACAGTGCACGGGCGGGGGAAGGGAGTATGTGGAATGTGGAGTTCTCGGTGTGCATAGGCATTGCCTTCTCCTGGAGACGGCAATGGCATAGGTCGATGTGTGTGTGTTTGTGGGGGGGGGGGAAGAGATAAATAATTCCGTATGTGAGGCGCAGAGATAAAGTGGGAAAAAATATACAGACACGCGGGAGATTTTCAAATACGCGGAAATAAACGTGAAAATGTAAGCGCTTAATTCCGCGGAAATGCGGGAGATTTTCAAAATACTCGGAAATAAAGGTGAAAATGTACGTAATCGCGGAATTCCACGGAAACGTGGAAGATTTTCAGGCCTGAAATATACGTACATTCTATTCAAACTATCTAGTCTTTTGTATGTACCTTCTTAAAAAAATTCGAATGATGTAAACGGATTAAGAAATTTATTTGACAAGTGATATACATGATATAAATAAAGAAAAAAATAAAAAAAACACACTATATTTTTTCTTTTAAATAATCTGCTACATAACTGACTAAAAACTACAAATTTTTTAAGCTTACCTGATGCTGAAATTTTGTAGGATCCCTAGCATTGACGGGAACAACACTGCCATATCTAAGAAGTTAAGTAAATAGTCTGTATTCCTCAGGACAAAATATACCTCAAGTGTCACTCAACATTTTCATTATAAATATGTATAAACAGGGTGTTTACTACCAGACCGAAAAACTTACAGGAGGTGTAGGGGACACAGAGACGACTTGGAATCACAGCAACATAGGAAAATGCTGTAGTTGCAAGCTACGGTACAAAGAAGCATAGAAAAAGAACAGAAACAGCAACAAATCAACAGGACAGAAAACCCTTTTATCAAAATGTTGTACTACAGATGGTGTTCGAAATTATGACCAGAAGTTGTGAGGCAGGTTTGACAGTGTCGTTGCATGGAATTCCTTAAGTTCAGGAAGATTCCTGGCAGGGGTGTATCCAAGGGGGGTCTGAGAGGGCTGCAGCCCCATTGAAATGTGACCTTTAACTTAACTTACAATTTGATAGATAGCCCCCCCCTCCCCCTGAAATAAAATCCTGGCTACACTACTGTTTCCTGGTGTGCTGCGTATCCTGCTGGAAGCTACAGACATTTAAGAGGTGAAGTCTACAACTGAAAAAAATGGGAGTCTCATAGACCAAATTCTTCTTTTGATCCCAGAAGTCCATACATGATAGGTCAGGCAATCTGGCAGGACAATAAACCAGGTTACCACAACCTAACCACCTGTGTCCAAAGGTTATGTTAAGGTATCAGAGGACATCCTTTATATAATGTGCAGTAGCCCCGACATGCTGGTACCACATGGAGCCATGCAACAATAGAAGAACATGTGCTGCATTAAGACAATAGGGCAAAAACTGCTGCAGGAAGATCAAGTGCACTTTACGGGCCAAAGTGCTGGGCAGAAGGTACGATCCAATGAGGTATCTCCCAAGAATCCCCCTCAAACATTGAGAGAGAGAGAGATGCCCTTGAACTGCACATGGTTGACTACTATGTGGGTTCTCTAAAGCCCCACATGAGCGTTATGCTGACTGAAGGCTCCCTGATGCGTTAAGTATGTTTCATCCATGAGCAATATGGACACAGCAACTGTATTGTCTGCTGGAACCTGCTACAGGAATTATGTGGCAAATGCCCTAAGCACTTTATAATCCTCCAGGTTTAATGACTGGATGTGTTGAAAATAGTATACGCTAACTTGGTTTGTTGTGAATATCTACCAGACAGTGGAGTGAGAAAAACCTGCATGTTAGCCTATCATTTGAATTCTCGTACTTGGATTATCTTCCGGCGGATGTAAGATTGTCTCCTCATTGCCAGGTGTTCTTATAATTTGCTAATAATTTATTGTAGCTCTCATCTTAAGTAACATTTTGTTCTCCATGATCAGCATGATGACCAGTTCATTGTTTGAATAGCTGTTGACCAGTTCATTGTTTGATGTCGATTTGGGGGCCCTGGGCAAAAGCTCCATAGCCCCTCCCCCTCTTTTGAAAACTTTTTATACCATACAAAGCAATTTTCATAACACACAATACAAAGAAGGGTGTTAGAATTAGTTTCTCTGTCCCTTATTTTAAACTAAAATCAAAATTTACAAATTTCAAACTTAAAGAACAATTGGGACCCCTTTTCGTTGGTAGGGCGGGTGCTTGCCCTGAATGCCCTGCCAGAAATCAGGCCCTGTTTTTATACATATTTATTCTACTACCTTGGGAACCGGGTTGCAAATGACAACTTCCAGTATGATTGCTATTTATGCAATCTTTTGTTTAGTGGCATTTACTGCAAGGAATCTTTCAAAACATAAGGAATTCCATGTGGCGTCGCTGTGGAGCCTGATCACTTCTGGTTATAATTTCACACTTTCTGTAGTGCAATCTTTCAATAAAATGCTTCATGTCTCATTAATGTGCTGCTGTTTCAGTTATTTTCTCTGCTTCTTTCTACCATAGCTCGCAACAACAGCATCTTTGACCCTGCATTGCTGTGTGATTCCCAATCATCTTTGTGTTCCCTACACCTCCTGCAAGTTTGTCAGTCTGGTAGAGAAACAACCTGTATACATAATGTATATATATAATGTGTACTCATAAAACAATGTTAAAGAAACAGCAGTGAATCTGAACTGAAAGCTGTGCTGTATAACAGGAAAAACCTAAAATAAAACTAAAAACTATTTGAATGCATATATCTTTAAAGAAAATTCATAATTAATTGTTCAGTAATTTTTTAATTTTCATCAAAATTTATAATGATTAATGTCAAATAAAGTGATTAAATTTTAAAATTAATTCTTAACAACAACAACAACAAAAAAAAAACTACTTAAAAGGACAAACAAAAACAAAGATACTCAATCAAAAGGATACACATGAAGTTCTCTAACAACTGAAACACCATTCTTTAGTTCTGGACGGAAAGTTTCATCTGAACATTTTCTAAGTCTGAGCAAACCTACAAGAATATCTTGTTCAGGATCTTCGTAAGACAAAAATGTTTCCCATCCACCATGAGCAACGTAGTCTCTTCGAATTAACTGAATCTAAAAATAGTAAGATTGAATTTACTACATATTAATACTAGAACTACATTTCTTTTACTCAATACCAGACGAACTTGAAATAATTTATTGAAGAAAAGAAACACATAGAAGTGCCCATGATATTGGTGTTAAGTTTTATCTATAGACAAACTCTTAAATGTTGCGCAAACACTGGTTATCCCAGTGCTGAAGAGAAACGAAAGTTGGAATCTTTTCTTTCATTGTGTAGTAAGGGCTTTTAACAAGAATTCAATCGAAAATTTTGCTTAAATTAATTGAGGCAAAAGTCGCAAATATATTAGTATATATCAGTGATGATGATGTGAGTGACTATGAAAAAATGAAAGCATTAATTGTAAAAGAGTATGAACCTTCTCCATTTGTTTGCTCAGAAAATCTTAAAAACGATCAAAGATTCCCTGCGGAAACACACCAACAACACAGACAACCAGGGGCGTAGCCAAGGGGGGGGGGGTTATGGGGGTCATAGCCCCCCCCCCCATGAGGAATTTTTTTCCATACAAAATGTATATTCTTCACTACATTATGACACACACATATACATATATATGAGTTGTAGTAGTCATAACCCCCCCCCCCATGAAAAATTTCTGGCTACGCCCCTGCAGACAACAATTCGTATCTCGTTTGCAACCAGGTTGGCTTTATTATTGCAGGGTTTGCAAAGTAACAGATTTCAATTTGTTGATAAATGTTATTATATTGGATAAAATATTTGAAACGTTAGATGAGAATGTTTCAACTCACATTGCAGTCTGCCAGGGTGAAAATTGGCTACAGCCCAATATTTGCAAAGAAATGTGATACTTATTTTATCGTGAAGGGGTAGATCTTTCAATGATGTAAAAACTGAAAAACAGTCTGGTTATTGCGAATCAATAGGTGAAAATTTTAAGTGCATCCCGCCGCCATTAAGAAAATGCCAATTTACCAGTGACAATAAACAAATTACGATCAAAATTACGATCTTGCTTCATGTGCTCAAGCAATCTGCTTTCAGCGAAAAACTGTCCGAATAAAAGAAATAACTTCGATCAGCGAAATAAATCGCGTAAGATGAACAAAGAATCCTGAAAGGTAACTCAGACTTCCGTAACTAAGCGAGAATACACTGGTATCTCAAATAAATTCGAAACATTTGCAGTGTTCTGAAAACCCACATGAAATTAACTTATATCCTTTACAAGAAATTTATCTTTATGATGTGGGTAAGGAGATAGATTGTATTGTTGATAGCGGTGCAGAAATTTTTATTTTAAGTGCTGCGTTAATTCCAGACATACAAATTGGAGGGAAAGGGAAAATTGTATTAGAATCCACTTTTAGACAGAGAGTCAGTGCCAACAGGGGGCATCCCTATATTTAAATTCAACAACAAATATTAAAAACTCCATTTTTAAAAAACAAAATATAAAAAAAAAGCAGTGCCCCCTCCCCTCTAGCCATGAAAAATTTATCTAATGCAAATCCTTATCCTTTTAAATCACAGAATCAGTGTGATGTGATTTTTTATAGGTTCTAATACAAACTTTCAGATGCACTAAAAAATCGAGAAATTTATAAAAATAAATCAAAACATGCATATGTATAGTTTGTAATTGCATTAGCAACATGAAAAAGAAATATTTAAAGGAAAATATTTATTTACCAAAAGGATGCAAAAAGCTTAAAGTTCAGTTCGCAACTATGGAACACCAAGATCGGCAATACTTAAATATTTTTTAAGTGTAGTCTGCATTGTGCAGTCTACAGTTTGCTTTCTTTAAACAAAAGTTTGCTTTCTTTAAACAAAAATTTAAGTTTTGCATTCAGAATGTTCCAAATTTCTCGAAACCAAGCAAATTTTCAGATCCGAAAATGACTACTAGCATTTCGTTTTCAATCCATACTTTTTTTAATGTTCATCATCTGCAATTATTGTTGTAAAGTAGTCTGTGAAGTACATAAATATGTAACATATGACTTTTGAAACTTCGTGAATCTAAAATAAGGATTTGTCCCCCTTAACAAAGCCTTGAATTTACTAGAGGAAATCAGTCTACACCGCACTCTAAGCATGGTGCAGGATGCAGTGGAAACATACACCCCAGGTGTGCATTTTCACAATCTTGCTGATGGCAAATGATAGCAATCTTGTGATCGCAGATTTCATTTTTGTGGCGAGTCCGTAAAACAAATCCAAATTTTGTTAATATTGCTTCCTTCTTTGCAACCTCCCCTTTCATTCAAAAATTGCTCTTCTGTGGAGATGTTTTTGTTCAATGGAGCACGTCATCGATTTGGACATGTTGTGCTTTAGGTTCGGTACCTATAATTCTTTCTTCTTTTTTCTTTTGAAAAAATGGAAAAGCTTTTAAAAAATTCATGGAAAGAGGAGAGGTTTGACAAAAAAAAAAAAAAAAAAAAAAAAAGAGGAAATCCACCTGCAGGTAGAGGATTTTCATCCCTGATTGCTGTAAGTTTTTTTTTTAAAGTGCAAAAATGAATTAAAACACAATAAACAGGTCGAAATCAAAATTACAGAGCTTCACAAAAGGCAGTGAGCAGAAAATAGAACTTTAGTAAGTGCTCATCTCAATATATAATCCCCTTTTCAGAGTAGAATCCTCTATCTAGTTTAAATATTCCTTTTCGTCATGCTGCTTTTGTTTTTGACTCCCAGATTGCCATTCTTTCTGTTTGCTCTTCCAGCTCTGTCTCTTCCTTACATATCCAATCAACTCACAAATTACTTTGATCTTATTCATTCTGGATGGACTATTGCTTTGCAGTGGATCCCCAGCCATTGTGATGATGGTAAAGAGAAGGCTGATAAACTTGCAAAAAAGGGTTGTGATCATTATAAACCAAATTTTCCAGTGACTTACTTATCAGCGAGTAAAACCATAGATTACCACACTGCCCACAAATTAAACACTCTCCCAATGTCGAAACTAGCGGAAAGAATTGGAACCCCCTACTGAAGCATCCTGTTTCAATGGATCTTCCACATCACATATTCACAGCCAATTTTCATATCCCTCTATCATATGACTTTTTTTTTTTAATCACCTAAACCGTATTGGTTTGGTAACTTCTCCAAACTGTCCTCTCAGTATGTCAGGAGACATCACTAATTTTAATCATCTTCTGACATGCACCTTTTTAAACTATAGTTTTACTACTGATAACTGGAAAAACAGAGCTACTTTGTATTGGGCTGCAAGAAGAGAGCTACGGTCTTTTGATTATCTCTTGACATAGGGAAAAAGAAAAGAAAAAAAGAGTAGAGTCATGTTGTTTATGGTAGTTTTGATCTTAAGAAACAAGCAAAATAAATGTAAATTTGAATAACATATTAGCTTACTTCATAAGGTCGGACTTTGTTATGAATTTCCTGAATTCCAACTTCTCTAGTTCGAACATCTCGACATTTTAATCCAAGTTCTTTCATTCTTGCTAAAGCAAGCTCCCGCAAGTTGCCATGCTCAACTCCCGATGATACTAAAGGCATAGGGATATCTCTGAAAAATGAAATGATGTGTACATAAATTTATTTAGAATCCATATAAAACAGAACTGCAACTTTTAAATAATGATTTACAGATTTATTAATTAATTACCCTGTAAGGAATTACTTATGGGTAGGGATTGGCACTTATTAAAAATTATAAATCAACTTATAAGCATTCATGAAAAATAAATAACAAATATCTGGTGCTTTTATGCATTGTTAACAAATGTAATTGTTCCTGACCCTTGTGTAAAAAATGCACACTTGGAGATGAAATGAACACTACTGATGACAACTACTTAGACAAACTAGAGTCTTTGATAACATAACAAAAAATAAACTTAATTTTTTTTTATAATGAAATATAATGTGATAATGAACAGTCACATGATTGTTAATTTTGAGACGTTTAAATTCAGAATAAATACAATAATAAAATAAATTTACCTTTGAACTCTGTATACTCTAGTCCAAGGAGGAACAAGAGCTAGAATTTTGGCTATCAGGTCAATCAGCTGACTTGGAGAATAACTTTTGTACCTGCCTGTTTTCCATAATTCATAAAGTCCAGTTCCTCTTATTACTAACGTAGGATAAATTTTTAAGCCATCAGCTCTAAAAGCAGGATCTTCAAAAAATTGCTTTAAAAAAATGGAGTACATATTTATCATTTCTGTTAACTAATGTTACTTAGCAAAAAATACATAAAAAAAAAGAGTAGCAAGTGCACTTCAAATTAGCATAAATTGTTGTTTCCATAACAGAATTAAAAAAAAAATAATAATAAGGATAATTATGTTATAGAATGGATACAAATAATAAGAACAACATTTTAATCGAGTGTCACATAATGCATCTTTTTTCTTTTTTTAAATAGTAGAAGGCAACTTAACATTTAATAATAATTTCTAAAATATCCACAAATTAACAAGAATTTAATTTGAGATTGGCAAAAACTTAAAGTTCACTCCAAGTTTGTCACAAGTTGAGAAAAAAAAAAAAATTTAAACTTACTACAAACTGATAAACATCCCTTTCAAAATCTACATTTGGCAAGTCCGGCATCATATGAACTACAACTTTAAACCCACAATCTTTTGCGAGAACAAATGTTTCACAAACAGCTTTTACAGTATGTCCTCTGCAAATAAATTTTAATTTAAATATAAGATTACTACTGCTATCAAAACAGTTATTTCTAAAAAATCCAAGAACAAATTACAGATTTCAGAAAATTACAGAATATAAAATTAAAAAAACTACCTATACACAAGCAAATATATTAATAATTAGCTGAAGTACCTATTCTTCATACTGAAGGAAGCAGGCATTTTTCTAATTCTCTTTATTGCATGAAGATTATTCAAACAGAGCAGTCAAATTGTTTAACTTCTAATATTAATATTTGTATCAGTACAGTCAACTTTAAAAAATTTGGAGTGACTCCGTTCGACTTTCCAACATTGATTTTTATCAAGCATTCAAATAATTTGAGTGAATAGGCTGCAATGTACAAGAATACCTTTTTGTAGCCCTGTGTAACACTGTAAATCCTACACACACCAAAATGTATGCGTTACATAAGATAGTAAAGACATTATGATTACAATTATCTTTACCTATTTGTGTCTCTTGCAACATCTTCATAAACACTCTGAACTCCAATTTCTAACCTTGTACAGCCATATTTAAGCATATCACTAAAAAAAGTTATAAAAATGCATATAACAGAAGGGCATACAAATCACAGTTTAAATGCACAATCTATAACCCTAAAGTTCATATTCTGGTTAAAAAAACATAATTGCAATATAAAAATAGCATATTTTCCAAAAATCTTTTTTTTTTTTTTTTTTTTTTTTTTTGGGCATTTGTGCTGATTTAAGAATTATTTGCAGGATTGATAAATGGTTTAAAAAAAAAAAAAAAAAAAAAGAAAAGTAAAAGTATTAAAATGACAACACAGACACACATAAAAGCAGAACATACAGGATGAGGAAATTGAAACTTTTACTTGATATTAACTTTAACAAATACAGTGATAATTATTATGTATAAGGTGCTCAATAATTATTTTAAGGAGGGGCAATATAAAAATTGGTGTATTCAAGTTTTTTAAAAAGAGGTAAACTATATACTGGATTAGTGTTTTCGTCACAGTCTGAAGATCAGGGACGATCTAGAAAAAATTCAAATACATTAAAAAATAAGCAACAGCAAATGTTGCCTTAGCTAAAAATTGTATTAGTGTGACACTTATTTAAAAAATAAAATGCCTATTTGTGTATAGTTTTTTTTTCCTTGGCAGATGTTTTTATTATTTTTAGTAGTCTGTAGGTGTAAAGAGTTAGGAACACTATACTATGTGCAATGTCAAGTTTTACTGTTAACACATTTCTTTCCTTCAGACATGATGCAACAGATGTTTTTTGAGAACTTAGGCTTTATAAAGAATGGATAAAAAGTTCCTCAAACAAACAAAAAATCACAACAGTTCATGAGAAATTATCATTAGTATTTTGAAGGACCTGTAAGAAATTCCTATTTTGAATGCGGTTAAAAGTACCAAAAAGTACCATCTTTAATACTCAAACACCAATTACAAAAAAAGTTTCACACTTCAGTGATTATAGCACTTTTTGCTCTCCCCTCCATCCCCTGAACTTTTTTAGGGATTGTATGAGAGAAAATTTTCTCTCTCACAGTGGCTCCCTCAAAAGACATTGCTTACGAGTAACATTTTGCTTCATTGTACACCTTTATTATAAGTCAAATGAGCTTTTTTTTTTTTTTTAAATTAGTCCCATCCCTCAAAAATTTGTATTGTTTCATCATAACATTTTGTTTTATTCTACATTTCCTTTAGGTCAAAAAAGGTTTTTTTAAAAGATTAGCCTCTCTCAAAAAACACTTCTGTATCCATCTCTGCTCTCTCTCTTTCCTTAACCAGTGATCATAGTAATTTTCATTAACCTTAATTCTTAAGGTTCTTTCAGGTAAATTTTCACAAACTTCCAGATTAATGATTATTCCTGTTAACAATGGAAATATTGGATTTGCCTTCCTTCATCATCATACTGCAATAAATTTAAAATTAAAAATAAGTCCCTTAGAGCATAAACACTATGTCAAGCTATTAACTTTTACAGAATAGCTGTTCCAATGCAACACATATTCAAATTTTATAAATCATATTTCATCGACCTCAACAGTTTTTTCATTAATAAAAAAGTTTGACTATAAGTTTTGTCAAATTTTTACGTGGATGTGAATTATGATTTAAAATGTTTTAAATAATAATAACAATAAAAAACTTATGACAATCAAAGTTCTGAATTATGCAAACACAGACAAAGTCGCAGATTGCACCATTGTGCAACAAGTAGGTTCTTATCTGTAAGTATTTGAATCTCAATAAAGAAAAATACATACATACATGTATGTATTTTTCTTTCAATATATGTATGTATTTTTCTTTCAATCTCAATAAAGAAAAATACATGCATATATGTATTTTACGTTATTGATATTCAAATACTTAAAGACAAGAACCTACTTGTGACAAGTAGTACAGTTGAAGTGAACCTACTTGAATAATATGAATATATACATGTAATTAGAAATAGATCTCAGAAAAAAACCTGTCTAAAATAGAAATTTGCCTAAACTGGAAAAAAAAAATGTCATTTACCCATCCAGACAATCCAATCCTGTATAAATCTGTATGAAATAGAAAATACAAATTTCAGTTCATAAACTACGTGAGACATTACGGTAGTTTTCATTTATTTGTATTCTATAGGATTAAAACTAGTATAGATTTTGCTTTTACTCAGTTAATGTGATTTTCACTGAACTATCAAAAAATACCATGACTTATAAATTTATGGATCAACTTAGAAAATAAGAATTGTTTTATATTAGAAAAACGAATTATTTTGAAAATTGGAAATAATTGTTGAAGAGGAAATTATTTTAAAGTGTGTAAGCAATTTTTATAACAAATTATTTATCAGTACTGAGCCTCAAATAACAATACATAACAATTTACACAAGTATTTCATTAAGTCAAATCATCAATACTATCCAGAAAAATAATTACTTAAAATTTTCAAATTTATGCACATGAAATCTTTTTTTTTTTTAGCTCTTATGATTTAACATAAAATGCATGTTCATATATAATATCACTGATGGTTATGTAAAATGGTTAAAAAAAATTGTAAGTCTATATAAAATGAAGCAGGAAAGCATTGAAAAAACAAAATGTTGCATTTTAAACAAATTTCACTGCATTAACAAACACGTAAAATATTATTCTACCTCAGATGCCTTTTTAAACAGTAATCAGGTCTAGTTTCAATTGTGATTCCAATACATTTAGTTTTAGACCTTTCACTATACTTTACAGCTTCTTCAACAGACGTGCTGGAGTGACCAGATAAGGCATCATGAAGGTTTCTGATGAAATAGTCACGATAATCATCAGGAAGTGACATGAAGGTACCACCCATCACTATGAATTCTACCTTATCAACATCATGGCCCAATTGTTGCAACTAGAAAAATAAATAAATAAAAATACTTTTAAAGAAACTAACTGAAAGTTTTTATTTACTAGTTTAAGCTTTAAATAACTTTTTCAATTCCCCATATTTGTTATAGTATTATTTTTCAGATGAGGGGGTAATGGAAAATTAGTAACAATTCTTGGAAGATTGGAGGTGCGTTTACAGTTTCGGATATCTTATGTGTTTTGCACTGGAATCCCGGTGGAATATCACAAGACAAAGTAGGTTGAACTCAAGAGTATTTATCATGATAGAAACATCAATATCTTCTCCCTAGTAGAGGCTATTGTCACTAATGAAACTTTGCAAAAATTTAGATGGGCAAAGATCATTTGCTAAGTTGTTGTTCATTGAATGGGGAAGACTTATATTGGCAGGCTAGGGAGTTGATGCAGTTGACACACAGAAGATACTCAGCTACTCAGTATCTAATACTTTGATTTTCATAAAAATAATAATTTAGTAAATTGATTACAAATTAAATATATTAAAGCTATTTAGAGTTCTAAACTGAGTAAGCAATACAACTGCAAAAATTTAGATTCAAATAACGCAGTAAAAATGTACTCTTACAAATTATGAAATAAAATGGAGGAAAATTTAATTATTTGAATAATGCAAAAAATACTATAAATGAAATCATAAGATAATATGACATTTTTCTGCTAAAGGTAAAATTTAGCTTAATGAAGATATAATTCAATAATCAGCAATTCATGAGGTAGAAAATCTTTTTGTTTAATAATGAGTTTGTTAAAGCACAACAGCTTTTACTATACAAAATTGCTACTCATATCAAAGCATTAAAACATTTATGCTATGAATATTCAATTTATAAAAATATTAAAGGTTGATTTCTGATGTGATAGAGTAGTGTAAGAACTTTCATAAAAAAACTTTTAAAGAGCTAAAACAAAGTGGCTACAAAAAAATAAATGTGAAAAAGCACATATAAAGAATACTTCTAAAGTAAAGTAAAGAGTAAAGTACTTGTTATAAATAACTCTTTATGTGTGCTTTTTTCACAAAGTTTTTATTTATTTTATAATTTAGCACCAGCATTTTGAGTGTTTATTTCGTAAAAAGCCTACAGTTACTGAGGAAAAAAGTTCTCCAATTTCCTTGACTTTGTTTGTCAAATTTTTATAATTAATTATAAAAGTACAATATTCTTCCATGAATTAATCAACCTTGCCCTTGCTTATATGCTTAACTAACAATAATAATATAATAATAAAAAATGAAATTAAATTTAAAAAAATAACATTAATGATATTTTGGTTCACAATTTCATAAATTTAGGAACAAAATTTAGTTGAATAATGGTGAGCAAGGTAGCAAAAAAAAAAAAAAAAAAGAGAGAGAGAGAGACTTAAGTGCTATGTGCATGTATTTTTTTCCCTATAAAATGGTTGCTATATCTGCTTGGTAAGATTCTACTTTCAAGCAAACGATCAAGGAGTACGACAGTTCTCCGAGTGATGTAGCTTACACCAACCAAACAACCATCTAACCAACTGCAACTCTCTATATATTCATGTCCCTTTTTCATCTTGGAATCCGCTTAAACGATTAAAAAAAAAAATTAATCGGTGACTGATATCTCTGGTTTATTTAGGAAATCTTGCTTTTTTTAAAAAATTAATCCAGTATAAAGAGGGGACTATTTAACTCCCACATATTAACACTAAAACAAGCTCAACGGAGGTTGTGATTAGCAGACACGATATGGCCAATCGGTTTGGGTGCAAGAATTTGCTTCTATTCCTGGTAGTAGATTCTAATACCCTTTTCTCTAAGAATCTTTCTCCATGCGAAAGGGGAGTTCACTTTTTCCATTTCCCTCTTGTTGTAACCAATGCTAATAACTCCCCATGGAGCTTCCTTAGAGACGAGAACCTATTGGGACTAGGCCTCAGATTGATTAATGCTTGGAACTGCATTAAAAGAAACATTTTAATTTATTCCAAAAGTTTTAGCTACAAGGAAAGTTTTAAAAACATCAGTCTTTTTTTTTGTGCTGAAGAATGAAAGTTAGACAACTTTAAAGCATCATATCGATGGAGGAAGCTGATGCTTGTTGTTCTACATAGCATTCTTGTTTCTATTTTTAATCTTGAACATACATTACAATAAAAGCAACTTTTTTTTTTCCCTTATTAGTTTCATTTAATTTTTACACTACTCATGTCACATAGCTACCTTTGTTTCTCCCATCAGTTATTGAATTGCATGTATCATTCTTATATATTACAGGGCTTTAAAAATCATAAAATTTGATTTATCTCCCGGGAACCCTTTAATTTTCTAAGCATTTAAAGCTTTGTTTATAATTCATGAAATGATATAGATTTTCACTGCTTTCATTCCATATTGAGCTGCAAATGAAAAATTTGACTGGTTTTACTTTTAATAATTTTTTATTATCTTCTGATCATACCCCTTAAAAAGTAATGATATGTTCCCATACAAAAACCCTTAATGGGTTAAAAGTTAGTGGCACAGCATTTTACTTTATAGCTATATGACTTTTAAATATTGGTCTTAAAAATAAGGATATCAAATCTTGAATGATGCCTTGGAGTGACTTTATAAGATTTATTTTTAAATTCCATTACAATTACTCGTCTTATTTTCTAAAGATTTACGCATTCAAGGAATGCTTTTAACTATCAAATACATTGTCAAACATATCACACTTCCACTGAGCCTATATTATGCATCCAAATGAATTTATTTCAATAACACAGGCCAGCGAAATTGAAGTTTTTGAAAAATTCAAAAGATGTGTTTGCTTATTTTTATATTATTTGGTGTGCTGATTTCGAAAATGACCTCATTGTTTTCCCATCACATCAGGATTTTTTGTTAAATCAGTATCGATATTTTTGTAAAATCATATTTGAATTCTCACGAACAATTTTGCATGTACACTAAAGCAGCACTAGTTTTTATCCATTTAAATCTATGTAAAATAATCTATTCTTGGTGAGGCAAAATGATTTTCCATCGTTTCATGTTATTATTTGTTTTTATTGGTTTAAATGGATGAAAACCACTGTTGCCAGATCGCACGAGTCAACTCTGGTTGAGAGAACAGAAAGTTACCCTGATTTTAAACTTTTAAAATCAAATTATGGTACAGCTTCTAGAAAAAGAATCACCCGTATACTATTTTAATCTGTTTTTATTAAAGTATCTTACTGATAATATTAAAAGATATTGACCAAGAGGAGCAAATGTATTTATATCAATATTGCAATTTAAAGCAAATTTTAAACTGAGCAAAGAACAAAACAAATTTTTAAAAATGTTTCTATTTAAGTACGTACTCTTTTCCCTTTGAAACTTCTTTTAGACGTTCTTCGTTTATTTTTAATATCAGGCCTATCTCGTGTTAACATCCAACAATAGTCAGCGAGCATATTTTTGTCCCATCTTCCTTGATATTTACGCTCCATATCTTTGATGTCTTGGTGGAACCTCTCACCCCGCTCTTCGCTGACTGATCCCAAATTTTCAGGAAAGAAGTCTACATGTGAGTGAAGGAAATGCATTTAGAGACTCATGGAGCAACCCAATACTTGAAATTTGTCCAGCATATTCATTACAATTGTTTTGTAGTCAGGATGCTTGTAATTACCCAGAAATTTGCTAACGATATCTTTGAAGGCAACCCAAGATTCTTTTTCTTTTGTTGACATGCTAGTCTCAAATTTTTTATCCTTCATAAGTTTGCAGTTATCTGGACCAACAAAGATTCCCTCCTTCAACTTGGCTTTGTATAAATATGGAAACTTTTTGCACTGGTATTTGAAAGATTCGCCATCTTTTGGAATTGCTTAACAAACTGCTTCATTACACCTAACTTAATATGGATAGGGGATAACAATACTTTTTCTGGATCAACTAGGCTGTTTCTGATAACATTCTTCATGCCTGGCTCAATTTTTTGGCCATTCTTTCTTGACCCAATGTTGATTCTTATCACGGCTGTCCAACTCGCAAATAAAACATGGGTACTTTGTATAACCGCCTTGTTGACCAAGTAGCATGGAGATAACTTTCAAATCCCCGCAAATGGTCCAACCATGGCTATATTGGTGGTATTAGATGTATTTTGTTTTGGTGAGGACGAGAGACAGGTTTTCTTAGCATTCTTTTAAATGCACCAAGTGTCCAACTGGTACAGATGCATACTGGTTTCCGCGATGAAGAAGGACAGCTTTAAGGCTCCTTTTCGAGGAATCTATAAACAACCTCCATTCACATCTTTATTGTAAGTGATATTAAATTTTGTCATCAATCCAGGAACATCAGAACAATACACCAAATTTTCTTCTTCCTCAAAGTACTTAACAAATTTCTTTTCTCTATTCCTGTACCAATAAAAAGAGGTTCCGTTGGCCAATAAGTTTTTTCTTTTAATCTGGAGTCCAACAATTCTTTTGAAAGGCCCAGATCTCGAGTGAGATCATTAAGTTCAACCTGAGAAAAAAGCTGAGGGGAATCACCTCCAGAAGGCTTATATTCAGTATCAGAGCCAGTAACTTCTAGGTGTTCTGGGTCTGAAGACCCTGAAGGCAATTCAGTCGGAGGCAAAGGCACTGGCACACCGAGTCCATGAGGAACGGGTCGAATGGCCGATGGAATGTTATCAGGATAGGAAATTAGCTTGTAATTTTTCTGGTTAAACCCACGAACATGGCAGGAACTAAAGTAGCAATCATCATAGTGATTTTTTGGTTCCCTCCATGTCATAGGAATTCCAAAGCATAAAGCAGGCTTCTTCCCTTTCAACCAGTTTCGCAGATCATTGAGACACTTCACACAAACTTTAGGAGGAGCCCACGATTTGTCCTAGTCTCCAAGTTTCATGCCAAAATACGCAAGATAAAGTTGTCTAACATAATCGGTAATGCTCCTCATATGGTTTTTGATAACACTATATTCACCGCATATATAACAAAAGTCATCTGGCAAATTTTCAAAACGTCTCGAACTCAAAGCCACACTTCACGAAAATCACAGAGAAAAACAAATGTTAAAAATTTTTTCTGTGATGTCCACTTGTCACTATGTCAGAGAATGCATGATACTATATAACACTACACTCCTAAGAGGTCAGCGAATCAACAGGAAGATCTGAGATAAGGATTTGCGCGACGCTATTGGTATAGAGGTACCGCAAAATGAAGGGAGGAATGGCGAAGTTGAGGGTGGGGAGGGGAATCACATAGGCTTATTCTGTAGGTTTCAGTTTCTCCATGATAGAATGATGGTCAATCACAAATAAATTAAATGGCCCAATATAAATCTATGGTCAGGCAGGGAGCGAATGTTGATAAAAATCCAAATAAAATCGAATTTTTCAAAAAAAACGTGACCTGATAGAAATTTTTTATTACTATTTTTGAAAATAGCATCAAAAAATATAATAAGTTCAGCTTTCAGTTCCCTTGTATTTTTTTCATCGCAGGCCTGTGTAATTTAATTTATCTTTTGCATCACACTATCCAAAAGGGCAAGCAAAATTTGCATAAATGTTTTCTTTGTAACTATGTATTTCAATACATTTCCTTTAGTTTGGATACTATGACACAAAGTAAACATTTATGTAAATTTTACTAGCCTTTTTGGATAGCATGATGCAAAAGATAAATTATACTATTGAAATAAATTCAGCTGAATACATAATATAGGATCAGGGAAAGTGTGATATATTTGACAGTGTATTTGATAATTAAAAACATTGCTTGAAAGTGCAATCTTCTTTAGAAAATAAAACAAGAATAATTGTAATGGAATTTAAAAACAAATTTTATAAAGTCACACCGTGGCGTCTCTCAAAATTTTATATCATTATTTTTAAGACCCATATTTAAAAGTCATATAGCTATAAAGTAAAATGCTGCATCACAAACTTTTAATCTGTTAAGGGTTTTTGTATGGGGATGGCATCTACTCCTAGTCATCATTCACCTGATACGCGATGGTCACCTTGACAATGTGACCGTTGTGGCAATAAACGGTCACGCTGTCAAGGTAAAAATACCAAGTTTGCTTATTTTGGAGTACTTTTATAAAATTCCCTTACTTTTACCTGATCTCCCTGATTTGTAACAACCTATAAAATATACACCACATTCTGTTTTCATAATGTGGATACATTCTGTGCCAATATATCTATATACATAAAACAAAGTCGGGTTTGTTCCAACACTTATAACTCAAGAATGGCTGGATCGATTTTAATGATCTTTGATTCGTTGGATTCGTCTTTGCCCCGAATAGCAGAATAACTATTAAAATTTTCGAAATTCCAATTAGAATTTTTTTTATTTTATGCAATTTTTTGAATTTTTCCTCACCTAATTCGTAATATCGGCGGTAATTACATTTGCAGCAAAATGGCATTTACATCATCGGATAGAGGAGAAAATTTTCTTTTAAAAACAGTTCTTTTTCTGAATATGCAGCATAATTTGCAGATTTTTAGGAATTTTTTTACTAAAAATGAGTTTGGTGTATCTTTTACGGCAGTTAAACCTCGACGTCACAAATTAAAAAACGTGTGAAATTTGTATACTCTGCAACACTATTCGCAGTTATTAGCATTATTCGCAGTCCTATTCGCAATTAAAGCGATTCTAAATAGCTTTTCAAGATTACACAGCTTGATGTTTTACACAAGACAGAACCATGGAGAATTTACAAAGTATCGCTATATTGGATACATGGAAATTAAAATTGTCACAGCTCGATATTAAATAGTTCTAACACTTTTTAAATAGTTAAAAATTAATGTGGCAAATGAAAATAAATATTTACCAGAATCATGACATTTCCTAGCAAATACTCAAAAACACAATGGCTATTTTCAAATGACTTCATTTGGGGCAGACGTTATTGAAGAACATGGATATAATCAGACATTTAAGGTTGTCTATGTTGAAGAGAATAAATGCTTATTTTCTAGTTGATTCCTACTTAACCCCCCCCCCTCCCGCCAACCTAAAAATCGCCACTTTGGCGAGCTTCGCAGTCATGAGTCTCTAGGAGTTATGCACAAGTTTTACCGAAAGTGAACAAATTAGCGATAAACGCACAATTTAAGGGATTTGAAGACACTAATTATTAAAACTATATTATGTGGTGTTGTCACTATATTATCACTTTTCTTTAGTTAATAATTAATTTAATTTACCTCTACCCAGAACGTTTTAGTAATTTAAGATATTTCTAGTTAAAAATTTAAATAACCACTGTGTAATTTCTTACTTTTGGGGGGCTGTTAATTATTTATTTTGTTTTGGCTGTGTAAAGTTTTCTCTTTTGTTGACCTTTTTTGTGATTAAATTTTCTCTTCACCGGCCGTTTTTTCGCCTTCAGGGTGTTTAAAATTAATGTTCACCTTTTAATTGCCGTTCTGTGGGTAATCAGCACTTTAAAATATAGTGGCTATACTTCATACCTCCCTTTTCATTAAAGTTGTTTTGATGGGATTTTTTTTATTTTAAATTAATTTTCGTAACTTCCCGTAATCCTGCTGTTTCCTTTTTTTATTACTTTATTTCTCCGGTTAGGCATCTCCCTGTGAATTTTCAATAATTTTTCATCTTTTAAGTTTTGTTTACAATTTCATGCTATTGCATCATTCTCTGTGCCTGTTGCATCAGATCTCGGAGATGACGCTAATCTTTCCCACGCTTTTCCACCGAAATTTGTTCGAGAACATTCTTTTTTTCCCCTCTTGCGGTCCAGGTCGGACTATCCCGGAATGACTTAGGTGCACTCTCGGCTCTCATTGGCTGAGGGTAGCGGTTCTGGAGAGAGGAGGAGAGGAAAGCGTGATTTTTGGGCAGTTACGCTTGGAGATGCAGACGATGTAGGTGCGATTTGTAGCTCTAGGAGCAAAAGGTTTATTTCTTGCATAACCCCAAGCCTGGGTGACCAAGACGGATTCTGATGATGTTGCCTTAAGCAACAAGTCACAAAAAAAAAAAAAAAAAAAAACAACGATGGTTCCTGAATAAGTATTAATTTTTGGGTGAAAGAGCACCCCAACGCCAGCCCAGCCCTGATGCCTCTTCTGCAATGAAGTTCTTCTAGAAACCTCCACCTGTGTGCCCCGCCGATGGAGATGCTGAATTAGTGCGATTGCTTCCCACTTACCCCTCCGGAGCATGTGACCATCAGCAAGCCGAAATTCGGAGCATGGATTTGCCGTTCCGGCACGTGTGCTGACGGTGCTAGATGCCACCCTAATCCCTACCCTCTGATGGTTCTCCTGCGCGCCTGAAAATGGTGAGGTACTTTTATTCCATTTTAAATTGCATTTCGGCAAGCATCCCGGCCGTCTTCTTCAACCACATGGGACTGTCGCTGGGGCGATTCACAGGTGTCAAAGATTGAATGACAGACGCTGAGGAGAGCGGTGCTGACGTGGTCGTGCTTCTGCGCCATTTTTTTCCCTTTTTTTTTCTTTAAATGTACCCCCCTTTTTCTTTTTACTTTTGTTAAGGTGTCATTTTGTTTTTTCCTTTTTTGTGCGTATTTTTTTTTTGTTTAAAATTTTTTTTTACCATCGGTCATCCTGTAAAAAATTTTTAAAAATGTGGGATTGTAACTGAGCATGTTGAGAAATACCATACCTTAAAGTGACAATTCATTTACAACTGTAACAACAAA